>JAGDYQ010000172.1:1668988-1821488 GCA_021962125.1 Bulinus truncatus | reverse complement strand
TAGATAGATAGATAGACAGACAGATGCATAATAAAACGTTCCTCCATTTGAACTTTCCACTTTGACCCCATCCAGTAACGTACGTGATCAACCAAGCAGAAAAAAAAACGTCCTGGTCGTGGTTGGATGTACCAACCCATTGCCGTTCATCAGCTCACCCAGCTTGACAGTAGGGTGGGGGGTGGACTGCGGGGAGGGGGGGGGGGAGGGTGCGGCAACGCCAGTCGAAGAAACAAACAAAGTATCTGCGGGTGATAACAAACAGACGGGACGAGCAGAAAGGTCTGGTTGCCGGTTGAAATGGGTTCAGATCCTTCTCAATTGTCATGTCTCCGGTTTCTCCTCTCATCGACAGATAGTGCGAAGAAGAAAAAAAAAAGAAATACAGAGGAAGAAAATGAAAGACAGAAAGAAAAAAAAAATAACAGACATTTGTTTTGATGGTGTGCGTGTTCGTGTGTGTTTCTCAAGAGAGAGAGAGAGAGGGAGAGAGAGAGAGAGAGAGAGAGAGAGAGAGAGAAAGCAGATACAGTACGGGTATTTAGTGTGTGGAAAGAAGCGCTTTAGACCGAGGGGATGGGAATGGGGGCAGGGGGGGAACAGATCTTTATGCATAGGCAGATGTTTCTCTGGGATCACGCGTGTGGTCCTCCGCCTTCGGTCGACTGTGTACAAAGGGAAATCACCCGACATGAATAAGTCCTACATAATCGCTTGATGATTACTTTCCCCTTGCATCATACGTCCGATTTTGACAACACCTACTTCCCCCAACCGTATTCATCAATAACATTTTTTTTTCCCGACCGTCTAATGTTCAGAGAGAAAAAAGTGGGGGAGGGGGGAGTAGGATTTGATGTAATCACTTGTATTTCTTCATAAAGTAAGGGACCTTACATCATGTCGTCATGTAAACTGGATTCATCAATTTAATCGCCATCATCATCATCATTATTATCGGTGGAATCTCAAGTTCAGTGCGGTGCAAATGATCTTCATCAATTTACGTCATGCATTGTTATTGCCAGCCAGACTGTTGATATTAAATCATGTATCATATCTCATTATGATAAGTTTTGGATTTATCTCTTCCCTCCCCCTCCTCCCCTGTATATAACCTTTTGAGAGGAAAAGGGAGGGGGGGGGTAGCTTTCTTTATAATCCGTTATATCAGGGAGGAGGGGGGGGAGGGTTCATTGATTTTGTTATTTTAACGATAATGGTGTGATTTTGATTTTTTTTCTTAATTTTTTTTTTTTTTTTTTGTTAAAAAAAGATTTCATTAGCTTCAATAAAAGAAGAAATGTGTGTGTGTGTGTGTGTGTACTTTAGGCCACTGCATTGTCGATGAAAATGGCAATTTTTAGAATAATATATATAATAGTGGTGTGGGTTCTGCGTTAAATCGAAAGTAAAGAATTAATACAACAGTATTCCAGTTTAAAATACAATCACGAAAAAATCGTATCTGCCCGAAACCAACAATAACCTAGCCTACCGATCAAGCCTAATGGGATATAACTCTAAGCAAAGGTTTTTGCAGGGTACAGTTAGTAGAAATATAAAACGTGGAAAGATTTGACTGCATGACTGCGATTGGACAGCATTATAAGTTGACTCTACTATTAAGAGCCATTTAAACAAAAAAAAAGGAAGTCGCCATTTTAAAGTCTGTTATTTATGGTGAACACGTTAAGTGCCCAATGGGCATCGTATTCAAGAGGTGGGGGGGTGTTAGAAAGAACAGAGAACACCCTAGAGCAGTGGTCGGCAAAGTGCGGCTCCAGAGCCGCATGTGGCTCTTTGGCTCCTTAAGTTTGGCTCTGGCACAAATATCCATGGAAGGCGCAATAATATATTCATTTAAAAAAAAACAAAAAAAAACTTGGTAAGAAAATAATTACATCTTATTTTGATAAATTAAAATTCTCCTATAAATCGAGAACATGTATAATTAATTATTCGTGTAAGTTAAAAGTTAGATAGGTAATTAAAATTTTATATTTTGTTGTACAATTACGTAACGGACATCGAGTTTCATTTTATTAGTCTTCGTAAACGTAAACACAAACCATGTACAAGCTACCGGCTGAAATCGTTCGTATGTTTTCGGCGAACTCCGGTGTGATACAAAAAGGTACACGGAGAAAAATTTCGTCACAGAAAGCGAGCGCAAGTAACGAATAATGAATTTTTTCTTATTGGTCTAATAAGAATTTAAACAATTATCCTCTCGATATCTGGACCAGAGTAATATAATATAGTGTATTTGTGTGTGTGCATGCGCGCGCTATTACATAACCATTACAATTGTCCGATACAGGTAATGTCAGGTGATATCCAAACGGCAATCAATAATTGTATTACAATTTATTGTAATGAAAGTTTACTAAACTAGCAGATTTGGCTCCCAATTTATTTTTTTTTTAAATTGTTGTAATGTTCATATTTGGCTCTTCGGCTAAAAAGTTTGCCAACCAATGTCATAAGGAATTGGATTAAAGTTTTAATTCAGGAAAAATTCTACCATTAAATGCAAAAAAAAAATGTTTTATATAAATCTGGAGCAATATGAAATTTTGAGCCTAAAATGAAGAGGTCCAAAAGTGAGTAACAAGATTCGAGGACACAGGGCAACTTGACTAAAACAATTTACCAGACGTGAATCAATGATTGTTATATATTCATTTTTTTTTTCATGTTAGTTGGTAGTTTCGACTATAAAGCACGTGACATTTATTAATTGATGTAATTTTATTTTATGTCAAACCAAAAGAACCCATTATCGATGTTCTTCGTAAAGTCTAGGGCCAGCATGTTGTGTTTATTATATAGGCCTACCCTGTTCAGGGCAATTTTTTTATGATTATGAGAACTAGGCCACCGTAACGACAAAGGGGCCCCTGTGACAATAAATTCTTGTAATTTGAGGGGCTCTGACAAATATAAGTCTCTGCCTCCAATGACCTAAATAACGAACCTGGTCATACGATTCGCCAAAAAAAAAAAGTCATTTATTTGGCATTTTTACTAATTTTTAGTCTCTTTGTAGTAATTTGACTTTAATTGAAAATTCTGTTTCTAAGGTAAGAAAGATTCTGACGCCACTGAAGGACTGCCTCCCGAGTGTTTCGCACCCGTTTTAAACCCATACAAAGGCGCGGATCTGCATATAATCAATACATTACTGCATCGGACTATTACAGTAATTAGTTGTATTTAATTATTTAAGTTTACATATTTTGAAGTTTTTTTCTTGCAATTAAAAATTTTCTCTCTCGAACAAATATTTTCCCCCACCTCAGTTGAGTTGCCTCCCTACTTTTTTACGTCGCGCTTGCGCCATATGGAGGTGAGAAACAGTGTTGCCGGATTGGCGAGTTTCCCGCCATTTCACTCTTTTTATTTCCCCGCGGGTCGAAGGGAGTTTTTTTTATCTTACTGAATGTTTGGCATGGTTTTTTTTTTATAGTAGCATTCATCTGTTTCTTACTACCACAGCTCAAGTACCCATTTATACCTGGGCGCAGTGGCGTACCTAGGGGGGGGGCGGTGGGTGCGGTCCGCACCGGGCGGCACTTTATTACTTTATTCTTTTGGGGAAAGGAGAGGAGACGGCAAAAATATGTAGAGTGAAGTTAAGTACCTAAATAGAAGGGTATGCAGGATCGTCTTCCACCCTGGGCGGGCTGATACCCCCGCTACTACGCCGCTGCCTGGGTGGACTCGTGGAACTCACACCTGGACCTGGACACATTTTTTCCTTTGCTGCGTCTCACCCAGGATTGAGCCCACGACTCTCAAGGTCGACAGTCGAGCATCTACACCAGTGGTCCCTCCCCCTCAACCGGTCAGTGTTTGATAATTTGTACCCCTAACGGTCCTCTGGAGTAAGGAGGGGTACATTATTTCTGGTCCATGAAGAAAGCTTTTTAATCGAGATATAAAGTAATTTTGTAAGAAGGAAGCTATTGATATTTCTTGGGCGGCCCATTAACATTTTGTTCCACGGACCGGTACCGCGGGGTAGGGGGTGGAGAAAGGGGGGGGGGGGATTTGAGGAACACTGATCTACACCACTCGGCTACATGTCTACTTTTTTATAAATTGCGCAAGTACAGAAAATGGCGTTAGAGTACACTATATTATGACTTTGTCATTGTTAACGATCAGATCTAATTCTTTAGTGTGAGGTATATTAATACGGAGAAAATGACTTTAGAATAACTAACGTCTTCAAAATTTTTTTTTTTTTTTTTAATTTTTTTTTTTCTTTTTTACCGCCGCCATTGCCAGCATGGTAGGGTGTAGTGTGCCTACATTGGCTTATCAGCACTTTTTCTTCGGCGGCGGCTGATGCACGTCTACCATGCCTACAGAGCGGCGGGGTAGAGTGTACCCTTTGTATCATCTGAAGGGACGGCAGAAAGATGGGTTTTAATCCTTGCCAGACCGGCAGGGTTTGTGTACTGCCGATCGGCCAGAGTGGCAAGCGAGCGGGTTTCTCTCTTCACTCGGATGACCGAGGAAGATATATAGTGTTACTTGCACCTGTACCCTCAGTTCTAAATAGCAGGCTGCGTAGGAGTGATACAAGTGGGACAGAGAAGGAAGGAGTGTTTTAGCTGTTGCCGGCCACATCCGTCACCCTCCGCCAGTGTAGAATATACATTAAAAATATATGCATATGTGCAGAAAATTTATCTCTTCTAAGCTAATGACGAATATGCGTTGGTTTTTTTGTTAGCTTTATTTATAAATTATATGTTTGAGAAAATACAAAATGTAATATGATGTATTTTTTAATTCTTTGTTTAAAAGTACAAGAGAAATATTTCATTTATTTTCTAAGAGTAGATTTTTAAATTTTAATAATGTTTTTAAAAAGCGTTAATAAATTCAAACTGATAATTGTAGTAAAGATATAATTATCTCCCTTTTTAAGTACCCAATAAGTGACTCTAATTATATTAAATAATATTAATAATGTGCTATTTGTTTTTGAGCTCAAAAACAACGATTAAATTGACCTGAATCTGGCAAGTACATTTATTGTCAGCACATCTCAGGATTTTAGAATTAAAGTGACTTAGTATTTTGAAAACTTGGGAACTAGAATTTATGTCCACGGCAGCTTTAATTTTTATCCACTCCCCCCCAAGAATTTGTGCACTTTTGTCATAGGCAGCAGTTGGTAACCTACGGCTTGCGAGCCTCATGCGGCTCTTTTGATGTCCAGATGCGGCTCCTTCGATGTCCAATTTGAAATACCGTTGTTAATTTCATGTTGTGAGCAACTAATATCTTGTATTATTTAAAAAAACTTAATCATGACATTCAAATATCTGTATAGTATCTAAACAGCTATTTTGGTGGCTCTTTAAAAACTAGAGAAAATTATATAAAAACATACTTTTGACTCTTCCGTCTCAAAAGGTTGCCTGATCCCTAGTGTAGGTCTTTAATAAAAAAGAAGACTTCAGCTCTGTTTTGTGGGTTATGGTTTGGTTTCATAGCGGTTTTTTTTTTTATTTGGGTTTTGCTTCTTGCAATTAAAAAATCTGTCTCCAAACCGAAGCTGTTTTCCCTCCTCGTTGAGTTGCCTTCCTTTGTATTTTTTTTTTTACACAATATCCTTGCACCATGTGAGGTGAGAAGACGTTTTGCTGGATTAGCAGAGTTCCCGCCATTTCACTCTTCTCTTTTTCCCATGCGAATTGAAGGAGTTTTTATCTTACTGAATCATTTGGCATGTTTGTTTTTTTTATACGTAGCATTCATCTGTTTCTTCTACTATCCAATCTTCCATTTACACCTGCCTCGGTGGACTCGTGAAGAAGCTCACCACTGGATCTGGACACTCAAGGTCGACAGTCGAGCATCTACACCAGTAGTCCCCCCCAACCGTTATCTCTCCACGGACCGGTCAGCGTTTGATAATTTACCCCAACGGTCCTCTGGATTGGAGGTGGGGGGGGGCGATGGTTAGTGCTTCATCTGCGTCCATTATGAAAGTCCACACAATCAGAGATAAAGGAAATAAAAAGTAAGGAAATTGCATGAATGTTTCTTGGGCGGCCCAGTATCATTCGTTCCACAGACCGGAGGGAGGGGGGGGGGGTTCTTTAAGGAACAACAGTCTACTGCACTACACTCGACTTTATGTCTACTTTTTATAGAATATGCGCGCAAGTACAGAAAATGGCGTTGGAGTAACCAATATTATGACTTATTTATTGTAAACTTTCAGAAGTAATTCTTTGGTTTAAAGAATATTTTCAAGAAGTATTGATTGACATTAGATTAACTAACGTCTTCAATAAATGGCGTAGATTAAAATGAAAAAGTGTACTGAAAGTGTGATATGTAGAAAAATCTATTGTATCTACGTAGTAGCTCTCATACGTGGTTTTCTTTATTTACATAACGTCTATATGTTTGGGAAAACAATACATGTATTTCTGATGTATTTTTAATTATTTGTTAAAAATACAAGAGAAATAATTTTTTTTCATTTTTTTATAATTAGGTTTTAAAATTTTAATAATGTTTTTAAAAAGCATTAATAATTCAAACTGATAATTGTAGTAAAGATAATTACCTCCCTTTTAAATACTAATAAAATAATATAAAATTATATTAATGTGCCATTATTTGTTTTGAAACAGCTACGTTAAGTGACCCGGATGTCACAGAGTACATTTTATTGCCAGCACTTCTCAGGATTTTAGAATTAAAATGACTTAACATTTTGGCTTCGAAGGCCCACTTAAATTTTGTCATGGCAGCTTTAAATTTTCAGCCCCACCCCTCGAGAGTTTACCTTTGTCTAGGAAACGGGGTCGGTAACCTATGACTACCGAGGCCTCATGGCGGCTCTTTTGATATCTGATTTGCGTCCTTCGATGTCTGTCATATTGTGGCCTTCCAGTTCCATGTGCAAATAATAATATTTGTATTATTTAAAAAACCTAATCGTAAATTCAAATACCATAATACTGAAACAACAATCTTTACAAACTGAGAAAATTGTAAAACATAACTTTTGGCTCTCCCGTCTCCAAAGGTTGCCGACCCCTGGTCTAGGGCTTTAATTAATAATAGAAGATCAGCTCTGTGGGACCTGGTTTTGTTTTAGCGGTTTCAGTTCTTGAAAAATAGACTCAAGAACATTGTCAACGGTCTAAGGAGAATTGCTCAAGTTCAGTTAAACTGTACAAACCTACTGTCTTAAATGGTACTTAGCCTCCTTTGAAAAACAACTATGATGGTTTTAGACCTAACATGCAACCACAGGTAAAAATATTCAAATGTGTTGAATTAAATTTTATTCGTATTTAATCATGTGTTATCAATTTTGAATGTACAATTCGAAATACTCGAATATTATACAAAAAAAAAACCATCGAAAAATGGAGTTCAATGTATACTCTTACTACTTAAGTACGGCTGGTGCTTCAACATGCAAGTTAATCCTAACTGTACCCAGATGCTTTGGACTTGAATAGGTCAAACGCTGGCTTTGAAATCATAGAAAAACATTAACAAAGTGTGTGAGTGACTCACTTGCCGAGGCAGTACGGGACGTAGTACTTCAATGATACGTACTTGGCTTTACCAGAAGGAGTCAATAAAGGGTATAACACCAGCTAAGGGCGTTACAAGAATTTCTAAGTTTCTCCGCCTATCTCATCGACCCTACGCTTCCGACAGCTTCTTTCGTAAGATCAAGTCGGCTAATTTCCAAGTAAATACTCATAGTAAAATCAGTCTATTTCTTTACATTCCTTTCTATTATGTTTATATACAATACAATATTTTTCATTTATAAATACATTTTATTGTTCAAAAAACACGTAACAAAAACAGCTGGGTTGGAATTTGGAGGGCTGGAACTGATTAGTACCAATTCAATTTAATTCAATTGGGAAGATTGATTAGATATACGAGTCCCAACATTGCATGATGAAATTGAACCTTGGAATAAACGTAAGCACGTATTTCCACGCATATCGTCAATCAAAGGCAATTTCTCCCCACTTAGAAACATGGAGCCGATTTATACTTATCAATTGAACAAGGTTGTCCAGAAATCAAAATGTATTTTTTTTTAAATATATATATAGTCATTGTATTTTACATAATTTTTTTTTGAGAGAAATAAACATGTATGTAAATCAAAAAAAAATATTTTTTTTACAATTTGGATTTAATTTTTTTTTTATACATTTGTGCATTATAAAATTTCAAAAAAAAAAGCTTTTGTAAAAAAGAAAAATCTCATTGTTTATCTTTGAAAAAAATTAGTTACCGCCCTTTTAAAACAAATACATGTAAATGAGACAAAAATAAGATGCCATTGTTTGTTTTGTTTCGAAGTAGTTCCCCTGATTACACAGAGTGCTTGCCCCTTTATACGTCCCAGGCCGCAACAGCTTTGTTTATTTCTTTCACTTAGGTATTTTTTTTACTCTCAGTATCTATAATAATGTCTGAATTATATATCCATATTTACCTCCAACTTTACAGCATTTTGTGGCTTTCAAGTCATCATTTTAAAACCAATCTGAAGAATAATCATTGATGCTACAAAATGGCGACTGTTTGCAATCTCGCGCTCTGTATGACATCACACGTGACCAGTGGCGCAACCAGCAAAAAATGGCGGGGGGGGGGGGCTCACATATAGGAAAAAGACAGTTAGACGGTCTTTTTAGTAACTTTATATAGTAAAATATGTATTGATGATTTGGTCTAGAGGGGGGCGGGTTCAAGCCCCCCCCAGTTGCGCCATGTGCACGTGACTTCCTAGTGAAAACATTTTTATTTTCATTCCCGTTTCCTTTAACTAAGTTATGTGTTAAGGAAATACAACGAAGTGGAAGATGTTTTGCCGAAAAAATGTTGGCGGTTTCAAACAGGTTTATAAAGTACTCGGAGTTCTACACACAGGGATAAAACACCGTCAGGTACTATGAATGATAGAACCATAAGACCAGGAGCATGAAGTGGAGTACCTGGGGAGAAGGCAGTGATTTGCGGTGCACCGGGCGCCTTTTTTATTACTTTTGGGGGGCGGCAAAAATGTATAAAATTAAATTGAAATACCTAAATAGAGAGGCAGCAAAATCGTCTTCCCGCCTGAGAGCGGCCGATACCCACGCTACACCGCTGAGAGGCATGCCTATGGAAATACCAAGTAGCCTAGGAGGTAGGTGAGGGCTCTTCTCAGAGTTTACGAACTTAAATAACTATACGTTTTGTGACTTCCATACTAGACACACTTCTTAAAGTGGTCCCACTACTGAATTCCAAAACATTTAGAGGTTATTAGATTACACTTCTAGTTTCCAATTAATGTACTTTGAATTTGCGATTCATCAATTTCTCTTGTTGCTATTCTTTTAATTTTAGTCACGTGAAATCGAAATAATCGCAAAATTTAATATAAGCTGTTCAGGTGTGATTATTTCTTATTATCTTAAGAAGGTTAATTATTATAACAATGTTTTCTGATTTTTTAATACTATATACGATATAATTTTTAATAATTAAGGACCCCTGCTAACAGTATTCTATGACTCCTCGACATTTTCAATCTTAATATTTATAATGGGCTTGTCTGTGTAAACAGTTAAGCATGTGGTTTTTATGTGAGCAATAACTTCAACTCGTAAAAAAGGCTACAATTGTATGCCATGTAATAAAGTTGGCATTTTTGATTATGACTCATTGTTGAATCCGACTTCCTTCGATAAAAGACTATATTTTTTGTTTAAATTTGTCATTTTAAGAATTTACAATTCTTGCTATCTGGCTGTACAGATATAAATTCCCCTTCTACTTTTCAAAAAATCACTAGATATTTTCATTTTAAAAAATATTAAATAAGTAACATATTTTATTACTAATATCATATATTTTTCCTTTTACCTATGTAAATTATGAAGATTCGTGATTTTTTCTACTCTGCTACATATCGTGATCGTTTTCACGCATTTCTAGTGATGCTAAGATGTAACTGTGTATTGTTTATTTAAAAAAAATAACACATTGACCATCACTCATCATAATGAGCAGTGTACGCATGTCGAGAGGCGGGCCCCTTTTGATTAAATTATTAAAAAAGACTAGCTAAACTATATTTTTCAAAATGATGACCCTACTGTTTGCTATGGTGCGCTACGTAAGATATAAGGTAATAGTTTCTGATCCTTTACTTTACGATTTTTAGTTACTATCTATCGCACAATATATATGCTAACAAAAATATACTGTTTTATACAATCATCATGGTTAAATAATAATATAATGTACATGAGTGTTTGTGCTAGGGTTCGGTTAAGACTATGGTAATGTGAGAGATTAAGTACAGTTAATATTTGGTGTTACTGTTAATACGTGCCAAGGTTAGGAATGTGTCCAGTGAAAATTATGACTTATGTGATTTAAGATAGGTCTAATTGTCGACGTTTGGCACCGATGAGACTAAGCTTTTTACCTTTTATGATTATAACAAATTAAATGAACCTAACGTTAACTCACTATCATGTACCCTAAACGGGTATATCAGCCCTAACATGACGTGAGAATTTCTTACAGCTAAAAAGTAAGGCACTATTGTAGGGGCCAGGAAATTCGAGCGATAGCAGGGGGCAAGTGAATACATTTAACTACGTAGAGCAAATAAGCTTAGGGACCCCACTGCACCCTATCTTCCCCCGCGATACGGGCCTTTTGGTAACCCTAATCGTCAATTATAAAGGAAACTTACAAACAACAATTTTAGTGTAAAATGTAACTTTTCATGTCATGGACATACTTCTCAGAGAAGTATTTGTAACCCTGCTCGGGCTTCTCTCTCAATCGGGATATTTGTGACTTTCAAAACTTTATGTCTTTATCGCAGAAATAGAAATTCAGTAATGAAATTGAGATCGATTTATCATATATTAGCCAAAAGTAGGTAGAAAAAATAATCGATTTAAATATTAATCAAAGTATAAATAAAAGCGACCGGAAGCCCATTATAACCCCTTACTACCTGAACAACAGCTGATATGCAGAATTATCAAGTGAGAAGAGGATCACCTAATTTACTAAGTTGAAAGCCGGTGGCCTTGACAACGGTTATATTTCTGCGACCTAATTTCATTTGTGCTGTCCCACGTGTTTAAGTTCACAAATGACCAAAATTTATTTTACGGTCTAAGGGAAATAATTCAATTAAATAAAACTTTTATTTTAGTCTTGGATGTGTTAGCCTCCCTTTGATAAATATCTGTGACGGTTTTTCAATACTACCGTATATTGCCTAACCGCTTTGCCATATGGCGAAATACTAATTAGGTTAATCAATTATATTTTTTTCAATGTCATCTGTTATCGTCATATTTTCTGTAATGTACTAATAGGAACCCCCAATTTGTTTAAAATGTATAAAAAATACATTGGAAAATGGATTTCAACATTGAATTTTTCTAACGAGTATTAGAAAAAGTACTCTAAGGCTAAGGGACACAACAACTATAGGTACGTGAATATATCTAAAGCCGTTTAAATTGTGTCTTTGATTATTCTAGCTCATTACAGTTTGAACAAAATTAATAATAGTAGAAGCCTAATGTTAATTTTGGATAATATCTGAGTTTACACTTAACAATAAATATGTGGTAATGCTTTTTATGGCGAGCTAGTTTATTAATGACTTCAAACTGGCTTAGTCACTAAGTTGACGGAGTTCTGAAATGACGCAGGGATGCCGTGATATGACATCTATCATGTACTCACGTAAACACAACGAATTCCATGTATCCTATAGTGTAATTCCCTAGTATGAGTTTTTAGCTGATATATAGTGCCACTTTCAGTTTGCCGTCCCTATCAGTATACGAACTTGTAAAAATGAATTTCATTGTCAAACACATTAAGTCCAGATGAGTTCATGAAGTCGAATTATTTTTTTTTTAAAGAAGCACGCATTTTGTGTTACAAAAACAAAACAAAAAAAAAAATATTCAAGGGAGGTATAAATTAAACGAACCCGACATTATTGGATTAACTTATTCTGTGTCCCTTGACATAATTCGAAAAGAATCATTAACTAAAGCTCATTAAACCGGTGGTCCCAACCTTTTTTTCTACGCCCCTGACCGGTTAAACATTTTGATAAATTTACCATGACCCATAGGTGGGTATATTAGATTTTTTTTTCTTCACAGCGTTATAAGGAGATAAATAATAAAAAATAAGGAAGCAGACACAATGTATCTTGGGAGATTTAATATTACTGGTCAACGGCCCGGTGAAAGTTAGGGGGATCGACTGCATTAAACTTCTTTTTCAAAAAAAATGAGATAAATTGTCAATGTTGATAATATGTTATTGTTTCTCTCACTATTATCAATGGCCACTAAAATCTGTTGTGTCTTTGTCAATATTCAATTGAAATCGTCGGACCACTCTTGCAGACTGCTACATGTGACAATGAAGGTATTACTGCGCAAGTTGGGTTTTTCTAAGGCCGCGCAACTGATTTATCACGGCCTTCCGGTGCCAATGCATTGCAACCAGATATTTTATCCGGCCCCGTCACTCTGTTTTTTTTTTGGTGTAACTTTAAAACTCTGTTTTTTTGTATTTATGACGTTAACCGTTAATTTAAATTGGCTCATCTTAACACTCCGTGTACATGTTATATATATATATATATATATATATATATATATATATATATATATATATATAGTTCCAGCCCTCCTGTCAAATTTAAAAACCCAGATACAACCTTACATATTCTAAAACGTTAGCATACCCTTGTAATCCACATGAATCTACCGCACCCCACCACCCTTTGCGCTTTCCCCCTCCCGTCCGTGATTTCCAACTAAAAAAATAACACAACGTAGAATAAAAATCAATTAATTTACTGACTAGTGTTCTAGAGTTGAAGTAAACTTAAAAAAAAAAAAGGGATAAAGAAAAAGATTTGAGTGATGAACATGTCCTAAGAATAAATTACTGGAACATTTATAAAGAAATACAGAAAGTAAAATGTAACTCACAATGAAGAAATGAATTGATCAAAGCAAAAATTACACGATACAACACTTTGCAAATTACATGATTTAACGCATGCGAATTACACACATGTAACACTTATAGATTACACGACGCAACACTTAATGATTGCTTAATACAACTACTTACAAATTACATGATACAACACTTGCAAGTACATGATACAACACTTGCAATTACATAATACAACACTTGCAAAATACATAATACGACACTTGCAAATTAAATGATACAACACTTGCAATTACATAATACAACACTTGCAAATTACATAATACGACACTTACACATTAATGATACAACACTTGCAAATTACATGATACAACACTTTGCAATTACATGATGCAACACTTGCAAATCACATGATACAACACTTGCAAATTACATGATACAACACTTGCAATGGACATATATATTAAAAAAATCTTCCGATTCGCTTTAAACTAAAAACCATTTCAACTAAAAAAAAAAAAAATGAGCTTCCCTCAAGCTGACGACTTAGCGAAGTGTAAAACTCATCTGTTTCAATTAACTACATCATATAAAGGGCTTGTGTGGTTAGCACAACGTCCAGCCGCCATCACTCCCCCCCTTCCCATTTAAAAACTGGGTCGACTTGAGAACTTTTTGCCCAGAACCTGAACAAAATAAAAAAATTCCCCAAGATCAACACTGAAGTTCAGATCTTTCATGTTGGGGACCCATCAGAGACTCTACCACAACTCGACCATCCGCGCTCCCCCTCTTTATATATATATATTAAAAAATGGCTTTTTACTGAGTGAAGGCTAAAAGATTTTCCTGGATCAGAAAAGCCTGTGATGCTGGGAGAGGGCTGGGAAATCTGGGCGACTACAAAATGAAAAAAAAAATAATAATAATTTTAGGCTTTTTCCCCCCCCCCCCCGTACAGCCAAAAAAAAACCGCCTTATTTGTTGGCGGATCCTTTGACCTCCCCCACCTCCACAACCTGTTCCCTGGAATGACGCCCCTCATTTAAACGTCCTTAAACCGCTCCTGAAATTTGTACATATCCCACAAATAAACCGACATGGCCAGAATGATGTACCCATTCAAGGAAACAACCATTCCAGAAAAAACAACAACTCGTATTTGTATTTAAAAAAAAACATATATGTATCTATATGTGTATCTATATGTGTATCTATATATGTATCTATATATGTATCTATATATGTATCTATATATGTATCTATATATATGTATCTATATATATGTATCTATATATGTATCTATATATGTATCTATATATATAGCTATATATGTATCTATATGTGTATCTATATATGTATTTATATATGTATCTATATATGTATCTATATATGTATCTATATATGTATCTATATATATGTATCTATATATGTATCTATATATGTATCTATATATATGTATCTATATGTGTATCTATATATGTATCTATATATGTATCTATATATGTATATATATATATATGTATCTATATATGTATCTATATATGTATCCATATATGCATCTATAATCTATCACAGATATCAATTGCAGCTGCCTAGAAAAGATAATTCAACTGTGGCTGGGTTGTTATTGGGTTTTTTTTAAATACCTAAACTCAGAACCTGTTTAACATTTCTACAGGATATAAACTTCAGACATATTTTTTCTCTACAAATGTTACAGAAGAACACACACACACACACACACACACACACAAACCCAAACAAAAGTTACATGTAACAAACACTGGGTGTATTTTATGTTCAGGCTTTGTTTATTTTGTGTGTTGTCTGTTTCATTGCCTCTTTATCTTATGACTCTTGTCTGCTTTAAAGGTATGGGGAAATAGAAATAAGGGAAACAGAGATATGTGAGACAGTGAGAGTGAGAGAGAAAGAGAGAGAGAGAGAGAGAGAGAGAGAGAGACAGACAGACAGACAGAAAGATTTGAGTGAGAGAGGAGGTGAGATATTTGAGAGAGGGGGGGGGGCAGAGTGAGGGAGAGACAGAGTGATGTAGAGAAAAATGAGGGAGAGAGTGAGTTGGTGAGAGAGAGAGAGAGAGAGAGAGAGAGAGAGAGAGAACAATACAAGGAAAGCGTAGAGGTGATCTGGTTAAAGCAGACAGTGTAGGGGATGGGTGGGTCCTCCTGGAGGGGTGGGGGGTTGTGGGTTGGGTATTGGGGATGAGCGGGAAGGAGTAGACTGGTGCAAAGAATAAGAAACCATTTACCCCGGTCAATTAACTCCGAAACCGCTTTTCACTTTTAAAACAGGCAGCAACTTTTGTTTGTTTGTTTCTTTTATGAGGAAACTGCTCCATCTTTCTCTCACTCGCTCTTCTACCTCCTCTTCTACCTCCGCCTCTTCTATCTCTCTTTCATACCTGTTCAGGCTCAACTGGTGGAATGAAGAAGTCTATTTTTTTTTTTAAATCCTCTCTGCAACTAATTAATAAAAAAAAAACAACTAACATATTATATATAAAGGATGTGTGGGGGTGGGCGGAGAGGAGGTAAGATGGCGGGTGGCCATAGAGGGTGAGGGGCGGGGAGGGTGAGCAGTGTTTATGTACATTAAACAAGATGCTCACTCTCTGCTCGACTGACAGCTGACAGAAGAAGCAAACAGCCCTTTTTGTTTCTCAAAACTGAAGATGGCTGTAAACGGCTCGTGAGAGTTGGCGCCAAGATATGTACGGCAGCACTAAATGGTCACTTTATACGTATTTTTTGTCTGCGTCTGGGCTGTTAGCCTTTTAACTGTCTGCCATATACATGTTGTGGCCTACTCTCAAAGATATATTTTAGAGAAAATGTGTCAATTAAATTTGGTAATTTAAAAAAATAATAATTCATTAATTTTCTGAGCCTCTGTAGAAACGGAACAATTATATTTAGAACATTATAATATAATGCTTTGAATATCCTATTTTTTTTTTTTTTGTGTTGATTAAAATATTTTATGTTGACATAAACGAAACTTGTTCCGTGTTTTTAGATTTTGCTAGCTTCACCTGAATAATAATTGTACAAAATTCAAACCATGTATTTTTCGATTAATTTTTGTCTTAAAAAAATTTTCTTTTTTTTATTTAATATTAAGAAATTGTGTTTTGTCACGCCTACACTTTATTTTTATTGCTTGTAAATTTTGAAATTTTTACATTTTTGGATTTGGCAATTATGTGTATTTGTTTTGTTGATTAAATTCCCAAACAAAAGATTTTGTCTTTTATAAAATAACAACGCTTACATTTTGCACATTTCTTTATACAAAATCGACCAGACAAATTCCAGACAATGAAACTAAAGCAGGAATGTTCTGTGTGTCCGGGATACCATTCAATAAGATTTGTGTCACAGAGTGAATAGGGAATTCCCTTAGACCAACGCACAACATAGATTTAATACATATATGGTGTGTTGGTCTAAGGGAATTTCCCCCTGGGTTTACACCGAGGATCGAACCCGGGACTCTCAGTTCAACAGTCAAGCACTTTGCACCGCTTGGCCATCCGCCCACATGAGACTGAGCTACTAGCTCTGAAACTCATGTGAATATCCCATCATTGTATATATCCATTTGATGTTCTAGTCTTAATTTAATAGGGAAAGTTTTACATGAAATAATGTTTCCATAGGTCAACATGCCATATTCCTTCAATATTTTCCTGACTGAAATTATTTTCAACTTTTACAGATTCGTGACATCAACGTTCTTCACTGTGTGGGAGAAAAGTTTGTTGCAAAAAAAGCATTTCTAATCTCACGCTAAACTATGTTTTTCTTTTTTTTTTTTAAATGTTTTATATTAAAAAAAAGAATGCTGCATTGCCATAGTGGATCTTCATTGTCCATTTCAATGATAGAGACCGCCCCAGTACAGTTTCCGTGTGTGGTCGAGCAGGTGCGGTAATATTTACTCCGGTGCCACGTCAGGATCTCTTGGTATCTACTCGCTTATCTCACACACTGCCCGGGAGGGAGGGAGTGGGAGGAAGGAAGGGCATTGAACAAGGATGGGGATGGAGAGGGTCGGGTTCGCTTTAAGAAGGTGCAGGCTTGCCGTTTAAATAAAATTTAAAAAAAAAAATTCTTCTTATATCTCAAGTGGTTTAATCTGTTTCATCTAATGGCTTCAAGCTGTCTGATGTACCACTCTAAGATGTATTAGATTGATTGATTGATGTGCTCAAAGTATTATTAGAATGATTGATTCTGATGTGCTTTCAAAGTTGCTTGTGAGAATGATTGAATTTGTGTTTGATCATAATATTAGAATGGTCAATTGATTCATGAACATCAAAGTTTATCAGAGGTTATTCATGTACTTAAGGATGTGTATTTGAATGATTGTGCTCAAAGTATTATTAGAATGATCAATTGGTGGGCACAAAATTGTTTCAGATGGTTTGATTATTTTGCTCATGTTTTATGCAAGGTAGGTCATTACTGGGCGCTGAGAAAAAAAATGTATAATTGATTGGTTGATGTGTACCCAATTGTACTAGAATACAGTTACTGGATATGCCATGAGCGGTATATTCTAACTCCTTACATTAATTGTGATTAGCTGTAACCTGCACCACTCTTATGCATAGGGTTAGGCTAGAGCTATTTTTTGGTTTCGAAGGCAGATCCGATTTTTTCTTGAATGTATTTTAAACTGGAATACTGTTGCATTAATTCTTTATTTTCGATTTAACGCAGAACCCAAAATCGCTATTATCATAATAGATTTACAACAGTAGACATTATCTTCCGAGATTTTACTTGTGAATGGTTAGATAGTTAATATAGATGATTTATGTTCTAATCTTTTTTTCTCCCAGCGGATTGCTATAACAAACTATTCAACATTGATGGCTGTGTATTGCTATAACATCTATATAAATAATAGCGGTGTGGGTTCTGCTGTACGATGAAAGTAAAGAATGTGTTTACAACAGAATTCCAGTTTAAAATCGTCAAACGTAAACAATGAAAAAGTAGCAATAAAAATCACTTGAAAATCGGATTCCTGTCAAAGCCAAAAATAACCTAGTCTACTGATCGAGCCTTAGGAGATAAAACTCTATGCAAAGGCTTTGCGAGGGTACAATAGCAACTAGTACTGCAGTATTCTGATTTATTAAATGTGTTGTACCAGAAGTAAACTGGTGATAGTGGAAATAGTGTGATTTAGAGAAGAACAAAATGTCATATTGTCAATAAATTTCTATAAATAAATCTTTTCATTAGCACAAGATGATTCTACCGTGCTATGTATTTTCTCCCTTTCCATCCTGGCAAACGTAATCTAAATTATAAAAAAAAAAACCAACACAAAATGGTTTACAAATGAAGTGAAGTATAAGAAACCTGGCCAACTAAACAATGTTTTTTTTTCCTTAACTTTCTCTCGGCCAGAATTAGATCAACTTCAGTGTTTATGTTTACATCCAAACTGGCATTCGTAAAAATTTATGTGGATATATTTTGGAGGCTTCACGCTCGAGAGTTTCAAATTATATTTATAAAACAATGAGAACTGTAGATCTCATTGTCTTCGCTGACAGGATATTGAGAAATCAAGGCCGGCTTTAGAGCCTGCAGTGCCTTAAAGGAAATAGTTTTTTAAGTATGGTTTTATGTGACCAATTGGTTAAATAAAAAACAAGTTTTGTGACTGTTATTGTTGTTGTTTATAAATATACAGCTTTGTTAAGGGCCAGGGCTAACTTTAGTGGCGATCTGTGCGGGCTACATTCCTATGTGTGTGACGCCCCTGTAAGGATGAGATGAAATATTTTGGATCCTATAAACCACTGATGGGAAGGTTTTTTATGGCGCCCTACTTTCATCCCCCACCATAGCCGATAGTGCAATGGCCATGGGGGCACCACGGGAGATATATCAGGAACTTGAGATAAGACCTGAAAAATGTCCTTGGTCCTCACCGGAGATCGAACCAGGTACCTTCAGGTCAAAAGTCTCTCTCTCTCTCTCTCTCTCTCTCGCTCGCTCTCTCTTTCTCTCGCTCTCTCTTTCTCTCTCTCTGAACTCTCTCAGTGATAACTGCTGGGCTTAGACTTAGTCTCTTAGAGCCCCGTGAGATCAAACTCGCTGTGTCTCTCAACTTCTGGGAACTGCTATTAAGGCCAATGGCAATCGAGCTACCCTTCTGGCCCACCCTGTGGTTTCATCTGCTCTAGCTCCGGCCACCGTGTCACATTATTGTGGCCCAAAGTGGCCCGCGGTTTGGAAAAGTTTGCATGCTGTGTCTGTGTACATGTGTTCATAGTCATTGGGCCCCCTGACTGACATGAAAAAATGTGGTACGATGGTGTGTTTCATTTTCTTACCAGAAAGTGTGCTCCTGTCTCATTGGTCGATTAGGTTAAGTTGTCACACCAGCGTGTTATATATTGCAGGTTCCCACCAGCGTGTTATATATTGCAGGTTCCCACCAACGTGTTATATATTGCAGGTTCCCACCAGCGTGTTATATATTGCAGGTTCCCACCAGCGTGTTATATATTGCAGGTTCCCACCAGCGTGTTATATATTGCAGGTTCCCACCAGCGTGTTATATATTGCAGGTTCCCACCAGCGTGTTATATATTGCAGGTTCCCACCTGCATGTAAACATATTGTCGGTTTCCCGCACGCGTGTTACTAATGGCAGACTTCTCACCTGCGTGTTACTAATGGCAGACTTCCACTTGCGTGTAACATATTGTATGTTCCCACCTGCGTATTGCAGGCTTCAGGTTACCATATATGCGTGCTACACGCCACAGGCTTCCACCTGCGTGTTACTGACCACAGCTACGTCCAGCCATCAAAGTCCCTCGTAGTGCCCCCCAAAGTCCATCGCCGCCTCTGACACAGCCAGCATTTCAAATAAAATGGGACTGCAAAAAACGGTATCTCAAATTGTGATTAAAGATTGTCTTCCCAGATAAAGAGACAACATAACTGCTTTATTGACTACCATACGCGTCGTTGTATGAGGCCCGAAAGAAGGTGGGGGGGGGGGAGAGAGAGGGAGTCCACGAGAGGTAAAATACATTGTTTTTGGGAGACCGTCCCCCGCCTACCCCCACCCCCTCCTTCCTCTCGACCCCCCCCCCCCCGACAAAAATTGTCCACGACGTTCGCAAACTGTTAACGTATGTGTGTAAGTAGGTCATGAAAGTTAATTTTAAATTCAGTTTCCCCCTTTCAAAGTTATTCTTTACGAGTACCATCCTACTCATTCAACCACACAGATCCAACCTTTAAACCCAGAAAATGAATCACAAAAAAAGTAAAAACATCATCCCCTGATTCTATTTAATCTTATTGAAATTTCCACTTCAGAAAATGTCAAATCCCCTCACACACACACACACACACACCCTAAACCCTTCCATTGCCAGCCCCCTCCCCCCCCCCGTCATCTCGTCCCACTAACAACAGTTGTACTCTGGCATCCAGTTTACAGATAGATATACGCAACGAGACAGTGGGACAGTTTAAAATAACAAAAACTATTTGACTTAAACACAACAACCAAAAAATAAACAAAAAAAACCCCCAAGATTAGGGAAACGAAAAAAACACATGCGCACACAATAACATAAACATACGTCAGTGTGTAAAAGTCTCAAAAAAGTACGGGCGAGATGTGTGATAACAAGCAGCATGCTGGGTAGTGTGTGTACATGTGTACATCGTGTGCAGCATCAGTGCTGGGAAGGTTACCAGGGATGGGTGGAGGTGGGGGAGTCGAGGCTGAATGGGGAGGGGGAGACTATGGGGTGGTAGTAGGTAAAGGGCGTGGGGGAATGGGCAGTGGCGTAACCTGCGTTGGTGTGATCCGGGGTGGATTCTGTATATACTGTCTTATTCCCTAGACAGCAAGGTACTAAAATGGTGAAAATGCCCTGCTTTGCATCCCCCCCCCCCCGGTTGGTGACTAATGGAATGCCGCCCATGGTTGGTGACTAATGGAATGCCGCCCATGGTTAGTGACTAATGGAATGCCGCCCCTGGTTTGGTGACTAAATTGAGTGCCGCCCTCGTCTGTTTGTTGCACTTGTACTATGTCTCTGTATAAACGTTGAGACTGAAATTATGGTAGGGAAAGATGGGTCTCTTGACAAGGTAGAGTGGTGCACATTTACGGAGGTCGGACTTAGTTCCGTTGGGGCCCCGGGCGAGGAAGCAAAAAAAATATAATCCATTTAAAAGTTTCACATTAAAAAGGGTGAAATTTTCAAACACGTGATGGCTTTCTGTCGCCCTTCAATAGTAAGGGCTTATGTACATGCCCGGTGTGCTTGCCGTCAATTCTGCACCTGGACATCTATGAAAGAAAACGAGGTGGTATTGTGATAGAGCATTCGACTGCGATTTGAAAGCTCCCGAGTTTACGTCCCGGGATCTATCTCAAGTCCGATCGATGACCCCATAAGTCCAGCCAGCTTACAAATAAGTACCCCGACATTTGTGGGGAAAATTAAAGGCGACTGGCACAATGCACTAGCCACACAATCCCATAGAACATCACTGGCTTCAGAAACACCGTAAACTCGACTTCATCTGACCACAATGGTGTCTGTACAGGTTTTATAAGGGGAAACTTGACTTTCTAAAATTTCATTTTTATGACTTAATGTCAAATTGGGGGGGGGGCATTACTCATGGCATAGGTTAAAAATGGAATAAGAAGCAATTAGTGGAATGGTTGACGGGTGGTGGTGGTGGGGAGGCTTCCACCCGTTCCCCGTATTCGATTTCCTGACTTGAAAATGTTAATAGAAACAAAATTTGTCTCCCCCTCCCCATCTTTGTTTACGAATCGGTGTAGGTGAACAAACAGAGAAGGTGCTAGACAGACATAAGACATCGTGTGAGACAGACGAGAGGGTGGGGGGAGTGTTAACAACAGGAGGCCCACTGGAAGGAATTGGAAGGGTGATCCGGGGGAGAGAGGGAGGAGGGAGGTTGGAAGGATTGGCAGCAGGAGCGATTGACAGGTTCGATAAAAACCGATTCCAGCGTTATGAGCCGTTTACAATAATAGTATAAAGGATCTTTTTATTTTGTTTAAAACAGGGGATTCCCGTTGTGATAGCTGGGCCAGGGGATGGAGGAGGTGGGGAGGGGAGGGGCAGCTGCTTAAAGCCACAGGTGGGGGGTAAGGAGTGGTGGGAGAAATGATGGCATGATATATGGGGGTTTAAACTTAGAGCATGGGAAGGAATGGCTGTTATTATATATTCGGTGGGGGGGGGGAGAGAGAAAAGGGTTTGATTCTTTGATTCATCAATGAGGCCAAACATTTTTTTCCTGTGCGCAATCCGTGGGGCTGTGGGGATCATTTGATTGGCTGCAGGTATAGATGTAGGTGGGGCTGTGGGGATCATTTGATTGGCTGCAGGTATTGATGTAGGTGGGGCTGTGGGGATCATTTGATTGGCTGCAGGTATTGATGAAGGTGGGGCTGTGGGGATCATTTGATTGGCTGCAGGTATTGATGTAGGTGGGGCTGTGGGATCATTTGATTGGCTGCAGGTATAGACGTAGGTGGAGCAGTTCACTGCATTGAACGTAAAACTGAAAAGACTGCCAATAAATAAAAGTATTTAATTAATAGTCCTGTCACTGAGATTCAGACCAGATCCGAAGCTAGCTAATGTGGCGCCCTTTCACGAGTTACATTTTTTTCGGTCCATTGCATGAACGCTGGACTTACGTTATATTTTGTGGGGAATATATTACTTCAAAATAACAAAAAAAAAACTGATAATAATAATAATATTAGTAATCAATGTTATTTTCGAGGGTAAAATAAATCAACAGATCTTTATAATCTCAACACTTGAACTCTGGGTTTGACAATAATAAAATAGGTGTAGTCAGTAGCATTGGAAGGGTAGTGATGGCTAGGTGTAGTCAGTAGCATTGGGAGGGTAGTGATGGCTAGGTGTAGTCAGTAGCATTGGTGCCGAAATTTAACTGCCGGGCGCCCATATATTTTTCTTACACAAGGGCGCCATAGATACTAGCCGCTGCTCTGGGGGGGGGGGTAAAAAAAAGTAAAGTCCCCTTAGCCCAAACGGGCCATAGGGGCAGATGAAGTGTAGAATTCATCTGTTTCTATAACCTCGACATATGAAGGGATTGTGTGGTTAGCACAAAGCCCAGCCGCCTATACTTCACCAAGTCAAGTCAGGTACCCACTTATAGCTGGGTGGACTTGTGGGACGACTTTGAAATAAATTTCACCCGTCCCACCGTCACCGTTTAAAGATTTCTATTTATTTATTTTTCAAACCATAATTTTATTTATTTATTCAAAAAATCTGGTAAGCCAGTTATTTTTTCAAAGTCTGTGTGCGCACCGCTAATGATGACCGTGCTCACCCTAAAAGTATACAGGCCCACTGAACGAAATAATTATACGTTATGTTGAAATGTTAGCACGCTCGCTCGGCCAGTCCATAAACGGGCCGATTTATGTAAAATGATTTATAAAGAAAAAAAAAGATAAGAAACTCGAATATTTCTAGTTCAAACGAACTCTAAAAAATGAATTTAGTTCGAATTATTACTTTATTTATTTTCACGTATTATTGTTTGATTAATGGAATGAAATTACATGCTTGATTGATATTTCTGGAAATTCAAATTTTATTTCATTTTGACGGAAATAGAAAGGAGAAAAAAAGTGTAAAAAAAAAAAAAGTAAAATGCTAATAACTTTTTTTTTAAGTGCAACAAAATATGCAACCACTGGCCTTCACTATGTTGTTCTTATTCCTTTTGGTGCTACTGGTAAATTTCTGGGAGCTTACATATTCACTAAAGTAAGTTTATTAATAACCTTCTTTGGTGGTTGTTTCACATAAGTAAATGTGTTTAAAATAGGTTTTGTTTGCTGTGTACAAGTACATCTATCTATATGTGTGTATCCCTTAGCGAGGACATGGATAAACTTCGGCACTTGGGACGAGCACGTCGCATTTGCCTGTTTGGTCTGCCCAGCTGCAATAATTTAAAGGGCATTTAATATCATGAATTAATTAGCTCTTATCTGCACTCCCTCCATCTGCCCTGGTATTGCCCTTCTGTTACATTAAAGAACCGACTCTGGTCCCACGATTTAAAACGTTTGACACACCTGGTTCTTGTCCACGGGTGGGCACAATTATTGAGAAGCGGGCAGCGGCGTATCTAGGATGGGGGACGGGGACTTCCAAATTCAAAAGAGCCCCGGGCCCCATCTTGAGGGGGCCCCCAAAATTTTTTTTACATTATATATTTAGTCTATTATCTTATGTCATGGTGTCGAATGTCAAAATGCAGGGGCCCCCCAAAGAGTCCAAGCCCTCCGGGCCCCCAAATCCCTAGGTTCAGCACTGGAAGCGGGCGGGCCACATTGGGGTCGTAACGTAGACAGGCCGGCCGGATCAAAAGCTAATGTATGGAGTGTCGAAATGATCTAATATCAATTAAATATAAACATCATAGGCAGTGACGAACCTAGGGATTTTGGGGCCCGGGGGGGAAGCTTGGCCTCTTTGGGAGCCACTGCATTTTGAAATTCGACACCATGACATGAGAAAATGTACTTAATACTTAATGTAAACAAAAAACAAACATTTTTGGGGGCCCTCCTCAAGCTGGGGCCGGCGGGGGCTTTCAATTTGGACCCCCCTCCCTTCCCCCACCCTAGGTACGCCTCTGAGCATAGGCAAACTCTGAAACAAGTGGCAAGCCGGATTTAGCCCGTGGGCCATTGTTTCTCCATGGTTCTTGTCGTCAATGGGCTTACAGCAAGCATGGAGGAAGATGACGTCTTTGTGAGTAATATTAGCCCAAGTGTGTTTTTTTTTTGGCTTGTTTGTTGTTATGGCTCTCGGGGGGGGGGGGTAAGAGTGGAAGTGATTTTATTTGTAATAATGTAAGGGGAATGCGGGTAGGGGTGAATCTGAATAGTATTAGTATGTCAAGGTTAAACGATTGCAGACAGCATGGATGTTTGACCAGACGGTCTCACATGATGATCGAATGATGGTCACGTGACTTTGTTAATGGATAGAATAAGTCTGAAATGTTAAAAAACTATAGAGACTCCATTATCTAAAAGAAAAAAAATGAAATATATATATATATATATATATATATATATATATATGTATATATATATATATATATACATGGGCGTATTCATGGGGTGGGGGGCAAGGGGGCATTTGCTCCCCCCCCCTTACATTTAAAAAAAAATGTCATAAAGTTGTTATTTGCCCCCCCCCTTGGAAAATTTTTGCCCCCCCCCCCTGGAAAAATTCCTAGCGATGCCCATGTATATATATATATATATATATATACATATATATAAAGACCCAAACCTCAGTTTACTTTTGTGAGGTTATAGGTCTAACCATAAAAAAAACAACACTCAATAAAAGAATTTAAACAACAATTTAATTTACATATTTATAAAGAAGCATATTTCAAAAGGAACTAAAATTACATTCGGCTTCTTGTAATATCATAAAAGCTTTGAAAGAACACATTTTAAAAAAAAAAAACGTCTTTAAGATGAATTCAACATCCAAATACGAAGAACCGTTCTTAGAAATGGATCGGGTGGGTGGGTGGGGGGGGGGGGAAGGTATGATCGTTAGAAAATAATTTTAGGGCAAAACAACATGTTGGGTGGTCCTGAAAACATCAAATTTGATGAGAGTGTGGCTGAAGGGGCTTTTACTTTGCAATGGGGTCCCTAGGCTTTTGTCCTTTTTTTTTTACATATTCTAAAGATCGGCTCTATAAATAAGAAGCGTTGCCTCAATGTAAAGTTTGTAGTGAAACGAGATAGCAATAAGTTTACAATAATCAGACATCAATATAAATAGATTTTATGCTTAAATATATCCGTTTATCATTTTTCGCACACACACACACACACAAAGTCTTTACAGCTATTTACATGAACACGTATGGAAATCCTGACGACCTTGACATCTGCTGCAAGCTATCCAGCCTGTGTTGACTGTGCGAGGTCATCCCCAGAGAGGATCCGAAGAAAGGCGGCCCGTACATAAGCATGCTGTCAAGAGACGCCGTCACCGTATCCAGGGACGCGGAATGATCATTGGGAAAACCCAGAACTCCACCAGACGTCAAAGGGAGACGACCACCGCCTGAGAAATACCCAGGAAATAACGACAAAGGGAAAGTTTCCAAGTTTTTGCTTTTTAGATCGACTACCTTTGGGGGTGGGTTAGGAATTCCTTCGAATACATCCCGTTTCCTTTTGTCTCCTTTATCGAATACATTTGAATCTCCCGACAATACTCTCGAATCCGACTCCATAGTGTGATCGTTCGTATGAAAATGATCCGATTTGAATATCTTAGAGTAGCATTCTCCCAGTGCGGTGACAGGGCCCAGATCAAACTGTCCCTTCTCAGAGGTGCTGTTGCCGTCCTTGCCGATCAACCTGTCTATTCCGAAAGACAATCTCAGTTTTTTGTACATTTGCTCGTTACTGGGATCA
Organism: Bulinus truncatus; assembly: GCA_021962125.1. NCBI lineage: Eukaryota > Metazoa > Mollusca > Gastropoda > Planorbidae > Bulinus > Bulinus truncatus. Next base: position 1,794,878 of record JAGDYQ010000172.1, on the reverse strand, counting down.
TGGGCCGAAGCAATGGGCACGTAAACCGCATCGCAGTCTTTTCCTAGCTTGTCCTTCTCTGAATGGATTTCCTCGCTGCCGTCACTATCATGGACGTGATCAAAATTATCTTCATTCTCGGAAGCAGCATCACCGCAAACATATTTCCCGGAAGGAGGTGATTCCCTTTTAATAGACGGAGTAACGCCTCGATTGCCAGCGACTGTCTGTCGCTGTTTTTCGTCCAGTCTACATTGACGCGTGGCGATTTCCGCTTCGTCTTCGGAATCACCTGGCCTGCATCTGCTCAGATCCACCACTCCCAGCGAGGGTGGGGGAAAGTGCATCTTGTTCGTTTGAGAGCTGCTGTACCTCTCAAAAAATGGATATGTCACTGCTCCGGCGGAGTAGGGTTGGTCTTGGGGTGTGCCTATACAAAACGGCTTCTTACCGAAGCACAGCTTCGTGTCTACGTGGGCGTCTCGCTTCTTGGTGTCGTGGAGGGGCTCGTCTCTCATCGTGCAAACCCCGTTCTCGCCCCTGATCCAAAGGAGGTTCGGCGAATTTCTAGAAAATCGGTGAGAATCTCGACCGATGTCCACTAGCTGGTCATCGCTTTCAGAGGGCCCCATTCTCTTCTCTATCTCTCCACTCTCGGGATCGCTGTCTCTACCGTCCCTGGTGTCGCTGCCGTCCCTGGTGTCACCAGTTTCGGAACCGGCGACGGCCCGGTGCTGTATTTTGACACGCCTCTTTCTCCTTCTGTAGTTTCCTTCTTCGAAGAGTTCGTCACAGTTTGGATCCATGGTCCAGTAGTTTCCCTTCCCTGAAAAATAAAATAAAACATTTAAATGACAAGGCCTTTTTTTTTAAAGAAGCTTATGAAATAAGCATTCAAGAAAATATTGTAGATAATATAAACAGACAGGCTGATAAGTGTGATATATAGACAGGCATAATGACTGGCAAACAGATAAATAGAGAGAGATGATAGATATCTACATGAGAGATAAATGCAACCAAGTGTATCAATTACATTAAGACATAAGGAATCTCTCAATTATACGACCCTAGACTCTTCGGACTCCAAATTGTCCGATCAAGATAACTTTTTTTAAAAAAATATTATTACAATGAGGTTTTTTTTTTTCTAATTTAAAAAAAATTGCATTTTTAATGTGAATCGTGGCGTGGAAAGAATTATTTGAATGTTTCCGTCATATGTTGATTTTCAGTTATCCTGCTTCTAGCTTTACCGTACTGCGTACTAAATCTGAGAGTAAGCTTTATAATATTTGTGTATAACACTGTAGAGTTTTACCTGGAGTTCCTTTGTCTCTGGGTACTTTGATAAAACAATGGTTCAGACTCAAGTTGTGACGAATAGAATTTTGCCAGCCTTGTCTGTAGAAAACACAAAATTACACCGTTTAGATATTTGATTTGTTTATTTTTTGGTTATTAGTTTTTACTTCCATTTTATTTATATGAGATTCACGGCGAAGTGGGATGGGGGGGGGGGAATTAGCATAAAATAAAAATATTCTTGAACCCTACCAAGATTTATCAGAAACTGTGACCTTTATTTATCTATTGAGGAAATAAGAACCTCCATACAAACGTCCCTCTCTCTCTCTCTCGTAATTGTGTTATGTATTTATGTTTACATCATTAGATTAAAATGTGAATTAGATAAATAAATGACGAAATAGCAAGCGATAAATAATAAGAAGAAGAAATAAACAACTTGAAATACAAAAGATGATTAAAACTAATTATTAGAATGTTGTTACTGCAACAGCATAAAAATAAAAAAAAATCATTTCTTTTCGGGCCTAAAATTTTACTTTTAAAAAATTAATAATAATAATAATAATGCTTTGTGCATCACCTGTACTATTTTCGCTCCTACTACCATCAGGGCGCCTATCGGGAGGGGAGGAGGAGGGTGGGTGACCCTAATACTTCTAAGAGGCACTCCGACCTTGCGTTGGGTAAGAATTTGAGGAACGGGATTGTATGGGGAGTTGGAGCCCAATGCCGATTCTTTTGGTTAACACCGCAGAAAAGTTGAGAAAACCGTGGAACGTGTGCTACTCGAGAACCCCGGACTGGCAAACCACAGGGTGTGCTTGCTGGCCTTTGGCCTTTATGTCAGTTCCCAGATGTTGATGGACACTACGAGTTTGATCTCACGGGTTCTGAGAGACTAAGTCTCAGCCCGCAGTTATCACAGAGAGAGTTCAGAGAGAGTGAGAGAGAGAGAGAGAGAGAGCGTCCAAAGGAGCCCTCCGTTGGTTGCAGCTTGTCAGTAGCCCCAGTGTGCCTCTCTGCGGTCGTGGTGGATGAATGGACACACACACACACACATATATATATATATATATATATATATATATATATATATATATATATATATATATATATGCGTTGGGAGGATTGAAAGGAGGATAGATGAGTAGGGAGATAACTCAGCAATCTGTCATAACGTGCGTACGAATAGACTGACGGGCCTTTGGGTGGTTAAGATAATACATTTAATGACTCATATTCGCCAATATATATATATATATATATATATATATATATATATATATATATATATATATATATATATATATTTTTGTGTGAAGAATCATTTAGCTATTAATGGCTGTATTATTTTCTAAATGTTTACATTTTAGCCACAAATATTTACCCTCGTGTAAATAAAGAAACCAACCAACCAAAAAAATAAGCCGAATATATATATATATATATATATATATATCAAAACATTCCTGTCTATTTACATAAACATTAAACTATTATAATATTTAAAATAAAAAAAAGTCTCTTTTTATCACAGAAAATAAAACTATGACAAGTAGGGAGAGGTTGTGGGCGGTGGGGGAGGTGGGGTGGCGGGGGGTTGATGTATTTATTTACCAGATGCCAAACAGAGTCGGCCCCCAAAAAAAAAGATGATAACTGCTTCTTCTATTTCAGAGAGAGAGAGGAGCCAGTGCCGGACCTACCGCCTTATCTTTTTTTTTTTTTTTTTTTTTTTGGGGTGGGGGAGGGGGAGAAGACGCGGCGACATGGGCGGGCACTCAGATAAAGAAGACCCGTCGTTGTTATCGGGGATCTTCAAAGGCGGAGCTCCCAAAAAAACAATCCATTTCATTCTGTTGTGTTTATCTTCTATTAAAAAAAATATCATCATCCTCCTTCCTCTCAGAGTTTAATGTGAGGGGGAGGTCCTGTCCTCAGGGGGGTAGTAATGGGTGTTTTATTATGTCAATGGGTGGGGGAGGGGGAGGGGAAGAAGGTCGCAGTTTTAGATCTTATTTATTATTAATTTATATATGTGTATATATATATATATCATTCAGCGATTCTCGTATTATTTATACTAAAACTGGATATACATGCACCAGAGCAATTGAATTCAATCAAATCGTATAGCCGGGAGTGGGTGGGGCTTGGGAGGGGGCGAGGCGGAGGGGGAGAATGTGGTGATAATTAGTCCCCTGTACGATGGTTTTTCTTCAAAGCCAATAAGCAATAATGTTCTGATGCAGTTTCCACCTCGTTTTTTTTTTTTTTTGCGGTGAATCTCTTAGAGAAAGGTTTTGTCCCAAACTTTTTTATCTGTCAGCGGATCGGGGGGGGGGGAAGTGGATTATATTTTAGATTGTTTTGATTTTACAATGCCAATGCCCTCCACAGCCGCTCTGCTACCGGTTGACTTCTCGTCAAAAATACCGAAATATACCACAGTAAATAAACAGGATTTAGTTTCATGTTTATTTGGCGCCCAAGTACAATTTGATCCACTGACCGGTACCGGTGAGCGGCTCGGAGGGTTGGGGAGGGGGGGGTTAGAGGCTTTACCGCGAGGAAGGGGGGGGGTAAGTTTCCGCGAAGTACGATCATAATTTTTTTTAAGATCGAATATCCGCGAAGTAGCAATGGTAATGTTTGCAGTTCGAGCATTTAAAAAAATGTGTTTTAAGACCTTCTTATTACGCTATTTTACTTTCATAAAGCTCTCTAGACATGAAATGATATAATCACCATTATGCTCTAACTATTATTGAATATATTTAACACTGAATAAGAGGAGAAGAGACGCATAAATTATGACTTTAAAGGAATCAGATATTATCTATAAAATATATCTCTCTATATATATATATATATATATATATATATATACTAGCTGTACCCTACAAAATATTTGCTTAGAGTTATATCCCCTTAGGCTTGATCGGCAGGCGAGGTTATTTTTTAGTTTCAGGGCAGATCCGATTTTTTTTTCCATGATTATTATTTTAAACTGGAATACTGTTGTATTAATTCTTTTACCTTCGATTTAACGCAGCGCCCAAATCGCTATTATTATATTATTTATATATATATATATTAAGATTTTTAAAGCAGGGGCGTTACTTACTTGTTGTCCAGGTAGTAGGGAACCTCTCCGTAATGAAGTTGTAAATGTCATTCAGAGGTGGCGCGGCGCCCTGGGGAGGCCTTGATGGCCATGCTGATGAGGGCGATGTAGGAGTAAGGAGGCTTCTGGGATTGCTCCCTGTGTCGGTGTAGCTCGTTCAGCATGGCGTTGTACTTCAGCTGCAAAACGTAAACATCTCATTCAGTTACACACACACGGCACATTGAATCAGTATAAGTGTAAACTACCGTAACATCTGGTCACACATAACATCTCATTCAGCTACTACGTAGCATCTCATTCCAGCTACGCAGACACGTAAACATCAATTTCAGCTACACACACATCAACATCTGAATAATACCACACATAACCATCTCATTCAGCTACACACACATGTAAACATCTCATTCAACTATACACACGTAAACTTATCTCATTCAGCTGCACTCACACGTAAACATCTCATTCAGCTACACACACACGTAAACATCTCATTCAGCTACACAGACACGTAAACATCTCATTCAGCTACACAGACACATCACCATCTCATTCAGCTACACACACACGTAAACATCTCCATTCAGCTACACAGACACGTAAACATCTCATTCAGCTACACAGACACGGCTCATTGAATCGTGTAGCCGGTCATGGCGTATGTGCACAGCCACAAAGGCACAAACAAGATAGATGGAAGACAGAACAAAAAAGTTGGGAAGGCAGGCGGTAAGGCAGATATAGATGGACAGACCAAAGAGATGCGATACGAGCTATTAATACAGTGGCGTACTGGGGGGCGCAGTGGGTGCGGTCCGCACCGGGCGGCACTTTTGTTACCTTTTAGGGGGGGGGCAAAAATGTATAGGTTAAATTGAAATGACCTAAATGAGAGGGCGGCAAAATCGTCTTCCGCCCTGGGCGGCCGATACCTACGCTACGCCGCTGTATTAATATTGTTATCGTAGACTAAATATTAAGGAAAGTCCCGGTTTGAACATCCCCCCGCTCGCACCTGATTAAAAGGCGGACACATTTGCGTTGTAACACGTAGACAAGGCCCGTAGCCCAACCATGACGCTGAAGCCACCCCCACCCCCACCCCGTGCATGATTTGAGCTTTTTTTGACAAAATTTGTAATAATGACGGCTATACAACATCAAAATCATTTTGTTAATTAAATCCTTAAAAAGTTTATATTTTTGGCAATCATTCAGGTTTTTTTTACGTGCTTCCTGACTTCATTTATTACATTTGTAAAAAATATAATAATAAAGTACACAATTAATGATTTCTTAGTGATGTTATTTAATTTTCCAGAATTACTTTTTTTAGCAGAATTAATTTTTATTTTTTAAATTGAATAATCGCGACTGCCCCCCCCCGATCATTTCTTTGGCACCCCCCTGAAAATTTCTTCTTTGCACCCCAACCCAATTATCCTGGCTACGGGCACAAGGTAGACATCAGACTATCCGGCTCAGACGGCGGATAAAACATGCCAAAATACTGACAGAGCCGGATGAGCGCGAGTTCTTTCTTTTAATTCATTCCCTCACATATATCACCAATTATAATACTTTAAATTTTTTGCACCTTTCACCAGTACCGGACCTAGGGTTTTTGGGTCCCCGGGGGAATCAGCCTCTTTGGGGGCCCCTGGCATTTTGGACATTTAATCACCATGACCCAGAGATAATGTACTAGTAATATTTATTGTAAAAAAATGTTGGGGCCCCCTTGGCAGCTGGGGCCCGGGGGGACTTTCGAATTTGGACCCCCCTCCTTCCCATTCTAGGTACGCCTCTGCCTCTCACCGCCGCCCCCTCCCCACCCCAAGACATGCGTCTATTATTGGTACGAATTGGAGTATAGAATGTAAACACAAAATAACAGGTCATAATGCTGACTTGTATTTATGTTGTATTTGTAACTGTTTTTTAATTAAATGAAACAATTTTTATAACATTTGATAATAATAATAATAATCATAGAACACACAATATTTTTTAAACATTTAGTAACTTCATGTAAGTATACCAGTTTTTAATAATTATGTAATTAAATCAATCTATTCAGACTGCTCAACTAAATTATAAGGACTTACTTACAAGTAAAGACCGTGTTTATTCTTTTATTTTGGATTATTTTTAATGGAACTTGTTCTTATGAGAATTAGTTACTGGATGATATACAGAAATACCAATAGGACATTTCTATAGAAAAAGGAGAATTGTCTAAAATTGTCCGATTTCCATATTTTCTATAAACGGCTCTAGTGTTTTATTATTCTATCAGACATTTAATTTGTATGTATAATTTGCAAAGAGTAAACGTTATCTGAATTCATCACTGATTAAATATATTGCTATTTGTAATTTTATTTAACATTGTACAACATTCAAACAAGAACATGTTAGGTCAGGTCATGTTAAAACATTCGAACAGAGGCGTTTAACTAGGGTGAGGGAGGGGTGGGGTCCGAATTCGAAAGTCCCCCCGGGCCCCAGCTTGAGGGGGGCCCGAAAATTATTTTTTTTACATTAAATATTAAGGGCATTATCTCATGTCATGATGTCAAATGTTAAAATGCGGGGGCCCCCAAAGAGATCATCCCCTTCAAAGGGCCTCCAAGTACCTAGGTAAGGTCAGATCCTTATAAGAAAATATTAAGAAAAGACAGTCAGGAAACTGAAACTTTCGTAAATGAAAATAATACATGAAAGTTATATTTTCATTTTCTTTTAATTTTTTTTTTGGACACATTTTTTTTTATTTTACTTTTTTGTGGTAATTACAAGTGGTAAAAAAGCTTTAAAAAATAAATCGTGCAGATGTGTCCTACCATAAAGTCAACATGCCATGGCGGCAGAGACGCTTAGCTGACGGAAGTTAATTTTTTAGGGAGACGAATCCATTGGTGGCTACATCAAACGTCATTACGTCTTAATTGCTCCTGGGTAACGCTTGAATACAGTCGATTCCACTTAGTTGGGACACCATCAGGACTAAGACTTTTTGTCCCGGTTACGCGGCTCATCCAATTAAACATACAGATGTACTATTAGGCTTCTGCGTTACCAGTTTCTTTGGAGATTTGTCCCAAATAAGCGGTGACCTCGATTAGCGGAATCCTACTGTATTAAAGTTAATAGTCCGAGGGGTGGGATAGAGGATGGCTATGGTAGTATTTCAGGGGCCCCAATGAACGGCTCTGCTAACAGCTGGCCCGGGGTGGGGAGGGGGCCGTGGATGCGGGCTGATAGTGTCGGGAACATCCTCAATAAGGGCGGGATCCTTATGGCGTGGTGTGCTTCATGACATCAATAAAAGAATCCAGTATCAAGCTATTTGATGTTTGGTTATATATTCTTTCTTCATTTTCGCGGTTAACCGCTTCAGATGCTGGGTCCGAGACGGGTGAATTTACTCGAAGTTGGATTCTTTATTTATAGCTGGACCGACATTTTGGTAGAACATAACATGAAAAAAAACATATTTAAGACCTTTTCAAATACTGGAATCAACATTGTATATCATTACAAATCAGGTTCCCTATATTGGTGACGATAAGATTAGAGCTTAAATTAGTAAAAAGGGGAAAAGACAAGAGGCTTGCAAATCTTAGGCCCCTAATAAGGGTTGATAAGTGGGGCCCTTATGATCTCTTGACATTAAGCTCAGGGGTGGAGGTCGCTCTAGGCCCCTTATTTATTAACTCGGAAGTGTGCAGTGGTTGGTGGTGGGGGGGGTATCAAAGAGTACTTTTGGTGGGTACCTGAATGAACTTAAAACTCGTTCAAAGCAATTTTTTAGCAAGCTACAAAGACTGAATATGACCATCTGACATTTCCACAAACAAATACGCATAAGCAGCTTACTGTAAAATGACAAAAGAATCAGGGTTTGATTTTGTTTATTAGCGTAAGACGAAAAAATCCCATCATAAATGCGCCCTTAGCAGAGGGGAGGAGGAGGGGGCGGGGCTTAGGCAAGCGCCCAGTTTTTCTAATCTCTGAGCAGGCCTACCGACAGAAATTTCGGGCCCCTGGGCATGTCTGTCGCGAGCCCCACGAGCTGATAATAATATTTTCAAAAGTTGATTGGCCAGCTCAGTACGGGCCCCTAAAACTCGCACTAAAACTCGCCGGGCCCCTGGGCATTTGCCCCCTGCCCCCCCCTCTCGGTGGCATTGTCCCTGAGTATGAAAAATGTACTCATTGACACACACACACAAAAACACACACACAAACACGCATGTGATTGCATTGCACTCACAATGATTCTCCTCACCTGTGACATTAGAAGACCGGAACCAGACAGGTAGCCAGGGTGCACCGCCTGCTGATGGAGGTGCCCGGGCATATGCTGCAGCGCCAGGGGTTGACCACCACCACCGGCGCCGGCCCCTGCGCCGACGTACTGCGGGTAGCCGGTTGGCATGAGCGGAGACCGGTAGGGTAGCACTGCGAACTGGGGCACAGTCGCTGCGGCCGGGGCGCGGAAACTTTGCATTTTTTTTTCTTCACAGGAGCGGCTCTAGCAAGGGGCTCTTTAGGTACCTGGGGGGGGGGTAGATAAAATAAAAATTATGATTAATTTCACAATTAAAAGAAGACAGTGTGACTAAGTCTCAGCCCGCAGTATCACTGAGAGAATCCAGAGAGAGAGAGAGAGAGAGAGAGAGAGAGAGAGAGAGAGAGAGAGAGAGAATAACAGTGTTGATATTGGTGCAATGGTGTACGCCATCTCGGGGCGCATGCTTTTCCTACTGTTTTATATGCCCCTTTTCCCCACACAACCACACTCATGAAAAAAGAGAAAGGAGCTTCTTATTCCATAAGGGCTTCAAGCCTACAAGGGCCTAGGGAAGAAAATAAATGAAATCTATCTATAACAAAACATATTTTTTCCTCTGGTATTATTTTCTTACCAGTCTTGCTGAAATATCGCATTTACAAGTATTCTTTACTTAGCTGTACCCTACAAAACATTTGCATAGAGTTATATCCCCTTAGGCTTGATCGGCAGGCGAGGTTATTTTTTTGGTTTCGGGCAGATCCGATTTTTTTTTTTCATGATTGTATTTAAACTGGAATACTGTTATATTAGTTCCTTCACTTTGCGATTTACACGCAGAGCCCCAATCTACTATTATTATATAATACTCCTAATAACAATAAAACAATATAATTTAATGATATTAACCCAAGTAAAAAACCTAAAAAGCACTCGAAAATATATAAACAATTTATACGGTTGCTGGATTATAAAGGACCTTAATAAAACATTGCCTATAATGAACATTAGGAGGTCACTGTAGATAGAATTAGATAGGTAGATTAGATAAATAAGATAGACAGACACGAGGATACAGATAGATAGACAGACAGACAGACAGACTGATAGATGGACAGATAGACAGACAGACAGACTGATAGACAGACAGACAGATAGACTGATGAATGAACAGATAGACAGACAGACAGACAGACAGACAGATAGATAGACAGATAGACAGATAGAACCAGACAGACGAGATAGATGAGAGAGACAGAGAGATAGACCAGACAGATAGATAAATAGATGGGGTGGTAAGACAGAGAGATAGATAGATAGATAGATAGATAGATAGATAGATTAGATAGATAGATAGATAGATAGATAGATATGATAGATAGATAGATAGATAGATAGATAGATAGATAGATAGATAGATAGATAGATAGATAGATAGAATAGATAGATAGATAGATAGATTGATGGAACAGATTAGATAGATAGATAGATAGATAGATAGATAGATAGTATAGATGGATAGATAGATAGATAGATAGATAGATAGATAGATAGATAGATAGATAGATAGATAGATAGATAGATAGATAGATAGATAGATAGATAGATAGATAGATAGATAGATAGATAGATAGATAGATAGATAGATAGATAGATAGATAGATAGATAGATAGATAGATAGAATAGATGGATAGATAGATAGATAGATAGATAGATAGATGTATTTTAGCGACCCTTATAGCCTAATTAGACATGTTGATGGTTTGGATGGGGGGTGTGGGGGGCTTGGCAAGTGTTAGTGTTCACCTTTTCTCTTCCTCTCGTACAGCCTTGTTATAAGGATTATATTCTATTAAATCCTTTGTTCCTGATATCAGGGTATGAGCGCTTTTATCCACATATTTATCTTAGCAGATTAGGGGGTTGTTCCAGTGATTTATACACTACCCTATTCGATCTCACAACCGGATTCACATCATCATACATATTATCACCTGTAACTAAAGCCTCCCCCCATACCCCATTAGAAACTCAAGACCCCGGGGTGCAACGAAATCGTTTGGCCCCCTCATCATGATATTAAATACCGCTTAATAACATTAAAAACTATATAAATTATTTTTAAAAAAATTGCAACGGCTCATTTGGATTTAATGGGCTGGGGCTATTATATTATATTGTTTAAGATAGTCTATGATAAAGTCCCTGTTGGGGATATGATTATATTAAATTTAATAGGAGATGGAGAGGGGCCTCTTGGAAGAAGATGAATTCCTCAGTTTTTCTCTCGGAAGAAACTATATTTGTCAGTTTAATTGCAGTTATCAAAAACAGGGGCATCAGATCTTAAACAATTCATTAGAGTACTGGCACATGGCTTGCTAAATCTTAAACAATTCATTAGAGTACTGGCACATCTCGCTAAATCTAAACAATTCATTAGAGTACTGGCACAGCTTGCTAAATCTTAAACAATTCATTAGAGTACTGGCACGGCTCGCTAAATCTAAACAACTGGTGTGGCATTATAAATATGAGAAAGAATATGACCCGTATTTATAATAAACTTATGTTCTGCTTTTTCAGACATTAATCTATGTACAACTCTTTCTATTAGTAGTCTTTATCTCATTTAATCTGTTAATTAGTTTCAATATTCAACTAACTAAATAACTATATATATATATATATATATATATATATATATATATATATATATATATATTAGCTGTACCCTGCATAAAACCTTTGTATAGAGTTATATCCCCTTAGGCTTGATCGGTAGGGCTAGGTTATTTTTGGTTTCGGGCAGATCCGATTTTTTTTTCATGATTGTATTTTTAAACTGGAATACTGTTGTATTAATTCTTTTACTTTCGATTTAACGCACACTGAAAATGAGTATTATTATATATGATATATACAGGGTGGGCCAAAAAAGTGAGAATATTGGGTAGAAAGTAATATAATTATGTCAAAGTTTGTTTAGCTATGCAGCATAATATCTTAAATTGCTAACTCATTTACTTGCCCGTTTAGATATATGACGTCATTATTACGAACAATTTCCGGGCGCTGTTTCGGATTTTAATATGACGATTTTTTTTTTATTTTTAAATAATTTGAATGTTATATGATGTTCTCACTTTTTTTGGCCCACCTTATATATGTAAGGCACTTTACTGGGTTTGTTTTCGCTTCTACTTTTTGTGTATTTAATAAATCTGTAATGCACTTTATTGTATTTTGTTTGTCTTTGTGTTTAATTTATAAATATTTAGGCATTTTATTGTATTGGTATTTCGTCTGTCTGTGTGTTTATAAATTTGTTTATAAATATGTAAGACACTTTTTATATTGGTACTTTGTGTTTTTTTATAAATATCTTAGGCACTTTATTGTATTAGTATTTTGTCTGTCTGTGTTGGTATTTTGTCTGTCTGTGTTGGTATTTTGTCTGTCTGTGTTTGTATTTTGTCTGTCTGTGTTGGTATTCTGTCTGTCTGTGTGTTTTATTTCATTTAGGTTTAATGTTTTTTGGGTTTTTTTTGTTGATTATATTTCTGCACATAAAAAATGTGTTATTATTTTAATTCTACAATAAACTTTTTACTCTTGCTGTCACTTGTCAATTATTTCACTCTTCAATGTCTAATATAGACTCTTTTACATAGTCTGAGCATAGCACACTAACCAAATACATCGTCATAGCATTACACGCAGTAAAAGTAATCAAATACATCGTCATAGCATTACACGCAATACAAGTAATCAAATACATCGTCATAGCATTACACGCAATACAAGTAATCAAATACATCGTCATAGCATTATACGCAATACAAATAATCAAATACATCGTCATAGCACTATACGTAATACAAGTACAGTTGTAAAACATACAAACCATTTTATACATTTATTGATTTATTGTTTCCATATTTCCTTTACTGAATGTCTAGTATTTGACAAATGATTTTTAAATTGTATTACAACACAAAATTAATCAATAAATTATTGTTAATCAATACATGCAAAAGACGTTTATTATCAACAATTTTTCTTTTACAGTTAATCCATAAATCTCTCATAAAACTTTGATGTGTTTTTTTATTTATTTTTTTTATCACTAAATCAACATTGTTTTTATTATGCTCATAAACAATAAAGTAAGAATATTTGTTGTTATATTGATATTTCAATATTTGATATTTCAACTTTCCCTTATATTGAATGAATCCCAATAACATTGTGAATACATAAGTTAAACTAGTGGAATTTGTAAAAAAAAAAAAGCCATATAATATTCTACTCTGGTATAAAAAACACAATCGGTTAACTTTAAGATAAATAGCATCTGTACGTACTGCAATGTATTTTAGTTTTATTTATCTTCTATTATTATTATTTGTAAAATCAGGTGTGAACAAAATAATAATAATAATAGTTGTTATAATCAAAAGTCATTATAATTTAGTTTTTCAACAGTTCAACAAAATTATTAAAAATAATAATAAGGTATAATTAGTTTACGAGTTAAAGTCTATGTTAAACTAGTAAACTCAAAAATAAGGACTGACCTGATTAAAAATTCTATCAGCTTCAACGGAACAAAATATACAGTCAATCCAACCGAATTATAAAGAAATATCAATCAAAGTTATTTTTAAATCCGTCAGTTTCACAACAGTCAAACTTTGAAATGTTTTTTCCTGCTCTGCTATGATAGCTCCTACGGTGGCAGTGTCAAATGCCAACTGACCGCAGTGGTCATTAGCTGACCAACTCATTCCGTTACGATTAATTGAAAAAAACAGCTTCTTTTCACCGCTATTTATTTACCCTACGTCCGGTCAATTGGCCGAGCCATTAATGGAAGCGATGAATTGGCCTCAAAGTGGTTAGCTGTCCACTACCGACGTGTTTTATGTCAATATTTTTTCTCTATCCCGGCTTGACCAGGTGAGAAAGGTCGTGCTGTGAAAAAAAAACTGGACACACGGACAAATAAACTGAATTCTAATAATGTGCTCCCATTGGTCAGTGCGAAATGTCAGGAGAAATAGGCGGGGCTAAATAACCGTAAATAAAAAAAACCGCTCATGTTTATTGACATCACTAGCCAGTGGTCACTTAGATTCGGCATAATTAAATGTACATATCCAGGCAGTGGTAAATTTTCACATAATTTAACGATCTCCGAGAAACACTAAGATAACATGGAAATATCTTCTTGACTGCTATAGAAATCATGCTTAGAGAGTTTTTTTAGAAAATTAAAAAAAATAAAAAATTTTATGAAATAGCGTCATGGAGTGATGGCAGGAACAGCAGTCTGATAAATTCATTTAAAAAAAATAGCTTTCAATTTAAAAAAACGTGAAAAGACATTGGGATAACAGAATGACATTAGGATAACATACACACACACACACAAATTCTGAATTTGTTCATGACATACACAGTTGCTGAATCAGCTAATCAATCATACAAATCTGACCACTGTATTGATTTTTAATTTCCTGTTGTTGTTTTTTACAATGCTCTTTTTGATGGCGTAAATAAATTAAAAAAAAAAAATAATAATTTAAATATACGGCTCGTTTATCTAATTTTATTTTTTTTTTTCCGAATATGCGGACATGTTGTTTTTCTGAAAACTCGGACATGCTATTTTTCTGAAAACCCGGACATGTTATTTTTCTGATAACCCGGACATTTTGTTGTTCCGAATAATCGGAGATTTTATTTTTTCTGAATACCCGGACATTTTATTTTTCCGATCTCAAAATTTCGTACTTCTTCATAATTACCGATAGTCCTCACAGCTAAAATGTAAGAACTACATTTTGAACAATATTCTTTTAGACAATTAAGTTTAAAATATTCCCTTAACGTGTAACCTATTTGTTTATCTCAATATTATTAATGTTAGTTACAAAATTTGTTGGTTTATCTGATTAACATATTACAATTAATTTATGTGCATATTAAAAAAATATTAATAAATGGCATTGTCAAATAAAACATGTGAATTATTTTATCTTTCTTATTTTACACAATTAAATTCAGAAAATAACTTTTAGAATAATTTAAATAATAAATATAAATAATTATTAAAATATCTCCACGTATATGTCATATTTATGACATGGTATTTAATATTTTAATTAAAAACAAAAAGATGCAAGACAATTAAACATATACAACGCACACAAAAAATAATTATTCAAATAATTAATAACGACTGCATCAATTTCATATGACTTTTGAGCAATAATAAGAATTTAAGCAGATTTACGAATTTAAGCAATTATAAAAATGTAAGCAGATTTACGAATTTAAGTAATTATAAGCATTTAAGCATTTTTACGAATTTAACCAATAATAAGAATTTAAACAATTATAAGAACTTATGCGGTACATTTTCATAAATTCCTGGCAATTAGTTGCATCACATACAAGAAACAATAATCATTTATTTATTTATTAAAAATGAAATAAAAATAATGTTTTTTTTTAATTTCGAAAGGATAGTTTGGATCTAGCACAAATCATTTTCTTTTTCATGTCCAGACGACAATATGACGTAAGTTATGCAAATGAGAAAGTATCACTCTGCAGCTACTAACTTAAACCGACCTACTAGTTATTTCAAATTAGTCATTAGGCCTACTATATGTTGATAAGATTAGTTGAGGTAAACATATTTATGTGCTAATTCCGCTACACATATTAGAATGAGGTTACACTTAAAAACATATTAAAATGAGGTTTTGCTCTAATGTTAGGGTAAAAGCTAAGCATAAACAAAGAACCAAAAATTACAATTTATTCCTTAGAACAATTAGTTTTAATGAATTCATTGCTTCATATGTGGCCACATACGTAACCCACATATGTTAATATGTATGTGGTCTGTTAAACCAACCAAACAAAAAACGGGGGAAACAATTTTGAAAATAAATGAACAATAGTAACTGCAATGTAATTATGGACAATAATTAACGATAACAACGTCAATGTAATAACGGACATCAATGAATGGATAATAATTAACGATAACAAGGGCAATGTAATAATGGACAATAATTGACGATAACAGCGGAAATGTAATAATGGATAATGATTATCAATGACAACGGCAATATTGGACGATTATTAATAATAACGATATAGCGTCGAAAAAAAAAATGTGGACGGGAAAGGGGGGTTAAACTATCAAAATACACCGATTATATATCAATTTGTGTTAAAGCGTTTAAAAACAAAATAAAAATATGATCAACTTACTTTTGATTATTACAGATCACCAGAATGACATCTTCAAAACTGAGCTTGTCAACACCAGACGAGCATCCTGTGTTCCACCCTTACGTTTCTCAAGTCAGCCACCACTACTTTACGGTGCCAGAGTTAAGAAGACGGGCAAAACTGTTACATAGGTAAACCTCCCCGCCCACCTGACCCCCACCCCCCCTCTCCCCTTTCCACGTTTCTTTCTAATTTGTATATAAAAAAAAGTTGCGTCCCGCGACAGAACACTCCCCCCCCCCCTAAAAATCCCTATGAATGATTCAATGCTTTTCCAGTGTCAGTGTTAACCTATGCCAGTCCGGGGTGTCAAACGCCGTGCAGTTAGCCTTCGCAAATAAACCCCCCGCGCCCCCCGTCTGGGCACAAGACAGTCAGATCGGGAACTGCTCAGTTTAAAACACTCATACACACACACACACGCACACGCACAGATTTCTTTTAAGAACAGACATTATATTTCTGAGACGATTCTTTATATTCTAATTGGCACCGGCTCCACAGAATTGCACATCTGCTTAAAAAGAACCTTTTCACAAAATAGCATCTTCCGTTTAAAAGGTTTAACTTGATAATAAGCTTCGAACACCTATACTACGCGTGCGCTTGTGAAATAGACGATAGAGTATTCATGGTCTAGATTATTTGTACCGTGATCTTAATTATCGGAGTGGGACGGATGGCCGAGTGGTGTAGATACTCGACTGTCGACATGAGAGTCCTGAGTTCGAACCTCGATGAGACTCATGGAATTTTTCCAGGTTGAATTTGGAGCAAAGTCGTCCCACAAGTCCACCCAGCTTTAAATGGGTACCTGCCTTTAAGTAAAGGGGAGTAAAGGCGGCTGGGCGTTGTGCTTACCACACATTTCCTTTATATGACGAGGTGTCTGAAACAGATTAATTCTACACTTCTTCTGCTCCGATGATTAAGGGAATTTACTTTTATTAATTATCGGAAATGGCCCGAAATGTTCCGAAAAAAATACCATAAGTAGGCACTGGCACTTATGATGTCAAACTTTCCGAATGCTGTGTGCGGTAACTTTAAAAGAATTTGTAAAGAATTTGAGAACTATTGTGAGTAAAATGATGTCATATATGCTGGTTGATTTTTAGAGGGGGAAAATTTTAGGGGGGAACAACTTTATGATTTTTATTAAGGGGGAGAAATCCCCCTTATATGAATTTTTAAAGGGGGGTAATCCCCCCAGCCCCCCCAGAATACCCCATCATATATGCCTGAAAAATGTAATATTTGTGTGTACTACTTAGAATACACACTGTCTGTGGCTTAGAAGCAGACGTAAATTTTTAAAGTTGGTGTATTTCGGTGCACTGATGAAGTCTGAACTCCAGACATAGCCTTTTATTTTTTTTTTACCACCTAGCGATATTTTAAAAAAAATAACAGGGTTACAATTATATGGGTCATGTCGTGCGAAGTCCCTGTAATGGATGAGATGAAATCTCTTAGATTCTATGAACCACTCATAGGATTGTTATTAAGGTGCCCTTCTTTCATTTCCACGATAGTATAATGGCTGGGGGATCGAACCAGTGACACTCAGGTCGACAGTCGCGCGCTTTACCGCACGACCATCAGTATGGTGTGTTAAGTCCCTGTAAGTATGAGATGAAATCTCTTAGACCCTAAAAACCACTTATGGGACGGGTTTTATGATTGCCCTTCTTTCATCCTCCAAACATAGCGGATAGTGCAATAGCCATGGAGGTACCACGGGAGACATAGCAGGGACTTAATCCGTGAGAAGATTATCCATTTGGTCCTCACCGGAGATCGAATAAGTGACCATCAGGTCGACAGTCAGTATGGTGTAGAATCAGTCATAGATACCGCCATTAAATAAAAGATACAACGTGTCAGCTTATTGATGTTCTACCATACACTTACAAAAGATGTCCAAGTACAAAGACCTGGAAATCAAATTCAAGAGAATGTGAGAAATGAGTACCACCATCGAGCCGGTTGTCTTGGGGGGGAAGGGGGGGCGTTGGGTGTCAATAAATAAAGATCTAGAAAACATCATCGATAAAATGCCTGGAAAAACTCAATACATTAAAATTGCAGAAGGTTTCCTTCAAATGATCAGCCCATACATTGAGAAGTGTCCTATACTTAAAATAAATTATAAAAAAAACTTTCTTGTGTCCTTTGGTCCACGCAACGGACCTGGTGACCGCGCTGACCAATAGATAACATATACACATATACTATTACTAACAAAAGCGATATACATTTCCCTTTAAAAAAATGTGTGGAGCCGATCGAATTCATGATGAAATTCATAAAATGTCTAAATAACGTTTTACTAATCTAATAGCTACAACTCTTCAACCAATATACCCATTACATTTTTAAAGACAACTCCCCTCCATTTTTTCCCCCCTCTTCAACCCACAATTATCACAACAATTTCAAGCCGTCCGTTTACCGATTAAACGGGTTTACCCGAACAGAACTTCTTTCGAGTTTTTTTTTTCTTTTTCTTTCTTTTTCTTTCTCTCTTGGCCTAAGCATTTATTTAACGCGTCACGCCAACCAATCAGACACAGCGCTGTTGCTCCCCAAAATGTTTACTAAATCCCCCCAGCACGGCGACAAGTCATAGACCCACTGTGAAATCGACCACCCAAGAGTAGCCGGGCCTGTGTTTATTATGAAGTTTGCGTAAGGAGATATTGACCATTGTAAACATAAACACCTCAAGTTTTTTTTGTTGTGTTTTTTTTTACCCATTTCCCTTGGGTTTTTTTGTTCTTATTCTTTTTAAAAACATCCTTCCAGTTATCCCCCCTTCCCCTGTTTTACTCGCAATTATCTTCCCCTCCATCCTGCTGCCCTTTTTTTGTGTGTGTGCTTAAGTTAAACCGGTGTTTTTACCAAGTTTGTCATCTTAGAAAGTTTGGTAGTTTAAAATTATCAGCCAACTCGATCATATCCGTAGTGTGATCATTGTTGTTTCCCCCCCCACCCCTCTCTTTGAGGGGTTGGGGGAGGGGGAAGGGGGAGGGAGTAGGGCTGAATAGATAGGGGGTGGGGGAGGGAGGGGTGTGTGCGTATTTTGACATAAGGTAAGCGTTGCTTGCAGACTCCCCACTAGTTCGGTGTATACAAGTCGACAGATAGTGAATGGAAGTGTTTTAAATATGTCTAACCGTAACGACAACAACAAGAGTCTACAGTTACTTATCCCCCCCCCCCCCAAACTGTGGCGTTGTGGTTGGGGGGGGCGAGCTAGGGGATGGTGTGGGAGAAGAGCTGTTTTAGGGGTCGTTCGGTGGGAATTATTCTGTGTGGGGGGAGGGGAGGCAGGGTAAGTGTCGGAGGATTGCGGTGTATGGAAATCCATGGATAATGCTAAGGTAAATGGATGATGGAGATAAGCACGGGGGTTTGGATGGAAGTTAACACCAAATAACGGAAGTTGAGATGTTTGCTAGCAAGTCAAGAGATTGGCCGCCGAGCGATATTTTAAACAGTTTCTGAGCCATTTCTGATTCACCTTTCAACATCGCTGCTCCAGGGTAAACAGCATCCGTGAGTGCCGACGGTATTTTCTGATTTCACTATCATCGGCAACAAAATTCGTCGTTGACTTTGAAAATTCAAAGATATATATATATATAATAACACTATACGATAATAACACTATACGATAATAATACTATACGATAATAATACCATACATGTTTTTTAACACGAGTTTGAAGTTACTTGGTGGCACTTTGGTTGTAAGCCCAATCTTCATGCTATAGGTGTGGGTTCGAATCTCGTCGTGGCGGTGTGCTACAATAGTCAATACCCAATCGCCAAACGGCGAGAATATTTAAGGGTCATTACAAACAGTCGTTCTACGTCAGTGGTTTATAGGACCGTGAGGTGAACATCTGATATGTAAGTGAATTTTAAATAATAATGTCCACACTAAAGTATTTTTTTTTAGAGAAAGGAAATCTCAAAGGTCATGTAAAGCCAGATACTACACTTCCTAAAAAACACATTAGTTTTCCATCTCTCTCTCTCTCTCTCTCTCTCTCTCTCTCTCTCTCTCTCTCTCTCTCTCTCTCTCTCTCTCTCTCTCTCTCTCTCTCTCTCTCTCTCTCTCTCTCTCTCTCTTTCTCTCTCTCAAGTTTTCTTCATATTTTCTTTATTTTTTTTCTTTCCGAAGAATCGAGTCCTTCAAGAGTAAAATATATTTAACAATGGTCGTTGTGTAAAGAGTGCGAATGTCAACTAGAAATTCCCGGGTTCGATTCCCGCTGTGAACTTCTACATTTCGTTTGTTTTTAAGCCCTGTTGAAAGTTTCTAAGTCCACCCATCTTTTGAAATTAAAAAAAAAAGTGTACTTTACAAAAGCGTGGGGCATTGTTTCTAGCATTCCACCTATGTCCTCCGTGGTGCCTACACTGCCATCGCACTCTCGGCTTTTAGGTGGGTGTGAAAGAAGGCCACTACGAAAACCAACCGATTTAGTGGATTATAGGATTTGAGATCAACATCTCATCATTACAGGGACTTTTGGATAGAAAAAATGAAATAAAAAAAAATTATAAATAATACAACACTGATCGCACTGTGACCATAACTTTCAAGTCTGACACATTGTATTCCCCCCACCACCCACAAACACACACACACACACACACATACACATCTTTTTTTTTTTTGCTCCATACCGGAATATCTGAGCAACACCTATTTCCCAGGATGGACAGACAGAGCCGGGGGTGGGGAGGGGAAGGGGGTGTGAAAGGTTATCTTAAAAGACAAACGGTCAATTTGTGAGGATTTATAGACGGGGGAAAAAGAAGACCCCCCATTCCCCCCTCCCCCCCTCCCCCGTCCCACCTATTCTTTCCCATTAAGCCTACGAACAAGAAAGTTTGTTTTCTTAAGCCAAGTCGATTGGACACAAAAGCGAACATTTAGAAGTACATAAACATGAGTCGGCGAACAATATGCACGCGCACACACAGTCACATACACACACAAACACAAACGTAGTCTTGGGTTTATTTGAAGTGTATCGAATTATTTACCCTGACGCGCAACAAATGGACAGAACTCATTCCGTCAAATGAAACAGGAGAGTTCCTTTCGGGCAGAGACATTTATACCATTGGTGGTCATTTTTGGCTCTTCTTCGACTGCGGCTCTTCTTCGACCACGGCTTTTCATTGGCTGCGGCTCTTCTTCAACTACGGCTCTTCTTCGACCACGGCTTTTCATTGGCTGCGGCTCTTCTTCATCTGCGGCTCTCCTTCGACGGCGTCTCTTCTTCATCGGCGGCTCTTCATTGGCTGCGGCTCTTCGACTTTGGCCCTTCTTCGACTGCGGTTCCAATTGAACAGTTTCTTTGATGTTACTTCATTATTGTAAAATAAAATACTAATTGTTATAAAAACAAACCAGGACCGTATCTCTCATCAACTTGTATTACACGTAGAATTTGTCTTTCAGTGGGCTGCAGTTCATGCACTGACATTCATAAAAATTTTTAAAAACCCATTCATGAGTTAATGCAGGGCTTCTTCCCCTAGTGGGTTTCAACCCCATTTGGGTTCGCGTAACAGGCCAGGGGTCAGGGGATTAAAAATATGATTTAACAGAAAATATTTTTAACTTGTAAAATATTAATTTATTTTCTTTTATATTTAGGGCCATGAAGGGACATCAAGAAACTAGCAATCATAATTCCGCCAGAAATCTGACGACACCAAAGGGTTCCCCTGAATTAAAAAAGTTGAAAAACCCATGCCTTAAGTCATCAAAGACGAGCGATGACGTCAGACTGGCTCTACACGAGCTAGTGACGTCATGTAAAGATTGTCAAGTACATTCTATTTTTTTTTTAACGCCGCCATTGCCAGCATGGTAGGGTGTAGTGTGCCTACCACACCAGCACTGTTGGCGGCGCTGATGCACGTCTGCCATGCCTACAGAGCGGCGGGGTGAGTGTACCCGCTATCATCTGCAAGGACGGCAGAAAGATGGGTTTTAATCCTTGCCCAAACTTGCCAGGCCAGCAGGGTGTGTGTACTGCCGATCGGCCAGAATGGCAAGGAACGGGGTTTTTCCTGCCACTCGGACAGAGGGGAGGGTGTAGTGTGCCTGTACCCTCAACCCAAAATGGCAGGCTGCGCAGGTGTTATTTGTTAATTTCGAACTATAATGTGACTAATAGAATGTAATTGAGATTACAATATGTAGTTTCGCGTGTCCATCTGCTTAGCTGGTGTTAGATTAATGCATGAAGGTGGGTTACTATAAAAAAAAATAATAAACACAATTAATGGATGCATCGTATGAGTTAATGTCTGTTAAATAACAAGGGGAAGGGATTTTGGGGGGGGGGGGGTGTCGTTGTTCTCTAATTAGATGGGGGGGGGTCTCGAAATTTATTGTATATGCCAATTTACTCCTATAATAGGGAAAGGGGGGAGGGGTAACCGTCGAAATATTTTTAGCAGCGGATTTCATAGGAATTAGTACTTTTAATGGGGCTCTCATTCCCCCTTCCCCCCTCCTTCGGGATTAAAGGTGCAAGGTTACTTCAAATAAACAGAAATATAACGTTCGAATCGTATGTGTGCCCTAGGGCAAGGGCTCAATGCTTCCACCATGTTAAGATATTTGACTATATGACCACACTAGTGACTATATGACCACACTAGTGACTATATGACCACACTAGTGACTATATGACCAAACTAGTGACTATATGACCAAACTAGTGACTATATGACCAATTGACCATACTAGTGAGTAGTGACTTTATTACCACATTAGTGACTATATTACCACACTAGTGACTATATTACCACACTAGTGACTATATGACCAAACTAGTGACTATATGACCACACTAGAGACTATATGACCACACTAGTGACTATATGACCATACTAGTGAGTAGTGACTTTATTACAACATTAGTGACTATAATACCACGCTAGTGACTATATAAACACACTAGTGACTATATTACCCCACTAGAGACTATATGACCACATTAGAGACTATATGACCACACAGAGACTATATGACTAACTAACTATATGACCACACTAGTGACTATATTACCACACTAGTGACCATATGAACACACTAGAGACTATATGACCACACTAGACTAAACTGAGAGATTGAACAAGGGTATCTTTCACAAAGATAGATCGATAGTGATTGGCCTCGCCAGATGAAATGGTTTCTTCGTGACCTTTTTTTTTCTTCCAGTATCAATATCTTTCACAATTTATTTCAATAAATAAAAAAACCTGAATCAATAAAATAATAATTCAATATACACGAGGAATGCACTTTCTTTTTCATTCACCAGAGGATAAAATTAAATGTTTTTAAACGAAAAGGAGCGAAACGAAAATGTAAGGGGAAGTCTAAACACCCACGTGTATTTACAAAACGGACGGACCCCCGTGCTGCCTTAACTAACACAGAACATGCGGTCTCCGGGGGTGATGTGTATAAAATAAAAAAAAAATGTTCCGATGGGATTAGCATCTTCTTGGTGCTGGAGATTACCTGCCAGCTTCTGTAGAGTCTCCACGTAGACACAGGAAGAGAAGAGATGGGGAGTGGGGAGGACTGGGGGTCACCAGTGGGGGTGGGTGGATAGTGGGGCAGAGTGGAGTGGGGCGTGGAGTAAGGGTGAGTAATGAACGAGAAAGAGAGGGAAGGGTGAGTAGATGGTACATGTGATCACAGTCTTTCTTAATTTGGGGCGGGGACAAGATGATGGAGCGTTTTGGAGCTCCCCCAAAGTAAAGTAACATTTGGGTATGGCGAAAGAGGGGTCTTTCTATCCCAGGAAACTACTTAGTTTGCCTATCTATCCTAGGAAACTGCTTAGTTTGCCTATCAATCCGAGGAAACTACTTAGTTTGCCTATCTATCCCAGGAAACTACTTAGTTTGCCGTCTATCTTAGGAAACTGCTTAGTTTGCCTATCTATCCTAGGAAACTGCTTAGTTTGCCTATCTATCCTAGGAAACTGCTTAGTTTGCCTATCTATCCTAGGAAACTGCTTAGTTTGCCTATCTATCCTAGGAAACTGCCTAGTTTGCCTATTTATCCTAGGAAACTGCTTAGTTTGCCTATCTATCCTATGGTTTTGCTTAGTTTTTATCTATCCTAGGTAACTTCTCAGTTTTTCTATCTATTCTGGACAACAGCTTGTAAGTGATGTGGAAGGAGGATTATAAAGGAAACGTGTTTAATATATATTTTTTTATTTCAAACCTTTTCAGATGTTCTGGTACAGTGGCGGGCACACGGTTTAAATATAATTTTTTTTTTATTTGACGAAAGAGCCGTTCCCAGGAGAAGATCGGATGGAGTGTTGAATTGAACTCAAATAAATTAATTGTAAACGTCATAAGACATCAGATTTTGGAGCGCCGTTCGAATCAAGCAGCCAAGCGGAACGTACCTGGCCCGCAGGGCCATTGTTCGCACACACACCCCTGGTCTGGTTGGAGTCGTAATTAACTGATGCACGTTTTCCCCCCGATGCAGACATTTGCCTGTCTCGGCGACCCCCGTTAAAGCGACCTACATGAGACAGCTCGCACATAATTTCAATTGCTAAAGCCAAAGGCGACCTTGGGTGGGGGTAATGGGGGGGGGGGTCTAAATTCGAAAGTTCACCCGGGCTCAAGCTTGAGGGGCGCCCCATGGTGTCGAATGTCAAAATGGAGGGGCCCCCAAAGAGGCCAAGCCGCTTCCCCGGGCCCCCAAATCCCTAGGTTTGGCGGTGACTAAAGCCAACCTTCTCTGATTTTCACCCGATTAACAAAAAAAAAGTCTTTAGGTAGCTTCCACCTGTGACGGGCATTGACCGGGGAACCAACAGTTAGACGACATTTTAAACGTCAAGTAAACCGTATTGGATTCACTGTTATCATTGAACAAAAAAATTGGTTCAAAGTCTGCTAGATTTTTCAAGATCAGCAAACCATCCCTGCAGTAAAATTTATGCTCCCTGAAAGAGCCGCCACATTTCAGGGTCCCTGTCAGGAAATAAAAAAAAAAAGTAAAAGTTCCCTTAGCCCGAAAGGGGCCATCGGGGCAGATGAAGTGTAGAATCCATCTGTTTCTATAACCTCGGCGTATGAAAGGGATTTGTGTGGTTAACACAACGCCCAGCCGCCTTTACTTCCCCAATTTTATGTCAGGTACCCATTTAAATCTGGGTGGACTTGTGGGGCGATTTTGAAACAAATTTCACCTGTGAAAATTCCCACGGATCTCAATGAGGATCGAACCCAGGACTCTCAGGTCGACAGTCAAGTATCTACACCACCTGTCCGGAAATCGGGCACAGTAATCTCCTATGAAAAAAATTGATTCAAAACTGGTGGATCGATGTGATTAGAGGGGCTCCAGACAATATTTCCACCTGGGGCCCAGTCAAAAAAAAATAGCTCTGATCGATCATGTTTTAGAGTAGTGTCGTTTATTTATATTTTCCCAGAATGGCACTGGCGCCTCCCCCCCCCCACCCAAGTACGCTCACGCAGTGCCCTTCCTGCGCTCCTCCTCCCCCACCCCCAGAGCACAATTTTCGGAGCCACTATTCTGTAACACGCTGAGTGTCATTTCTAGACTGCAGTATGTAGGGTGTGAGATACGTATAAACTTCATTAACAGGGGAAATAAATAAAATGAAGAAAAAAAAAGGAGAACGGGGGGGAGGGGGGAGTTACAGGAGTTAACTGCCCATAGGGTGACACTGTAAACAAAATGGCTACCGTTTGAGACGTGTGGGGGGGGGGGGGAGGCGGTAACAGACGAAATCAAGACACATTTAGACAAATGCAGACATTAATACATTTTTTTTTTAAATATATAAATCTGGTTTTGTTAAAAAGAAAATAACAAAACATGCGCGTCTTCATGTATGGAGATAGATAGAGCAGACCTCCGACAGGTGTGCAGGCAGTAAAGGATACCGATGGACAGATAACGGACAAGGAAATGGGAGTGGGGAGATGGGGGGAGGGGGACGGTGCTCAGAAAAGGATGAGGGGGGGTTACGACAGAGATATCTTTTTGGAACAGAGTTTTGATATGCTCAGAAGTCACGCTGACATAATGCACACCATGATGTAACGGAAATACCTGCTCCGAAGCATTAAACCGTGTGGACCTCTTCCATCCTACATCAGTTTCCTTTTCTTTTAAGACAGCGGTATAAAAAGTGTTTTCAAATATACCTCGGGTAGAGCTTCAAAGAAAATTGAAAACCGGATGAAATGTTGACCATTTGGAACTTGAATATTTACACGTAAAAAATGTTTATTATTCTTAACACCTTCACTTCAATATTTTTTTTTAATTTTAAATTGAGAATAAAAAAATTGTTTATTTCATGTTTGAATAAAATATTAGTATTTCAAATTAATAATATAGACTTTATCTTCAAATGTAAACATTCAAAATTATCCTTTGAGATTTCCGTTCTGTCTTCGTTGAAAAAGTTTTACTTTATTTCTTCTTCTTTCTTTGGTTCTAAAGCCCATTTAGGGCACAGGCCTGCAGAGGCGTAACTAGGGAGGGGGGGTCCTAATTCGAAAGTCCCACCGGGCCCCAGTTTGAGGGGGACCCCCCAACATATTTTTTACATTAAATATTTAGTACATTATCTCATGTCATGTAGTCGAATATCAAAATGCAGGGGCCTTCAAAGAGGCCAAGCCCCGCCCCCGGGCCCCCAAATGCCTAGGTTCGACACTGCTGGCCTGCCATACCACTCTTCTCCACTTCCTCCAACCATCTGCTTCTTGGTCTGTCCTTAGACCCTTTTCTCATTGGGTGTTGCCTTATCTATTGCTTTTTGGACCTCTGTTGTTTTCCATTCCATTTATTTTATTTAGGCTTATTAATTACTTTCTCCCAATTTAATTACCGTTAGACAAATCTTACATCGTGTTTGGCGTCACATTATGATACGCTAACTCGTTGTAATTATATTTGGAATTTTCACTTTTTTTTTTGTCAAAGTTGCTTTTTTAATATTATTTGTTTAAACCTCTTTTTTTTAAATATTTTTCTAGCTCTAAGTCACTTTATGGTTTGCCTTCGTTTGCCATTTCAATGTTTTACTGTGTTAAAGGCTGCACGTGAGGCTGTCATTGCCATAAGGATGGAACGAGGAGAGTTCGAATCTCAGACAAGTGAGTCTGCGCTCCTTGCCAAGTAATATTCATTGTTACTGCAAACTGACCCTAGTAGTGTATCCTCATACATTTCACACACATAATACGTCCCTATCCATCCACTACACCCACTGTCTTGATTGGGTTGGTGGGGGGGGGGGAAGTCGCAGCCACAATAATTCATCCTGCAGCAATAACGGTCCCGCTACAAGATCAAACGATTTACATCATTGTTACGGACGACGTAGATAGAAATAACAGTTTGTCTATACTTCAGCTGGGGAAAAGTGCGATGGAGGGAGGGGTAGTGGGGGGGGGGCAGAGGGTCAGTCTAAGAGAACAGGTGAAAACATTATCTAAACTGAGACCACAACCTATTGTCCACTTGAGGTACCCATCCCCTCGATAAAACCCTTGTCTCCGAAAACACCGCTGAGAACTTAACGGCGATAGTGAATGGTTCACTTGAGTCAACAACAACTCGCCCCCCCAGCTAGTACTTCTAACATAGGCCAAAGTATGGGGAACGGCGAATGGAAGGCTTTACACATAGGCTTGACCCCCCCCCCTTCCCGTTGACCGGGTCATTCCCGTCTTTGATCTCGGCCAGTAGTTTATGTTTCTCACCTGATTGCGGTTAATGATCAATGAACGATGACCAACATTGATACCCGTGTTGTTGTTGTAGTTGTAGCAAAGCTTTTCGCTGTATTGTTGTTGTTTTTTCTTTGTTTTTCTGTGAATAAGAACCGTGGGAATGACTTACGACTGATTGACGCTCAAAATAAGGAAATATATAACATAGAGGTCATCTCAAATATATAACATAGAGGCCATCTCAAATATATAACATACAGGCCATCTCAAATATATAACATAGAGGTCATCTCAAATATATAACATAGAGGCCATCTCAAATATATAACATTGAAGCCTTCTCAAATATATAACATTGAAGCCTTCTTAAATATATAACATTGAAGCCTTCTCAAATATATAACATAGAGGCCATCTCAAATATATAACATAGAGGCCATCTCAAATATATAACATTGAAGCCATCTCAAATATATAACACAGAAGCCATCTCGAATACCTTCTTGACTAATTAATCGTATTTAAAAATTCAGTAGTTAAATTGATAAGAAAAGGGTTTCACATTACACCTAGATTTCCCAGGCGACGCTGGCTTAATATCTATCTCAAATATATAACATAGAGGCCATCTCAAATATATAACATAGAGGCCATCTCAAATATATAACATAGAGGTCATCTCAAATATATAACATAGAGGCCATCTCAAATATATAACATAGAGGCCATCTCAAATATATAACATAGAAGCCATCTCAAATATAACATAGAGGCCATCTCAAATATATAACACAGAAGCCATCTCAAATAAAACATAGAGGCCATCTCAAATATCTCTATATTTATAAGACGCATTTGTTGTCTGTCTGTCTGTCTGTCTGTCTGTCTGTCGTCTGTCGTCTGTCTGTTCCTTTATAACTCAAGATCCAGTCAACCAAAAAACGTGAAATTTGTTACACATACACATAATTACATGGGGAAGGTTATAGGACAGGTTTTGTTTCATCTGGATGAGTAGTTTAATTGTAATTAATTTTGTTTTATTTTAGTATTTTACTATATTAAAGTAATCTCGACGGCGCCATAAATAAAATTTCTCTGTGACGTCATTTCCCGATGATCGAATAGAACTTGCGCGCTGGTGCTGTATTGTGCCTTTGTGATGCAAAGAATTGTTGATGTTTTTTCATGCTTCCCTATTTGTACAGCTTGAGGAAGTTAAAGGAATGAAGAAGGATTTTAGAAGAAGTGTGAAGCCATAATAATAGGTATTTATATATATATATATATATATATATATATATATATATATATATATAGAGAGAGAGAGAGAGAGAGAGAGATAGTAAGAGAGAGAGGAGGGAGGGAGGGATAGATAAAGAGAGAGAGGGGGCAGGGGGAGAGAGGAAAGGAGGGTAGGAGGGAGGGGAGGGAGGGAGGAGAGGGGACAGAGGGAGGGAGGGGGTGGACAGGGGGGAGAGAAGGAGGGGGTGAGGGGAGATGGGAGAGGGAGGGAGAGAGAGAGGGAGATGGGAGAGGGAGGGAGAGAGGGAGAGAGAGGGAGGGAAGGGAAAGATAAAGGAAGGGAGGGAGAGAGGGGGTAGGGAGGGAGAGACTGGAGGGAGGGAGAGAGAGAGGGTGGGAGAGAGGGAGAGAGAGGGTGGGAGAGAGGGAGGGAGAGAGATAAAGAGTGAGGGGGTCAGGGAAGGTGAGAGGGAATGAGGGAGGGAGGGAGGAAGAGGGAGAGAGGTGGAGAGGAGAGGGAGGGAGAAAGAAGGGAGGGAGAGAGGGGTTGGGAGGGGAGGGAGGGGAGGGGAGGGAAGGGGGAAGGAGGGAGAGAGGGATGGGAGAAATGGGAGGAAGAGATAAAAGAGAGAGAGAGAGGGGGCAGGGAGGGAGAGAGGGAAGGAGGAAGGGGGAGAGAAGGAGGGAGGGGGATGGACAGGGGGAGAGGAGGCGAAGAGGGGAGATGGGAGAGGGAGAGTGGGAGGGAGAGAAATAGGAGAGAGAGAGGGAGAGGGAGGGAGAAGGAGGCAGGGAGAAAAGGGGGGAAGGGAAAGGGAGGGAGAGGGAGGGAGGGAGAGAGAGAGGAAGGGAGAGAGGGGGTAGGGAGAAAACAGAAGGTAAACAGAAAACCTTATTTTAAACCCGGGCAAAGCCGGGTACTTGCAACTAGTATAACATAAAGGCCATCTCAAATATATAACACAGAAGCCATCTCGAATACCTTCTTGACCTAATTAATCGTATTTAAAAATTCAGTAGTTAAATTCATTAGAAAAGGGTTTCACATTACACCTAGATTTCCCAGGCGACGCTGGCTTAATATCTAGTCTCAAATATAACATAGAAGCCATCTCAAATATATAACATAGAAGCCATCTCAAATATATAACATAGAAGCCATCTCAAACATCATCATATATCATATTATTCATTTCCAGTGTGCGTCAAATCGAAAGCGGAAAACAAGAATTCAAAAATGGCGTCATCCCCTGAGTCTCGATTCAACTTTTCTTTTAGAAATATCTACAGTTTTCAATAGTTTCTGTGCTTTTAATTATAAAATGTACAAGTCCCCAATATTAAAAATTAATAATTAGCATATAATATCATTCAAATCATTGTAGTTTTTATTACAACAGAGCATTTTAACATCGTCAAACGTAAAACAATAGTAATAATCGAAAATCTCCGACGTCGGCGACGATAAGACTATTGACCGTGTTTTCGTATCTAATTTCGTAAATAAAGTTCTTTTTAAAAGTCGATATAATATTTAAAAAAAAGAAATTCTGCAAATTTCTATACTAATTAAGTTCTTAGCTTTTAAAATACTTATGATTTTAAATAAATACGGCTTTGAATTATTTCTTAATTACAAAATAACAATATTGACCTAAAAAACTTGGTCAAAAGGCAATGAAAACATAACCGAGGAATATTTTTCTAACGGTACATTAAAACTGCACACTTTATTTGTACGGCGCGGTGGCTGAAAGGTGTTATAAGACTGGCTAGGAAACCATTATTATGCAGACTCTCCGGGTTCTATTTCTCCCAGAGACTTTTTTTTTTTTCAGAATATATCCTTTTAGTTGTTTTAATGAAAAGTAACTAACTAGATCTCTTTGACATTTTTTTTAATTTAAATAATTTATCTTTTAGGATGTTGTAAGAAAAAGAAACAATAACTAATTAGATTTTAAATTATTTCATAACTTAAAAAAAAAAAAAAATTAACACAGAGGCGTAACTAGGGTGGGGGGGGGGTCCAAAATATTAAGTACATAATCTCATGTCATGGTATTTAATGTCAAAATGCAGGGCCCCCAAATCCTAGGTTCTGTAATGGCTTTACAAGTCTATCTTCCTGCAAAGGCTTTGACATTTTTTTTTATTGTTTTTTTTTCAGAATATATATCCTTTTACTAACTTTTAGTTGTTTTAATTAAAAGTAACTAATTAGATTTCTTTGACTTTTTTAATTTAAATAATTTATCTTTTAGGATGTTGTAAGAAAAAAAAACAACAACTAATTAGATTTTAAATTATTTCATAACTTAAAAAAAATAACACAGAGGCGTAACTAGGGTGGGGGAGGGTCCAAAATCGAAAGTCCCACCGGGCTCCAGCTTGAGGGGAGCCCCCAAAATTATTTTTTACATTAAATATTAAGTACATAATCTCATGTCATGGTATCGAATGTCAAAATGCAGGGCCCCCAAATACTAGGTTCGGCAATGGCTTTACAAGTCTATCTCCCTGCAAAGGCTTTGCGGGGTACAGCTAGTATAACATAGAAGCCATATCAAATATATAACATAGAAGCCATCTCAAATATATAACATAGAAGCCATCTCAAATATATAACATAGAAGCCATCTCAAATATAAGATAGAAGCCATCTCAAATGTAACATAGAAGCCATATCAAATATAGCATAAAAGCCATCTCAAATATAACATAGAAGCCATATCAAATATAACATAGAAGCCATCTCAAATATAACATAAAAGCCATCTCAAATATAACATAGAAGCCATTTCAAATATAACATAAAAGCCATCTCAAATATAACATAGAAGCAGCGGCGTAGCGTGGGTATCGGCCGCCCAGGGCGGAAGACGATTTGGCCGCCCTCTCATTTAGGTATTTCAATTTAATCTATACATTTTTGCCGCCCCCCTAAAAAGTAATAAAAAGTGCCGCCCGGTGCGGACCGCACCCACCGCCCCCCCCCCAGGTACGCCACTGCATAAAAGACATAACAAATATAACAGAAGCAATCTCAAATATAACATAGAAGCCATCTCAAACATAACATAAATAGCTGAATAGCCTGCACAACAAGATAAAAAAAAAACTGTTCCGAAATAGATAAAAAAAATTATAATGAAATAGAATTGAAATCAGTAATAAACCAATCTTTCTAGTAGATATTTTCCGTTTAATGGTAAAAACGAGCTCAGTCACTAATTGACTGATTTAATTTAACATTTAATTGAACTTACTATCACCGCCATTATGACCAGTGTGACCTACTTCAGTTAGATCTCCTCGTTAACCTTCATACACTGTTTTAAATAATTTTAAGAGATCACTACATCAGTACTTTACTTGCATTTTACGACATTAGCACTTTACTTGCATTTTATGACATTAGCACTTTACTTGCATTTTATGACATTAGTACTTTACTTGCATTTTACGACATTAGTACTTTACTTGCATTTTACAACATTAGTACTTTACTTGCATTTTACGACATTAGTACTTTACTTGCATTTTACGACATTAGTACTTTACTTGCATTTTACGACATTATTACTTTACTTGCATTTTACGACATTAGTACTTTACTTGCATTTTACGAAATTAGTACTTTGCTTGCTTTTTTTTTTAAACGAGGAATGTAATGAAAAGTTTACTAATGACTCAGCAATGTTGTTTTTTTATATTAAAAATAGCTCACGTTTTTTTTTTTAAAGTCTGTAGAATTTTGTTGTAATATTGTCATAGAGCCGTACTTAGGCTGGGGGAAATGGGGGAGGGTCCTCATTCGAAAGTCCCCCCGGGCCCCAGCTTGAGGGGGGCCTCCAAATTATTTTGTTTTAACATTTAATATTTAATATTATCTCATGTCATGATGTCGAATGTCAAAAGCAGGATCCCCCAAAGAGGTCAAGCCCCGCCCCCGGGCCCTTAAATCCCTATGTTCGGCACTGGGGTGGTGTTTTTGTTGGTTTCTTAAAGAATCTACTCCATTGTCTTGATTGGAAATGCGGGGGGGATAGGGGAGGACCCGGAGGATGGAGGACGCAGTAACAATAACTCATCCTGCAGCCATTAAAATGTTTTTGTCATCTAATAAACGTATGCATGGGGCCCAGAATTATTGGCAAATTCGAAATCCCTCCCCCCCCCCCGGGGCTTGAGGGGGACAGCCCCAATTTTTAAAAAATATTAAATATGAAGTACATTATCTCATGCTATGGTGTCGAATGTCAAAATGCAGGGCCCCCCAAAGAGGTCAAGCCCCCCTTCCGGGCCCCCAAAATCACATAGGTTTGGCACTGACGCCGTCACCTATTATCGAACTCATTTGAGATCTGTTAAACTTACTCCGGCTTACTAAGAACAGTTAAATGGCTGACTGACGTCACTCAACCACTTCCTGTTTATTCGTTCAGCTTCCGTGGTCACTTGTGTAAAGAAAACAGGCGCTGGTCAAACTTACACTACAAATCTATCAATTGAATACAACTGACATGGTCAACTGCAAGATTTTAACCGAAAAAAAAAAATGTATATTTCAGAGAAGAAAGATTGGAGGGTGGGAGGAGGGGGGGGGGAGAGAGATCACTTCGGCTAGCGGTCAATGTTGTGTTACCATTAAGTTGTGATAATTGCCCTTGAATGACCAGGTAAATAACTGATCCCTTTTAGCGACTCCATTTGGCCATTGTCACGAGTAAGAAGACAAATACATACGGATTGGGAAAAAACAGAATGGGTTTCGATTGGATAAGAGAGGGGGGGGGGTTGGGATGGGGTGGGGTGGAGGAATGTACAGTCATTTACTGAACCATTGCAAACACAGTCTCTCCCTTACCCTCACCTTCTTCCCGGTTGTTGTTGTGAAGCTCGCTAAGCCACGCCTTTATGACATTTCGCCAACCAATGGTGTAATCCCTTCCACACCCCCCCTTCCCCGGTCTCCTCAACACCCCCATCCCCCCCTATCCCCTGTTTATCCCATGTTCGAGGGTATAATTGTGTCGATTGTGCAGTCGTACATTGTGTTGGTAAGTGTCGCCAGTAGAAGTGTGACTGACCTATATGTCACACTGGGAGGCTGAACGACCTCTTATTGTTGTTGACGAAATGGATCACCGTCAAGTTTAATGATGCTCGAGTTTATAAAGGCAGGGGGGGAGGGGAGGTGGGGGTAATGATTGAGCTACAATACCATGATGGATGGCATATAGATTGACAGACAACAAGGTGATAGACAGACAGACAGACAGACGACAAATAGATGTTAGAGACAGACAGACAGAATGAAAGACAAACACATACATACATATAGATAGACACTTACAGATATGTAGATAGATAGATAGATAGATAGATAGATAGATAGATAGATAGATAGATAGATAGATAGATAGATAGATAGATAGATAGATAGATAGATAGATAGATAGATAGATAGATACATACATACATACATACATACATACAGACATACATACATACATACATACATACATACATACATACATACATACATACATATATACATACATACATACCAGCCCCGTAGCGTGAAAATTCTACAGCAGGGGACCAGGCATTCTACTGCAGGGGCCATGCATTCTACTGAAGGGGCCAGGCATTCTACTGAAGGGGCCAGGCATTCTACTGAAGGGGCCAGGCATTCTATTGAAGGGGCCAGACATTCTACTGAAGGGGCCAGGCATTCTACTGAAGGGGCCAGGCATTCTACTGAAGGGGCCAGGCATTCTACGGCAGTGGCCAGGCCAATAGCCCGGGGGGGACAGGAAATAGATGTTACTAAGTAGAGCAAACAAGCAGAGGGGGCCAGACAAAACGCAGGCTCCTTGCCCCCCCACACACGCTACGGGCCTGATACATAAACAATACATGTATACATTTATACATTTATAGATCCATAGACAGAGAGACAAAAGGACGGACGGACGGACGGACAGAAAAGGAATTTAAACCGATACTTTTATAATTTTTTTTTTGTGAAACAATTTTATTCTGCGTGCTTTGGAGAAGATGAAAACAGGGGTTGGGGTGAGTATTGCAACAGATGTTAGAAAGAGACAGACTGAAAGATAGACAGTTATTTGTATATGTCATAGTTTTAAATGCTTAAAGGGCACTCAAGGCTGGACTAACCATTACGGTCTCCGGACAAAACCCCCAGCGGACATAACCCCCAGCGGACAAAACCCCCATCAGCCCATGCAAAGCCGTCCCGAGGCAATTTAGCACCCTAGGCAGTCATCTATTAGGACGCCCGCCCCTTCTGCATGAACAGTAAATTTTTCTAAAATTTGGCGCCCCTAGCAATTTGGCGCCCTATGCAGCTGCCTATGTCGCCTATGCCCAGAGCCGGCCCTGAGCCCATGATACATACATATCAGCCCATGATACATACATATCAACCCATGATACATACATATCAGCCCATGATACATACATATCAACCCATGATACATACATATCAGCCCATGTTACATACATATCAACCCATGATACATGCATATCAGCCCGTGATACATACATATCAACCCATGATACATACATATCAGCCCGTGATACATACATATCAGCCCGTGATACATACATATTAGCCCATGTTACATAGGCTACATATCAGAGCAAGATACATACATGTCAGCCCATCAGCCCATGATACATACACATCAGCCCATGATACATACATATCAGAGCAAGATACATACTTATCAGCCCGTGATACATACACGTCAGCCCATCAGCCCTTGATACATACATATCAGCCCATGGTTTTTTTTTTGTAAAAATTATATTTTGCCTCGAAATTTAGAATTAGTATAATTAACTGGCCACTAAAGGAAGTAGATTTTAGCAGACGGTAGAAAAGACAGACGACATAGAACCTCATTAGGGAAGGACGTACTTATGCAGGCAATTTTTTTTTTTAATCTCAAGACAACCATCATCATATCATCTAACCAGTAATTTAAAAATGAATTGTCAAAATATTTCTTTATGAAAGTAAGAAGAATGTAATTTAATTAAAATATATAAAATTTAGCCAACTATTCTCAGTGATTTTGCTCAAATTTCTAGCTGTATTAATTAATATCTGTGGAGGTTCACATAACAAGAAACAAAACTCAAAACTACGAGCAGACTGGCAATACTGGCAATTGATAAATACCTTCCCAGAAGTATAAGATCCACAGTAATAAATGTTTAAATACATAATCGTCTAACGTATGCGTGTATTCCCTCGGGTAGTTTTCACATCGTGCGGTGCACGTTGTAATACTGTACAGTGTACATGTAATAGAAAATAACATTTCTTAATATATGTATTTGTTATTTCTGTTCATATCGTATTCTGTTCATGACAATAAAGGCCACATGTCGTTTTCTGTTGCAGTATTTCGTATATTTCTTTGTTATCCCTTCTGTCGGATTTCGTTCAGCCAGCTTCAGCAGCCTTTTCAACTACTTCAACTAGTTAAATAATAAAATACAGTCATGACAGTTTTTAAGTTCGCATCCTAATTCTGTATCTCTTTGTCTACTGTGAAATAATTTCAAGTCTTATTTCAACAATTCCACAATTTAAAAAAAAACAACGAATAATAACTTTTGATTTTCATCCTCAATATTTATTTATTTTTTTTTATTGATTTTATCTTAAGCGAAGAAACAGCCAAAATCAATGCTTAAGACCAGGGCTCGATTTTCCGCCTGGGGAACCCCCCCGGCACTGAGACCTGCCATCCCCGGCTCTGCTTTAGCTAATATATC
Source organism: Bulinus truncatus (assembly GCA_021962125.1). Lineage (NCBI taxonomy): Eukaryota > Metazoa > Mollusca > Gastropoda > Planorbidae > Bulinus > Bulinus truncatus. The sequence goes on along the minus strand of JAGDYQ010000172.1, from coordinate 1,757,978 downwards.
CCAGCCGGGGATGAAATCATAGACGTTTATTCCCAGCTCTGAAGTAATTATATTTCATCCCGGGCACTGTTTTTTTTTTGTTCCTTAAATCGAGCACTGCTTAAGAACCATTTTATAAAGTCGTGAGAAATCACGAGTTGGTATTATAATCGATTCCTTGATAAATACATTATCAGATTCTACGAATACGCGCAGGATCATGGAAACGTGACTCTGCCCCCCCCCCCTTCGAGCCCTACAGCATATAAATAATCAGCTGATTAATTAACAGCCGCGGGCTACGCCCATTATAATGTAAACAAAAATATCCGCTCCCGTTACCCGCTTCCCCCCCCCCAACTCCCACCTTTCAACTTATCCCCCCACCAAGAGCGTGGATGCCATTCCAGACCTAAACTTTGTCTCGACGTCCTCTTTAAAAGACTTCAAAACTACGCCCCTGCCTAAAACAAAAACAAAACAAAACAAAAAAAATAATCCAGATTCAACATACCCACCTTTTTTTTTTTTCGTCTTCAATCAGCGCCCTTCAGCACTACTACTACTACTACTACTCACCCCCCCCCCGCCGCCTCCAACAAACCCGTTCTCCATCTCCGCCCTTAAACCCACCTCCCCACTTCCCCCATCCTCCCTCAATTAATCTACGCCGCTGTAGTAGTAATTCATTCATTCTCCTCCCCCCCCCCACCCCACCACCCACCATGACATCAATTAACAATGTTTTGAACTAGGCGCTGACACGTCAAGCAAACAAATACACTGGAACGTATACACAAACACACACACACACACACACACACACACACACACCCTTTAGCACTTGAGCCAAATTGAAGCGTTAAAATAGACACAGGGAGAGTACTCAAATAAACTGTGGGCGGGTGGGGGTAGGGCAGGGGGGGATAGTCTGTGGAAAATGGGATAACTTTGGTAAGGGATGGGCTTGGGGGGGAGAGGGTAAATGACGGTTGGTTTTCCATTCATTAAAAAAATCGTGACGCGTGTGGCACTACAGAAGCTGCTCATTCAACAAACTTTAGTGCACCACCACCACCGCTACCACCACCACCACCACCACCACCGCTACCGGGCTGAACGACTGCTAGATTTGCTTTCGTCTTCTTCCCCCCCCCCCCCCATGGCAATAGATTGAAAAATAACCACTGCCACTGATAGCGATGGTGGGGGGCGGGGTCGGGGGGGGGGACAGATGGTCGTGTGGTAACTCGCTCGAGGGTCCCTGGTTCGATCTTCAGCTAGGTGTGGCTGGGAGGGGTGAAGGAAGGGCATTATAAAATCAGTCCCATTAGTTGTTTGTAGGATCTAAGAGATTTCATTTTTATCCTTACAGGGACTTCACACATACACACACACTGATAGCGATGATTATTGTAATAACTATATTTGGCCTCGACATTTAGATTAGCATAATTAACTGGCCACTTAAGGAAGTAGATTTAGCAGACGATAGTAAAGACAGAAGACCATAGAGATTGATTAAGGAAGGACGTAATTTGACAAACAAGACATTATTTTTTGTAAATCTCAAGATATCACATCATTCATTCTACAATATTATGTGTGATATAAAAGTATTATCAAATTGAACATGTAAGAAAGATTTATATCTGAATAAACATTATATATATATATATATATATATATATATATATATATATTTGGGTTCTGCGTTAAATCGAAAGTAAAGAATTAATACAACAGTATTCCAGTTTAAAATACAATCATGAAAAAATCGGATCTGGCCGAAACCAAAAAATAACCTAGCCTACCGATCAAGCCTATGGGGATATAACTCTATGGGAAGGAAGGAAGGACATTATAAAATCAGTCCCATTAGTTGTTTGTAGGATCTAAGAGATTTCATTTTCATCCCTACTGGGGAGTCATACACACACACTCACACACACTGATAGCGATGATTATACAACAAGAAGATTGAGTGAGAACAATGTCACGATAAATTGTAGAGATAAAGACGAAAATAGAGAAAGTGACTTTAGCAATAGCGGATTTAACATCGGGCGCATAGAGCGTTTGCCCAGGGCACCGACTTCTAGATGGCGCTGCAAAACCTTTAAATTTTACACTTGTAGCTTTATATTTCTCCGTTTTTTTTTTGTTTTAAAAAGGGGGCATCATAAGGGGGGCATCATATTGTTCTGCTACCCCCGAAGCTTTAACTGATCTTATAATATGTTTCTTGAATCCAGGGAGAAATACAGAGGACCAATAGCTCATCTGGTCATTTGAGCTCTGTGTTGGGCTATTCTAGAGCCCGGGAGGGGGGGGCAAGGGTTTTGCGGGTCAGTTGCGCTCGTGCTTTAAACCGCCTTTGATAAATCTCTGTATTGTGCTCAAAACTGACAGCAAAACTGCCAAAAATTCTGCAAAATATTTTTTTAAAGATGAAATTTAAATAAAAAAAAGTGCGTGTGCGATGCTGAATATAATGCGCCTGGTGAAGGCGGTGAATATCAAAATGTTATTAACATTCATCATTACAACAATACGAGCTAAACTGCACACTGGGCTTAATTCTTCATTTGTTTTTCAATTTATGTTCAATAAAAGCCAGAGAATCATTATCGTATTTACTTTTTTCAAATATAGTACGAATTGTTTATTAAAGAAAAATAATTATCACTTTTTTTTAATATATATTTAAAAATTGTATAAAATATGCCATTATATGGTTTACCCTAAGTTTATACATATTTGGCATATTTTGTGATCTCTCCTTCCTGGTCTGAGAGACATACCATGATCCACGGGGGATGGATCATAGGGGTTCTCTAGTCAGGAAAAAAAACCATTACTTGCGAGGGTGGTGGTACTGTGGTCAATGAGGACTATCCGAGGCCGCAGTATTCACAGCTGGCGGTGGTGACGGATGTGATCGGCACACAACACCCTTCCACTCCGTCCCACTCAAGCACACCTGCGCAGCTTGCCATTTCTGGCTGAGGGTACAGGCACACTACACCCTCCCCTCTGTCCGAGTGGCAGGAAAAACCCCTTTCCCTGCCATTCTGGCCGACCGGCAGTACACACACCCTGCTGGTCTGGCCGGTTTGGGCAAGGATTAAAACCCATCTTTCTGCCATCCCTGCAGATGATAGCGGGCACACTCACCCCGCCGCTCTGTAGGCATGGCAGACGTGCATCAGCGCCGCCAACAATGTTGGTGCGGTAGGCACACTACACCCTACCATGCTGGCAATGGCGGCGTTAAAAAAAAAAAATTGTGGGAATAGCTGGCGGTGTTAAAGAAAGGCAACATCACCGCCAGAGCAAGAGAAGTGGGCTACAGACTAATTTTTAACATGACGCCTGTAGCCCGGTGTATTAAAAGTATGCCCACGTCAAGCAACACAATGTGCAAGATGTGTCGCACTGACGTGACGGAGGATGAAGATCATCTATTCTTGAAATGCTCAACATTCAAGAGCACAAGGCAGACCTTAAGAAGTCTACTAAGGTCAAACCTAAAAATAGATTTTAACCTAGACATGGCAATAACTCTCAACAAGATACCGAAGCTAAAGAAGGAAACAGTTAATAATTTAAATATTATCCTACTGTCAGAGTACTGACTCTTCGTCTGGTCATGCAGACTTCAAGCCTGGCACAATAAGACAATCCTAAAAGAAGATCAAGTCGAAGAAAAATTTCGATACATAATGGACTATAAAATACAAAATTATTGACACTACAATGTTGTATCTATCATGACAAATATTTAACTGTGAGAGGTTTTCAATGGAACACAATATACCAATACCCCCTTTTCTGTCCGCTGTGAGGTATGGGGACGGCGAGGGCCCAGGTGTCGCTTGATGAGAGTTGGACGACCCCGGGTATTAGCAGCCTCTGTTTCGAGAGGTGGAAAGGGAGGAAAGTTGTGTTTCTGGAAAGGAATGCCACTGTTTTTATTTAAAATTAAATAAAACTAATTGCTGCCTGTCAATTTTTATTTTAATTTATGTATATATATAATAAAAAGGGAACCTCAAACCATTCCAAAGTCAGTCTCAGATGGTTAGGAAGTTTCCCATTAAAATTTTGTTTAATAAAAGGCATTGATGTACTTACTCGTCTAAAATATAAATGTATACAAAACATGCTATGTCAAAACATTTCTAAATAATGCTATTAATTATACATTACTTTGTAAACATTCTAATTTCAACTGGTTACAAAAAGCTCCTGTAGTAGAAATATGTATAAAGTGGTATCAATCTATTTACTGTATTATAATATAAATGTATATATATGGAATTTTACCTCACAGTTCTAAGAATTTCTAATTGAGATGTATATTAATATTAAAATAACTTGTATGTAAATATGTATATTACTTAATACAATAAGATTCTTTTATCAATGTTACTATGTATTTAATACCATGTTATCTGTCATTGTAACTGTTATTTATCAAGAATAAATTATTGCTGGTGTGGTAGGCACACTACACCCTACCATGCTAGCAATGGCAGCGTTAAAAAAAAAAAAAAGACGGATGTGGTCGGCACACAACACCCTTCCACTCCGTCCCACTCAAGCACACCTGCGCAGCTTGCCATTTCCGGCTGAGGGTACAGGCACACTACACCCTCCCCTCTGTCCGAGTGGCAGGAAAAACCCCTTTTCTTGCCATTCTGGCCGACCGGCAGTACACACACCCTGCTGGTCTGGCCGGTTTGGGCAAGGATTAAAACCCATCTTTCTGCCATCCCTGCAGATGATAGCGGGCACATTCACCTCGCCGCTCTGTAGGCATGGCAGACGTGCATCAGCGCCGCCAACAATGTTGGTGTGCTAGGCACACTACACCCTACCACGCTGGCAATGGCGGCGTTAAAAAAAAAAAATTTGTAGGAACGAAGAGGCGGAGGAAAACCAATGATGATATTGGGAAATTGTAACCTTAAAATATTGAGGTTTCCTCAAATAAAAAAAAAATGTAGTCGCGTCCATGTTCGACGCTTAATTTAACACGATGTAGTACCGTACTTTAAATGCTCGGAAAGTATATCAAATAACAAATCATTGATAATTGGGCACTTTGAAATAAAATCTTGAAGAATGGTTCAATGATGCAGATAGTCAACTAATCACTTATGCTACCTACCAAAATAGGGGACGGATGGTCTTGCGGTAAAGCGCATGACTGTCGACCTGAAGGCACTGGCGGCGGAGCAGGGGGGGTCAGGGGGGGCAGCGGCCCCCTAAAACTTTTAAGGGGGGGCGGCGCCCCCCCCCCTTGAATTTCCAGTCTGCCCCCCCTAAAATTTTAACTTATTAAACTTTGTAATTCATTTTAGTTTATATGTATCATTTTCATTTTCATAATTCATTTGATTTATTTCTTAAATTTAATATTTGAAAGAAATGATAATTAATTGACATTTTACAGTAATCACATTATTGAGAGTTGTTGTGGCATATTTTAAAATTAGTTGCAAGTACCCGGCTTTGCCCGGGTTTAAAATAATGTTTTCTGTTTATTTAAGAAGCGTAATTTGACGTTTAATTAAGATTTAAAATAAGACGCGTAAAAAAGGTTTTTTTTTGCATGCAAATTGCAATAAAAGGGTACATTTATCTTAAAGCAATGTGCTACACAACATTTTTGGCAGTTCCTCTCTCTCCCTCCCCTCCCTCCCTCCCTCCCTCCCTCTTTCCCTCCCTCCCTCTCTCCCTCCCTCCCTCCCCCTTTCTCTCTCCCTCCCTCCCTCTTTACCTCCCACTCTCCCTCTCTCTCTCTCTCTCTTAGGCATGACTGTATCAAAAGATGACAATTCCTATGGATGAAGGAATGGAATGTAATAATATAGTAAGTAATGTGATATTTGGTTCCCCGTACCGATCATATTTATAGTAAGTTAGCTATGTGGGAGAGAAGCTCGTAAAACCTGAAATCGGGGTAAAAGTTTGCCAATTTTCATGTCTTTGATATCCAAAATAATTAATCACAATTAAAGTACCCATTGAGATGGAACGAAACCTGTTTAAGAACATTCCCCATGCAATTTTGTGTACGTGTACCCAGTGGCGCAACCAGCAAAAAATGCTGGGGGTGGGGGGGGGGGCTCACATATTGAAAAAAGACAGTTTGACAGTTTGACAGTCTTTTTTGTAACTTTATAACGTAAATTATGTATTGATGATTTGGCCTGGGGGGGGGGGTGGCTCAAGCCCCCCCTGCCCCCCCTTCCGGTTGTGCCACTGCGTGTATCACATTTCACGTTATTTGGTTGTCTGGATCTTGAGTTTTAAGGGAACAGACAGACAGATAGCAAATGCGTCTTATAAGTATAGAGAAGTACAGGCCCGTAGCCAGAGGCTCAGCCCCCCCCCCCCGTGCATGACCTGAGCCCCCCAGTGCATGATTTGAGCTTTTTGACAAAATTTTAATAATAACGGCTATAAAACATCAATCATTTTGTTCAATAAATCAAAAACAATAAAAACTTAAAAGTTTATATTTTGGCAATCATTCAGGCTATTTTTCTTACATATATAGCTTATCTAATTTTTGGGCATAAAAGATTGAATCTTATTGGTATTTGGGGCTTCAACAGCCGTGTGTGAGAGCAGTTTCTCAACCCTCACACGAATGCTCACCCCATATAGCAAATCAAAGTTACAAAAGCGTCTAAATAATCTTTTCCTGCTTACATTTGAAAACAGACAATCTGAATGCTGAAACATTTTTAGGTAAATTCAGTGCTAAACCACGACGTTTGCAAATTTGAAACGTATTATAATATAAGTTCGCAACCAATGCCGACGAGTGTGGGGTCGGGGCAGGGGGGAGCCAATGCCCTGGGGCCCGGCGAGTTTTAGGGACCCTGACTGAGCTGGCCAATCAACTTTTTAAAATATTAATATCAGCACTGGGGCCGTGTCACCCCTGCCCAGGGACCCGAAATTTCTGTCGATGGGCCTGTTCGCAACCTTGTAATAGTTTTGGTATATTCTGAGGACAACTAGCAACTTAAATAAGTTAATAAAATAGCATTTACTTCTGACTTCATTTTTATACATATGTATAATAAAATAATAAAGTACAAACTCCGTGATTTCTGATTGATGTTATTTAATTTGCAAATTTACTTTTTAGCAGAATTAATTTTATTTTAAATTGAATAATTGCGACTATTGTTGTTAATAGATCTGTTCTTTGTTTTCAATATTTTATAAGAAATATCACACAAATAGCTAAGCTATATTCGTGCATCTTTGTCGTTCTTCCCGGGTTGTAAGTTAAACTAACAGTATAATAATATAAATCAGGTATCTATTATGTAACAATAGTGTAGTAGAACTATTGGTCAATATATTTATAACAGGAATCAGAAATTGCTCAGCCTTAATACATTTTTATCATTAAATTATTTTTAACAAAACAGCAACATGCCATGCATTATTGAAACGTAGTTTAAATTATATATTTCTAATTAATAGCTAAACAATCGGTACTAAAATGCACCACTCCAGATATGGAACTGCAAAAAATTTCTTGGGGAGGGGACTCACTGAGATCCCCTCCAAAAACCCCCTCTTTCCGTTCGCAAGCTTTCGGCGCTTTGCGCCTCCATTTTCGCCCCCCCCCCCGAACATTTCTTCTACCCCACCAGGGGCGGATTTAGGGGGAGGGGCCGGGGGGACATGCCCCCCCCCCCCGTTATCGCAAGTTAAGGTAATACATCATTAAATTATAGAAATATTTTTTTGTTCTAAGACCAATTTTCAACAATGAAAACAGTTTTGCCCCCCCCCCGGTCAAAGTTGCCTAGATCCGCCCCTGTGCCCTAGGAACATTTCTTCGGCACCCCCCCCCCTCCGAAAATGACTTCGCCCCCCCCCCAATCCAATATTCCTTGCTACGGGCCTGGAGAAGTATTGCCATCTACCGAATGACGGCAAATGTAATTTTTAAAGAAAATACAATTATTTATTATCTTTTCATAAATTACTTTTTGTTTATTGAGTTTCCGGTTTCATATTCATCATCATTCATGATAATTATCAGTAATTTTCTGATCTAATTTCACTATTAAATTTGTAAACAAACTGACATTACGAATCAGTTGACGACAGAAGTGCTCAATGTTCATTTTTATTTTTTTTAATATATTATTTTTTAATAATATCGATTAAATACTTGCTACAGAATTACTATATTCTATTTTAGAATTAAGGGGGTAAAATTTGTCTTTCGGTCATATTTTGTCTTGCCCCTCCTTAAATTTTCAAGGGGGGGCGGCGCCCCCCCTTGAATTTTGGCTTGCCCCCCCCTTAAAATATTTCGTTCCGCCGCCGGTGCCTGAAGGTATCTGATTCCATCTTCCCGATACATCTCCCGTGGTGCCTCCATGACCATTGCACTATCGGCTATGGTGGGTATGAAAGAAGAGCCCCAGAAAAACCGCCCCATTAGTGGTTTATGAAATCTAAGAGATTTCATCTCATCCTTACAAGGTTTTTTTTTTGTAGTTTTTTTTTTTTTTTTAAAGCCAGGACCGGATTTAGACTTGGTAAGGCCATAAGCTATTTGAGATATGGGGGCCCAGATATTATATGTCAGTGCCAAATATTTAAGTATATATGACAATCGCTCACTCGGATAATAATTTGGGTGCCCCGAACAAGTGTGTGTGGGGGGGGGGACGGCAAAACTATAGCTTGTGCAGCTTATACGTGAATCCTGCACTGGTAAAAGCTAAGCTCAACAAAGCTTAACATTAAAGCCATGTTGATTGGTTAATCCATGCCACAAAAGACATAAGATATAAATTCAGTATGATAATCTTAGGTATTTGTTAGTCGTTGTTAAATTTGAATCTTATTCACATGTGTGTATTTAAGTGTTTTTTTTTTGGGTATATACTAATACTTCAGTCTAAATTTCTTTTGTATATACTAATACTTGAGTCTAATTTTTGGTATATACTAATACTTGAGTCTAATTTTTTGGTAAATACTAATACTTGAGTCTAATTTTTGGTATACACTAATATTTGAGTCTAAGTTTGTTTTGGTATATGGTAATACTTGAGTCTAATTTTTTGGTAAATACTAATACTTGAGTCTAATTTTTTGGTATACACTAATATTTGAGTCTAATTTTTTTTGGTATATGGTAATACTTGAGTCTAATTTTTTGGTAAACACTAATATTTGAGTCTAATTTTTTTTTGGTATATACTAATACTTGAGTCTAATTTTTTGGTATACACTAATATTTGAGTCTAATTTTTTGGAATACACTAATATTTGAGTCTAATTTTTTTTGGTATATACTTATATTGAGTCTAATTTTTTGGTATACACTAATATTTGAGTCTAATTTTTTTTTTGGTATATACTAATACTTGAGTCTAATTTTTTGGTAAACACTAATATTTGAGTCTAATTTTTTTTTGGTATATACTAATACTTGAGTCTAAATTTTTGGTATATACTAATACTTGAGTCTAATTTTTTGGTATATACTAATACTTGAGTCTAATTTTTTCGGTATATACTAATACTTGAGTCTAAAATTTTTTTTAATGTTACTGTTTAGTGATGAATCTTTGTTAATAGTCAATTAATAGTATTTAAAGCAGAGTGGACTCGGGGATCTTCACCCTACCTGAAAAAATTCCATGGTTCTCACTGAGATTCGAACCCAGGACCCCTCTGGTCGATAGTCGAGCGCTCTACACCGCACGAGGGGGGGGGGCGGATTGTCGAGTGGTAAAGCACTCGACGGTTGACCCGAGCGTCCCTGGTTCGATCTTCGGTGAAGACCTAGGAAATATTTCAGGTCATGGCTTAAGTCCCCCCCCCCGCTATGTCTCACGTGGTGCCTGCATGACCATTGCACTATCGTCTCTGGTGGGTATGAAAGAAGTGCACCATAAAAACGGCCCCATTAGTGGTTGAAAGGATCTAAGATTTCATCTCATCCTTAGAGACTTCACACACACTCACACACACACACACCGCACGAACACCCAACCACTCCTTGTTTTTTATGAATGGACCCAATTTGTCTTCTGTGTCCTGGGCCCAAATAAATTTTAATCCACCACTGTCCATACCCAAAATCACTGGCCAACGGCTTCCCTAGCTAGAACAAAATAAGTTACCTCCGGGCTAGGCCGCCCATTTACGCAGCCCATCTTTCAATTTTTCTTTTACACGCCACTGATCCTTAATGTATTTTGAATTACTTGTATTCTGGTTAGATCGAACCTGAATACACACAATTTGAAAATCAGTGCTAATTACATGAATGCCCATTTTTTTGTTTATTTATATATTTATTTTGAATTCTTCAATAATATAGGTACCGGGAATATTCCATTATTTACATATTTTTTGCTGTAAAAGAATTATATATATATATATATATATATATATATATATATATATATATATATATATAAGGGGGGAGCTATTCTGTTAATATTATGACTAACTACAGTTATATCCCTTTACATCATAGGTTTTTGTACTTTATAGTTTATACTAAATCGTGAAAGTATATAGAACATGTCTTTAATGTTTTGAAATGAGAAAGAAATAAAGGCAAAAGGGCTTTACTGTTTAATCTTAAAGTCTTTGTTCATTTTATTTTCATTTAAAACAATTGGGGAAAAAAGATATAACAAAGGGGATGACTTATTAAGGGGAAATAATACTTTTTCCGTTCAGAAAAATATAGACTTTGTTTTTAATTCAACAAAATAAAACAATCATTAACAAAAAAATATATATAATAAAGTTTCAAATTAAAATAAATTGAAAATTGTGTTAAAAAATGTTTCGTGAAATACTTTTAAACTTTTTCGGCATACTTGTTTCAAATATATGTAGTAAATCTTACACTTATATTTTATTACAATACAGATTTTGTGCATAAAGATTTAAATTAACACTTATCGTAATATTTTTAATTTCAATATTTTTGAACGCGGCTATATGTCGCTTAATAACGTTTAAATTGAGTAAAAAAATTACTATTATACATTGATCTATCTAGAGCACAATTTTCGTTTCGAACTCTTTATAATAATAAAAATTATACAGATCATGTTGTCACTTCATAAAAAGAGTACATTTATCTAAAACACGATAAAACATGATACTGTGGATATGCTCCTTAAAATGCTTTTCAATAGTTCCTCTATTAAAATTTCTGGGCCTGTTAAATGGTTAGGAAAATATTTCTTCTGTCATCAGGATCAGAAAAAAAATCCGTTGCCCCAGACAAACGGGTGCCACCTCACTCAGCCTGATTTCTATAAATATGTAAATATTTGTATCAGCTAAAGATTTACTACAAAGTATGTCAATGTTTAAAATACATTTTAATGGAAGCACATTTTTTTTTAATCCACACTATACTCGCTACTAAAAAAAGTGATTATCTTCGTTTTCTGCACGATTTTAATTGAATCTATAGTTTTAATATAGTTCATTTTCATCGAGAATACACAAGTGCTCAAAATTTTCAAATCGATTGAGCCTCGAGAATCGGAGGCGTACCTAGGGCGGGGGGGGGTCCAAATTCGAAAGCCCCCCAATTTTTTATTACATTAAATATTAAATACATTATTTCACGTCGTGTTGTCGAATGTCAAAATGCAGCCCCCCCCCCCCCCCCCATCCCTAGGTTCGGCCCTGTGAAAATTGACAGTTATGAAGTAGGCTACTAGTTCTGTTACAATTTTACAATAAATTTTGAATAAATGCCTGCTCGATAGCGTCTCGATTATTATTTTAAATATATAAACAATTCAAATTGTTTCTGTTGTTTCAAATAGATAAATTCCCGAAAAGTTAATATTAGTATCGAAATCTAAAGGCAATGTTGCTGGGTTTTTTTAAATATATTTGCATCGGTATTTCCAAATGGTTAAAATCACGTTATTGAATATTGATCATCAAAATATCGGATTTTGCCGAAAAATAAAAATAGTCTGATCTAAGGGAACCTATTCACGTCAACAAATACTGAAGATAATCACTGACACTGACAGTGTTAGTTAAAAGATGTGGTTGTTTTTCTAAATGGTAATAAAGTATTATTATTACTATTATTATATTTGAGAATTTTTTTTTATTATGGTTAAAAAATGCAAAGTGTTTTCATACTAAGATAAGTAATAGTTAAATTGCCTAAATGGTCGCAATAAAGGCATAAAGTTCTATAAATTTAAAGCCTGTATTAATTGTAGCCTATGAAAAGAAAAATTTTAAAAACTTATATATATAAATTGTAAAAAGCTCATTGACTCATTGGGTTTGTTTTTTAGCATAGTTTTATTTTAGAACAATTTAGTCTAAGAAAGTTTTTGTTAAAAAAATATCAATTTTGAGTTCAGTCATAAAAATTCTTCAATAAAATAAATTATTGAAGATTTTGTACTGTTAATAACAGTGTTATTAAGTTTAACCCAATGTTACCTCTAAGCTGCGCGCTTGTGCAATTTTTAGATAACCTCCAAGCAGAAAAAAATTATTCCACGCGCACAGAATACAATCTGATGAAAATATTACTTCAACTAAATTGCTTATAATATTATTTTCTAAAATTGTCAAGGAATTGAAAAAGTGGTGCTAAATGATGTTTTTCTAATTGGGGTTTTTTTTTAATGGAATTCTCTAACCGCTTCTTTAACTACGTCTAAATCACTTATGGCATTCCGACAGGGTCTGAAAACGCACTTTTTCAAAGTTCATGTTCCGAAAGCTTTTGCTCGCTACATAATAAGCGCTATATAATACATAATAAGCGCTTTATACATTTAAGTGACTGATTGATAGATTTACTTCCTTTGTTCCTGAAACTACCAATAGCTAATAATTTCAATAGCGATTAGCAATTACTTCAGAAAACCCTATTTTCAATTTTGTCTGGTTATTTTAGGTGACTACCAGTTTTATTAGTTTTAGACTAAGTCATATAGAAATAGTGGCTTTTTTATTAACATTGCTCGAATAATTCTCACAGATTCGGACTACAAACAATACCCAATTTTTTTATAATTTATTCCAAATTGGCGCCCAAATTTTTTCGAAGTTCTAAAAAGTTGCACAAGAAATTTTTTTACCGCGCAGCGCCGCCAAAAATTAGAGGGAACATTGGTTTAACCCATAATTTGTCATAATGTAGTTGGTTTTGCATATTTGTTTTTTGGATTATCAGTCACTGTTTAGCATTTGACATTTAAAGTATAGTTAATCCTCACTGTACTGCTTCTTTTTATAAGGTTATTTCACATTAACACCTTTTGAAATTGTGATACTTTTTCTACACAATGCTTCGTTACATGTCCACAAGTTACCCTTCTTTTTTAGTTTCAGCTTTTCCCTTTGGGCAGCTCTGCTATATTTTAGCCAATGAACATGAAGTTAACTCTATTTCTGAAATTCGATAAAACATACTAAACTTAGCAAGCTATCTTGGCTTTGAGGATTTAGAAGTTCATTTGATTGATGAATGTCAGAGCCTGCTGTGTACCATCAGCTAACTGCAAAGAACTTGTCGAATGCACTTTCTGAGTTTGAGCTTGGAATGAATATCCTTCTTCAAATGATCTTGATGAATGAAGTAGTGCTAAAGTGTCTAGCTCAGCCAATGCCTGTAACTAAACACTCCTAAAAGAAACAGAAGGTAAGGCAAAGCAGACAACTGTGTACCAATATTAGGCTAGGCATTGGAAACAGTGAGGACTGCCCATGTGGGATGTCTCTAGAGAATGCTGAACATGTTCTCCAAACATGCCCTTTACATGACACAGCTTGCAACAGGTTCTGGCCACAGATAACCTCCTTCAATCAAAAACTTTATGGGAGCGAGACGGACCTGGATGCCACCATGCTGTTCATCATAACTATAGGCCTGGTCGTTTGAAATCCTCCATAATCAAATATCGAGAACAAAGAAGAAGAAGAATGTACCAATATTTTTAACTGACTCAATCTATAACAGGGTAAAGTGAGGATAGCAGAATATAACAGCTTAGTTATGATTAATTTTAATGTTCATCATCAGGTTAAAACAGATACCTTTCTAAACATTTCATTTTATATTTTTTCATTATATGTATATATATGTGCATATGATTTATGTTGTTTTTAACTTTAATGTTTATTTTTTTAATTTCTGTTTATTATGTCATTGTTTTGTACTTTAATTTGAAAGTACCGGTAAGCATTTTAATAGATCATAAAAAGAATAAAATGCTTTATGAACTTAAGGCTAAATTATTTTCTTTAAAAAATTTGCAGATCTGTTTATTCCTTGTTCGGCTTTTTACTTCATGGTCAACTTTTCTGTAGCATATCAAGGCCATAAAGCCAGTTATGGGTGTACTCTCATAGACAACACCAAAAATGTAAGATGTCAACTGCTAAAGCACTAAGCACTAATTCATATCTTTATTTAACAAACATATAAAAAATAAACACTGTTGCTTCATATAATAGATTTCATCACTGACTGTTCAAATTATTAGTTGAAATAAACTCAACACTCCAAATTCACTGCTTCACTAAAACATCACTACTATATCCTTTGTGCTACCTATCCTGCCTAGCTCTATGGGTGCTCGTCAATCTGTTAACTTCCAAGATCTTAATTACTGTATCTTCTTCCAAGATCTTAATTACTGTATCTTCATCCTAGATCTTGATTACTGTATCTTCATCCAAGATCTTAATTACTGTATCTTCATCCAAGATCTTAATTACTGTATCTTCATCCAAGATCTTAATTACTGTATCTTCATCCAAGATCTTAATTACTGTATCTTCATCCAAGATCTTAATTACTGTATCTTCATCCAAGATCTTAATTACTGTATCTTCTCACTCAAGCCCCTGTCTCTGACTGGTCTATCCCTTATTAGTTCTTTTCTATTATCTCAGACAAAATACAGTAACTCTTGAAATTTCAAATTTAGTGAAAAAGTTAATCAGCTTTAACATTGACCCAATTATTTATATTCTTGAAAATACTATGTACAACCTAGAAATTTTAGAACACCAAACTTTTCTTTAAATTGGAGAAAATTGGCACCATGCTCATGGAATCAGACAGTAGACAATTTGCTAATCACAAGAATTCATCACTTAGATATACAAGTGTTGCACCATGGCATTTTATTCCAGCCTAAATAGGGCAGGCCAAATTATCGCAGGAATTTATTTTAAAAAATACAAATGCTGCGTAAATATGACCAACATTATGATCCCAGTATATCTGTGTCCGACTTCTGGTCATTTCCTTTTTAATTAACAATCCCATTGCATATACATTGTTGTTTTTTTCCAGATGCTTTTATAAGAAACTAAATTTAGACAGTATAGGATTGGACTCAATCAAGAACCATGACGAACAATGGTAATAAAGGTCCCAAAAATGTTGCCAGATTGTTAGTTTTCCAGTCAGTTTGGACAATTTCATTTTAGATAGATTTTGGCTGATTTTAAAGTTAATGTAAGTACAAATTAGTTAGAGGGTTAAATATTAGCCTCTAATGTAATAAATGAGTTGAATATTATTAAATTTCACAAATAATTGCAGTTAAAAAAATATATATTTAACTTTTTTATCGGTTAAACTTTATGCCTGAGCTTTATTTTTTAATTGGTCTAATTTTTTCACCAAAGTGCCAATGACAATTGTTCATCTGTTCATCTCATCTTCCTAGGCCTGCATGTCCCTGATCTTGTCCAAAGTGATTCTGATAAAAGATGAAGAAAGAGATTTCTATCCAAATGAACAACCTATGGGCATGTTACAATCTCTACCTTGTCACATTAAGATATACAACCATCTACTTCGTCACAACCTGAAGAGCAGCCCTGTACTTCATCACATTCTGTAGAGCAACCATCTACTTCATCACGACTGCTCGTTTGGGAGCTGAAGTTCCTAGTGTCCAGATTTGATTAGGTCAGCACCACTGCCAGAGGCACTGACTAGTCTAGTCAATAGTCTCTATATGACACATTTAGATCATTTTTTTTTTTTACTTTGAATTACTTGATGTGATTTTTAGTAATTTTTTCTACAGTGTTCTGTGTATCTAGACTGTCAGATTATCCCCTCCCTTGTCACAAACTGGCACCCAACTATAGTTGAGGAGTTCAAGGTCCCTGGGCATTGTGCTAACCACACAATCCCTTTATATGCTGTGGTTTAGAGAAACAGATCATTTCTACACTTCATCTTCTCCGATGGCGCTATATTTCTATCATCACTTATTGCAAAATTATTATTTAGAAATCGCCAGAACACATAAAACATTATAAAACTACGGCATTTTTTTTTTAAACCTCTCTACACAATTGTTCCAAAGATGTTATTAATACTAGCAGTCGGTCTGGTAGCGAGGTGGGCATCATTATGTAATGAATACCGTCTGTGAACTTAGTTACAAAAGTAGGGTATGTTTAAGAAAATATGTTTTAGTTTTATTATGTTTTGTTTTTTTTTAATCATAAGACAGTAGCAAAGATGAAAATGTTAGATGAAAGTTATGAGCGTTTTGCTGGCAACTTGATTCATGTTTTTAGACACAAATAATGTAATTCATGTTTTTTGACACAAAAGCATTTTTCCTCATTGACTTATTCATAATGATACCTGTAGCTGAAATACTTTTTTATGTTAAATTTATATTACAAAATATTGCAGAAATAATAAATTACAGCTTGAAATGTACAAGATTCCTGGTATATATATACATGTATATATATATATATATATATGAATATATATATAAGTGGGACGGATGGCCTAGTGGTGTAGATACTCGACTGTCGACCTTAGAGGCCTGGGTTCGATACTCTGTGAAGACCATAGGAATTTTTCCAGGTGAAATTTGTTTCAATGTCGTCCCACAAGTCCACCCAGCTTTAAATGGGCACCTGACTTAAGTTGGGGAAGTAAAGGCGGCTGGGCGTTGTGCTAACCACACAATCCCTACATATGCTGAGGTTATAGAAACAGATGAATTCTACACTTCACTGGCCCCTTTGAGCCTAGGGAACTTTACTTTTTTATATATATATATTGGCTACATTCTATATTATTATACATACCCCCATTTTTTCAAATGATTTTTTTTTCCCATTTAAAGCTGTTTCATTTAGTGCTTTGATTTGTTGGAATGTATCCATCACAGCAGTATTTGACTACATGTATATTTATTCTTACCATTATACTTGATACTTACATGTAGTTATAAATATTGTTGTTTTACATTTTACCACAAGAACATCTATAAACAACCCATACATTACACACTCAATATGGCAACCTTCATTTGTTTTTAGTTATATTGCTTTTATGAATGTTATGTCAGGTGCCATAGAATTCACCCATATAAAGTAGTCTTTTTACTCTTTCTGTCAATTTTGTTTATTTTTTTCATAATGCATATATAAAAAGGATTTTATTTAATTAAATTAGTTTCTCAGTTTATTGTTTCATTTATTTTTTGTATTCTATTGTGTGTATTTAATTTAATAATACACTTAAGAGAATTTACCAGATTTAACTTTTTGCCAAGAAAAAACTCTTAATGCCCGTGATGCATAAACGAAATATATGCATTATGTATTAAATTGTTATATAATATATATTTCTTTAAAAAATTTTTTAAATACGGTAATAACAATCATAGATACCAATAAAATATTCTTTTAGATCCAAAAGAAATTAAGTGTTATATTGTAAAGATGACATCCAACATTTGTAATGATCTATTAATTATCTTCGACTAAATGTAGAAAAAACAAGATATTTAATTTTTAAACACTGCTAACCTAGTCACCCACACTAAGCAACCGATTACATGACATCTCAAGCTTTTAATAAAATGAAGAAAAAAATTTTTTTAAATAAACCCTGAAAAAAATACCTTTTTTTAAGTCAGGGATAACGGGTTAAATTACAAGTCTAGATTATATCATCTTGGGTGTATAATATACTTTAATTCATGTATTGTGTGCTTTTCATTATATTCATGTTTTCAATTTTTTTTAATAATTTGTGCATTTTTTCCATATATTTTGTGTTTTTCTCTACAATGTATTTTCTAAATAAATTTCTGTTTTTGGTTATGCACTGATATAAATAGATCTATCAAATATTTTTGAAATTTGTTTAAAAATAGACTTTCATTAAAATGTACTCAAAAGTGATATTATTTTAAATACTTTTAATTGATACAGTTCATATACAATTCCATCCTTTTGTTCTAGGTCTGACTCTTCAGTCACATTTATTAACCCATTGTGGCCCCCCTGATAAATGGGCAGTGAAATTTAGCTACATTTTTGTAATCATTCTGAGGAAGGTTTCTCTCCCCTGCGAAATTTAAGCTCATTTTACACTTTTACACAGGAAGTGATCTAATCCTGGGATACTATTTCAATTGAAAACTTAACTCATTGCTTAATAAAATTCAAATATTTACCATTTCACTGTAGTTTTATTTCTGGCACTAATGTCATCATCCTTTAGCCCCTAGAGCTTTTATTTAATTATTTGGTTGGCATCAATGTATTTCTGTGAAAAACGACACTGTCCGTAAAATCTATTAATGCTAAATAAATCGTTATGTTATATTTAAATATTTATATTCTGAATATTTATATATTGTGATTCTTCATTATACAATTTTTTTTCTTAGATTACTTATACAATTTTCTTTAGCTCTGATTTACCATTCCCTTGACGATGGTTGTCAAAGGAATCCTTGCTGAACCATCTCTTCGAACTTTTTGAACTTTTCAGCATGTAAATCTCGGAGCGTGAATGTCTTCCATAAAAAAATCTATAAAATTCTCAACAAATTTGGAAACAAAAGACTGGTTTGAGGGTTTTGCCTTTCTGACTGATACTACTCGCTACTCTATAGAGTATAGAGCACCCAAAAATAGAAAACGCCATTTGAATTTTACTCTAGATGATGGTTACACTCTCACGCGGTTTGTCTAATTTTCCAACTTGCTCATGAGCTACAATTCCGCTGATTTCCTTAAATATCACTTCATCAGTGGTAGCTTTCTTCTGTGCTATGAACTAGCTGGCAGTCCAACAATCATCGCCCAAGAAAATCATGTTTATTTTTAGATTGAACTTATCGACCTTCTCCTATTTTGTTTTAATAAGCTTCTTTTTTTTTTGGCTCTACAGCCCATTTACGGGGGCCCTGGCCTGCCATACTACACTTCTCCACTTCTCCCGATCCATGGTCTTCTTCCTCCACTCTCTCACTCATAAGCAGTTAAAACATACGGACATAGCAAAGTTAGATCTTTCAATGTTATGTTCCAACTAATGCTGCGAACACACGTTTTTACATCAAAACATCTTAACAAGGGGGCAAGCTGAGAAAGTGAATTTAATGAGACCACACATCTCAAATGACTTGAGCCGCCCCTTTTGCTAGACCACAGTTTATGTAAGTTGTACACATTTAGTGTGACCCACCCCAGGATTCCTCATTTTTTAGTCGAAACTGAAAAATTCGCAAATGGACAACGGAGGCGGGGGGGGGGAGGGGTCGCAATATAGGTGACTTGAGGAGCATATAAATAAAGTTTTGCGATAACAAGAAAAAAACTTAATGTGTATATTGTTGTAATAAAAACTTGGACCCCCCCTCCCCCAGGGTGGACTCTTTCACTCTTACACCTCCCTACACACACACACACACACTCCTGCTACGTTATGCAAATTACAATTATGTTGTTATTGTCCTTGTTTTGTAAATATGACAGAAGATTGTCTTTCTTTAGGACATGGGGTTAAAGGAAGATATTTCAGGGGATATAGACAAACATACATTTTGGTCTTCTTAGCAACACAGGGACAAGGCGTGAGTGTTGCCGGTCATATTTATAGAAACTGCTTTATAATAGTACTGTGTTTATTGAATATAGTTAGCATAATCATTCATAATAAAATAACTTTTTAAGTTTTACTGGAAAGGGGTTCCCATTCGGAAGTGCGGGCCTAAAGCGGTTGACTAGTTTGCCAATCTCTATTAAACATATTTCAAAAAAGGAAAAAAAATTCTTAACTCGGCTTGAAAAAGTTACCCCCCCCCCCCAAGTTGACCGCTACCCCCCTTTTTTTCCAAATTTTTTTTTTGGTCCGGTAACTTTTTTTTAATAGAGTTTTCATGTCTCCATTGTTCCAACACGTCCTTAGTTAGCATAATAATTTATTTCCCCCTATGTAGATATTACGAGAAGACAAAGTAATGCCACGAGAGAACAGCACGGTGTTCACTTGTGGGAATTCACTGATGGTCGAGCATGCGCATTACGTGATAACCAGTCTTTCACTCGTGCTACTTACGTTCATTCAATATCTTTTAAACAGTTGTTTTTTTTTTTAAAAAAAAAAGAAGAAATAAATCTCTTGCTCTTTGGCACTCAGGAGCGCAATAAATCTTATAAAATCGTACCAAACCTATTTTTTTTTATATATAGTACGCGTAGTCGATTATCTCAAAGCCTTTATTAAGACAGATAATGGTATCGATCGCTTATATTTATTCCGTGATGGAATAGCTTCTACACGATACCGTTAAGTAAAGCTTTTTTTTTTTTAAACCTGTATCTTTTATAACAAGGGATATCACTCGCGGGTTCACTACAACCAAGGGGAATAAATGAAGTATGATCCTGACGTTCGTTTATTTAATAAATTAATATTTATTTTTATCTAGTTTATTGGCTGAATGTGAAACTGTAATAGCAGTTAAACGCAAAAAAAAAAACACCCTGAAGGGATTTATTGTTATTTACTCTCAAATGTGCTGCAATAAATAAAGAAATAGACGTACTACTTTCCATCATATAATTATGTAGGAAGGGAAAATGTATTAATCCGCGACACCAGAGATATTTATTGTTTGATATTTTAAAAACATTTTGAATGAGAATAAAAAAAAAACAACTAATTACGTAGGCTAGAGCAAAAAGAATCCAGGTTCGTTTTATGGCCTTCGTAGGACCTGTGCATTTTCGGAGTTGAAATGTTTTCTTTTCTTTTGTAAAAAAGTAAAGTTCCCTCAGCCCCGCCCCCCTGCCCCCCAAGGGCCGTCGTGGCAGATAAAGTATAGCATTGATCTGTTTCTGTAACCATTGCGTTTAAAGGGATTGTGTAGTCAGCGCAGGGGGCCAGGCCGATAGCAGGAGGAGGCAGAAAAAAAATTTTTTTACTAAGTAGAGCAAACCAGCAGAGGAGGGGGGGGTCAGACAAAACACAGCCCCCCCCCCGCCCGCAAGCTACGGGCCTGTGTTAGCGTAACGCCTAGCCGCCTTTATTTCGCTAACGTAAGTCAGATTAAGGGGATCTTTAACCAATTTTTCATAAGGACCTGGGGAAATTCCCCCTTTACTTCTTCACAGAGAATTGAAACCGGGACTCTCATGTCTGCAGTCGAGAGCTCTACACCACCCGGCCACCCGTCCGTCAAAATACTTTGGGTAATACACCTCAACAGATGAGCCAGCACATTCCACTGTTAATTTTCAGTATTTACGTTATTTTATTTTTATCACCCATTACATTCTTCGATTGGAATGAAAATTATGAAGATTATAAAAGTATGCATTTTTATCCTAGGACAGTGGTATGTAGCGGGGGCCAAGGGGGGTCTTATGCCCCGGGCGGTATTCAAAGGTAGCACTATGGTATTTTTACATATAATATATGGTTTTCTGAATGGAGGGTGTAAGCGCTAAAAGGTATTAAGTGCCCCGGGCGTGAGTTAAGCTCGCTACATGCTACTGCCAAAAAATAAAAATAAAAACAAAAATTAAAAAAAAATATTGTGGTTGTCCTCGCATTCTTATTTAAAATTTTTTTTTTACTTTTGTAGTGTGAAGCACCGTAAGCGATGACTTGGAACCTCTTAGATCCTATAAACCACTTTAACGGTACGGTTTTTATGGAGCCCTCTCTTTCATCCCTACCCATAGTTCGATAGTGCAATGGCAATTGAGACACCACGTAATATTATATCGGGAACTGAGCCTAGACCTGAATTTTCCTTGATCCTCACCGGAGATTCGAACCAGTGTACCTTCAGGCCAGTCAATATGCAGGGGGGCCCGCCCCCAGGCCTCCCCCCGCACGCTGAAGGGCCCGGTTCGAACAATATGATAGGGAGGGGGCGGTGGTTATAGACTACGGTTTATTATGTACACTCTTAGATATCCTAACTCAGGAATTTTTTTTGAGTTGAATAAGCAAGATTAAGTGGACATTATTTTTTTTAAGAGATGCATTCATACAGATTACGTCCCTCACTTTTCAGTATGTGGAACCTCGGGTGACGGATGGCCGAGCGATGGGGACCAGAGGTGTGCGATCTCGAAATTTAGCGTCCGCGACCGTCCATGCATTTCTATCAATGATCCGCGTCCGCGAATCTTACAACATTGGTTTTTCCGTAGTCAGTTAGCGCGTTACCATTGTTGAAATTTAGCTGTTAAATGACTCGAATTTTTTTATGGTAACGTTAAAGAAAATTATAAAACACGAGCAAAAAAGCACATACAAGATTTTTTTTATTCAACTGTAGTTAAAACATAAAGTTTTCAAAGATTCGAAACATTAAACGATAATGACTAGAAGAAATGCAGTGGCAAAAGTTTACGAATAAGTAAAGTAAATGTTAAAACTTAATTATTATAGGTAAGGGGAGTGAGTCAGTAATTTAACCATACGAAGAGTCCGTTGTCAGTCCGTGGATTCGGAAAAGTTCGCGGATCTGCGTCCGCAGGGGACGCGTCCGCTGTCCGCTCATCTCTGGTGTAGACGATCGATTGTTGACCTTAGATTGTGCAGGCCATAAGATATGTACCGAGGGCCACTATAATCGGCCACTATTCTTACCAATCGCTCTAGTTGCATCTGAGATCACGTAACCTTAATCGGCCCACAAGTATAGGCCCTCTACCCCTCCCCGTGCAGATATTTGATCGGGCCGCACCTTATCGCGGGAGGCCCAGGGGCTGCTTTCATTTTTCACCTAATGTTTTCTCCACGCCCACTTTCTTGCTTTCCAGGAATACACATCCGGGTAACGACACTGATTTAACGGAACATGTGCACGAAAACAGTGTTTATGTATGCAAATACAATCAGTGACTATACAATGTACAACGTAGATGCGAATGGCCCACAGGTTTTCTTTTATCCGTAGTTAGCTATTGTGGCGCCCTGTGCGGAGTTACTTGTTTTGGCGCCTTCCTCCCATCTGAAAAGTGCAAGAGAAAACTATATAGCGCTCTTTTGGCGCCCCTCACTAGTTCGTCTCCCTTGCGCGGCCACATACCCGGCAGTACCCTTCCCGAGCAGTGGAGTAGCTAGAGTTAGTGTGCGTCTGTGATTCCCTGCAACGATGAGATGAAATCTCTTAGATCCTACAAATCACTAATGGGGACGGTTTAGCTTTCTTTCATCCACTCCTTTGTCGATGGTGTAAGGGCCTTAGAGGTACCACGGGATATCCAGCCGTGAACTGTAAATAGGCACCAGGACATATCCATTGGTCTTCACAGGAGATTCGAACCATGTGGGATCCTCAGGTTTTTCAGGTGCTTTCCGACGACCATCCTGTCCCCTGCTAGTAGCGAACTCACACCTTTTGTTTCCCTTTATGGTCAGTTAAAACTGATTTAAATAGTGGATAATTATTATTCGAAACAGTCTAAATACGCAGTTAAGTGTATATAAGTAGTAAAGTTTACCCCTTTCTCATACTGATATTAATCCTCAGTACATTAAGACTTTAATATGACACACATCAATAAAAGTAGTTTCCATATCTAACTCAAAATATAAAAAAAGATAGTTAAGGTGACAGAAAGTGAGGCACTGTAGTCCGAAGCCAGTCCCGTAAAGTGAAGGCTCTTATAGCATGGGCTAGGACATTCTACAGCAGGGGCTAGAGCCAATAGCAGGTGGTAAAAAGGTATATTATAATGTTACTAAGTAGTGTAAAAAGCCGAGGGTAACAGACTCAAACGCAGGGGTGGGCGGCCCCCAGCCAGCCCCCCGTACGTTACGGGCCTGGTTCGAACAATATGGATGAGTAGGGGTTAAGGGGCTTAGAGACAATGGTTTAGTTAATGTACACTGAGATATCCGGAACTATAATCTCTTTTGTTGATTTGAATAAGCAAGATTGGTAAGGACATTTTTTTTCAAGAGATGCATTCATACAGAGTACAATCCCTTGATGGTCATTCTATTCTATCTATCTATCTATCTGTCCCCCCTCTTTATCTATCTGTCCCCCTCTCTCATCCACCTATCTATCTGTCCCTCCTCTCTCTCCCCCTCTTTAGTGCTCTCTTACGCTTTCCTAGCCCCCCTCCCCCACCCCACCCCTCCTACCACGTGTCTCTTTTTGTCCCCTACCTCCTCTTCAACTGATTCAGATCTATACACTGCAGATCCTACAGACAAGAACACCACGATATACACTAATCGGCCAATGTATTATTAGATGACCCTTTTTTTTATTATTATTTTTGATAGGTCAGGTATTTTATGGTCAATGTTAGTAAAAGTATCACAAATTGGAAGTCAATCTACATACTAATTTAACACCAAAGCCAAACTCAGTCATCGCTATTCCATCGCAGATAGATTTCATTTTTTTATTGCACTCGAGCTTTGCCAGGTGAAAATGTTTTGACTACAGTTTTGATTTTATTACGAGCCAAAAATAAAAAGCTATAAAAAATTTTGCTAAATAATAATAATAAAAATTGGCCAAAAGAAATAAAAAAATTTTTTGGTAAATAACATTACAGCAAGTAAATTCTGAACAACATCCTGCACTTACACACACACACACACACATACATAAACAGAGAGGAGAGAGAGAGAGAGAGAGATGCATTTATTAAAGAGATAAAAGTAAATAATTCCTAAGAGGATGTTTTATTTTGTTTATAGCTGGCCGGAAGGTAAAATGGCTACTATGCAGACTTTTGGGGGCCTTTGATTAGGTCCTTCCAAAATAAATGTCCGGGGCTCGGGGAGGGCTTTAAAAATAACGTGAGGCAGTGGATCCTCTTATTGGTCGTGTATTTCTGGGCTGGGAAAATGTGCATATTCTGATAGAAAAAAAAATGTTTTCGTGGCAGGCAAATGGCGTGGGGTCCAGACAGGGCCCATTTGGCAGTTGTGTGTCGCGCCATTCTAGTCAGTTTGAAGTGTGTCGGGCATTCTAGTCAGTTGTTTGAAGTGTGTCGGGCATTCTAGTCAGTTGTTTAAAGTGTGTCGCGCATTCTAGTCAGTTGTTTGAAGTGTGTCGGACATTCTAGTCAGTTGTTTAAAGTGTGTCGGGCATTCTAGTCAGCTGTTTGAAGTGTGTCGGGCACTCTAGTCAGTTGTTTGAAGTGTGTCGGGCATTCTAGTCAGTTGTTTGAAGTGTGTCGGGCATTCTAGTCAGTTGTTTGAAGTGTGTCGGGCATTCTAGTCAGTTGTTTGAAGTGTGTCGGGCATTCTAGTCAGTTGTTTGAAGTGTGTCGCGCCATTCTAGTCAGTTGTTTGAAGTGTGTCGGGCATTCTAGTCAGTTGTTTGAAGTGTGTCGGGCATTCTAGTCAGTTGTTTGAAGTGTGTTGGGCATTCTAGTCAGTTGTTTGAAGTGTGTCGGGCATTCTAGTCAGTTGTTTGAAGTGTGTCTGGCATTCTAGTCAGTTGTTTGAAGTGTGTCGCGCCATTCTAGTCAGTTGTTTGAAGTGTGTCGGGCATTCTAGTCAGTTGTTTGAAGTGTGTCGCGGCACTCTAGTCAGTTTTTTGAGGTGTCTCGCGGCACTCTAGCCAGTTGTTTGAAGTGTGTCGCGGCACTCTAGTCAGTTGTTTGATTTGTGTCGGGCATTCTAGTCAGTTGTTTGAAGTGTGTCGCGGCACTCTAGTCAGTTGTTTGAGGTGTCTCGCGGCACTCTAGCCAGTTGTTTGAGGTGTCTCGCGGCACTCTAGCCAGTTGTTTGAAGTGTGTCGCGCCATTCTAGTCAGTTGTTTGAAGTGTGTCGGGCATTCTAGTCAGTTGTTTGAAGTGTGTCGCGGCACTCTAGTCAGTTGTTTGAGGTGTCTCGCGGCACTCTAGTCAGTTGTTTGAAGTGTGTCGGGCATTCTAGTCAGTTGTTTGAAGTGTGTCGGGCATTCTAGTCAGTTGTTTGAAGTGTGTCGCGCCATTCTAGTCAGTTGTTTGAAGTGTGTCGGGCATTCTAGTCAGTTGTTTGAAGTGTGTTGGGCATTCTAGTCAGTTGTTTGAAGTGTGTCGGGCATTCTAGTCAGTTGTTTGAAGTGTGTCGGGCATTCTAGTCAGTTGTTTGAAGTGTGTCGCGCCATTCTAGTCAGTTGTTTGAAGTGTGTCGGGCATTCTAGTCAGTTGTTTGAAGTGTGTCGGGCATTCTAGTCAGTTGTTTGAAGTGTGTCGGGCATTCTAGTCAGTTGTTTGAAGTGTGTCGGGCATTCTAGTCAGTTGTTTGAAGTGTGTCGGGCATTCTAGTCAGTTGTTTGAAGTGTGTCGGGCATTCTAGTCAGTTGTTTGAAGTGTGTCGCGGCACTCTAGTCAGTTGTTTGAAGTGTGTCGCGAATATTTTCTTTAGGTTGTCGAGGTAGAATGCAACATTATGCCCCATCCCTGAATACAATAACTGACATGACATTTCTCCACTAACTCAAACCCTCACTACACAGAGGCTGGGGGGAGAGAGGGGGGGTCCAGCTCCAGCCCCCCCCCCCTTTTTTTTGTTTTCTCAAGTCTCTGTAAATATGAGATGTTTATCTATCTCTGAGAGAGATTCTATAAACCACTTATGGGCGTTTTGTGTGTGTGTGGGGGGGGAAGGGGGAGGGATCTTTTTGCTTCTTTTTTTTTTTGTTATTGTGTTGTTTTTTAATGTGTCCTTCTTTCATCCCCGACCGTAGACGAGAGTTTGATCACCACGGATGTTCCGGGTATTGCACAAGGCCCAACCCTCCCCCCCCCCCCAAACATCTTCAACTATCGTCAAATAACAATTTTAAGGTGAGTATATTATGTAAGTAACTCATTGCTCACTGACTGCCAACTCCTACAAAGTGATTTATTATTACAAAGTTTATAACTATGAAGTACTTACTTCACGCAACAACACAACCTCAGATTGTTATTGTGTGAGGTGTATACACTAACACACACATAGACACACATATATATAGTGGTGTGGGTTCTGCATTAAATCGAAGGTAAAGAATTAATACAACAGTATTCCAGTTTAAAATACAATCATGAAAAAAATCGGATCTGACCGAAACGAAAAAATAACCTAGCCTACCGATCAATCCTAAGGGGATATAACTCTATGCAAAGGTTTTTGAAGGCTACAGCTAGTATATATATATACTAGTTGCAAGTACCCGGCTTTGCCCGGGTTTAAAATAAGGTTTTCTGTTTACCTTCTGTTTTCTCCCTACCCCCTCTCTCCCTTCCTCTCTCTCTCCCTCCCTCCCTCCCCCTCTCTCCCTTTCCCTCCCTCCCTCTCCCTCCCTCTCTCCAATCTCTCTCCCATCTCCCTCTCTCCCCTCTCCCCCTCCTTCTCTCTCAACGTCCATCCTCCCTCTCTCCTTCCCTCCATCCCTAACCCCTCTCTCCCTCCTTTCTCCCTCCCTCCCCTTTCCACCTCTCTCTCTCCGTCCCCCTTTCTCCCCCCTCTCCTCCCTCCCTCATTCCCTCTCTCTCCCTCCCTGCCCCCCTCACTCTATCTCTCCCCCTCCCTCTCTCCCACCCTCTCTCTCTCCCTACCCCCTCTCTCCCTCCCTTCCTTTCTCTCTCTCCCCCTACTTCCTCTGCCATCTCCCCCTCTCCCCCCTTTTCTCCCTCCCCTCCCCTTTCCACCTCTCTCCCTCCTCCTCTCTCCCCCCTCCCTCCCTCCCTCATTCCCCTCTCTCCCTCACTCTTTATCTCTCTCTCCTCCCTCTCTCTCTCCCTCCCTACCCCTCTCTCCCTCCCTTCCTTTCTCTCTCCCCATCTCCCCCTACTCCCTCTCCCCCCATCTCCCTCTCCCCCATCTCCCTCTCTCCCTCCTTTTCTCTCCCCTGTCCATCCCCCCTCCCTCCTCTCTCCCCCCCCTCCCTCCCTCCCTCCTACCCTCCTTTCCTCTCTCTCTCCTCCTGCCCCCCCTTCTCTCTCTCTCTCTCTTTATCTCTCTCCCTCCCTCTCCCTCTCTATCTCTCTTTCTCTCTCTCTCTCTCTCTCTATATATATATATATATATATATATATATATAAATATATATATATACACTTATTATTATGGCTTCACACTTCTTCTAAAATCCTTCTTCATTCCTTTATCTTCCTCAAACTGTACAAATCAGGGAGCATGAAAAAACAACAACAATTCTTTGCATCACAAAGGCACAATACAGCACCAGCGCGCAAGTTCTATTCGAATCGGGAAATGACGTCACAGAGGAATTTTATTTATGGCGCCGTCGAGATTACTTTAATATAGTAAAATACTAAAATAAAAAAAAAATAATTACAATTAAACTACCCATCGATATGAAACGAAACCTGTCCTATAACCTTCCCCATGTAATTATGTGTAAGTGTAACAAATTTCACGTTATTTGTTTGTCTGCATCTTGAGTTATAAGGGAACAGACAGACAGACAGACAGACAGCAAATGCCTCTTATAGGTATATATATATATATATATATATATATATATATATATATATATGAGACCCCCCCCCCCCCACAGATAGGAAAACTAAGTAACCATCTCCGGCCCCCTCATCAAAAAACAAACCCCTTAAATATCGAGTCCTATTAAATCTAATTGGACCAGTCCATCTCCTTTGCTAAAGCCCTCAAATGTTTAACACATCATGCGTTAATCCGCAGGTCCAATAAAGTACAAGTGTATTTGAATTCACTGTATAGAGCAGTAATGTGTGTAACCCTATCTAGGCCTATATCATGTTCATGTAACCCTTAATTATTATATATTTAGAGAGAGAGAGAGAGAGAGAGAGATTTAACTTGCTTGGTACACCTTTAGTTTTCGTGTTGGGACTCAGGGAGAGTGCACGAATTAGAATGAATAACAATAAACATTTCGTTGATAGTTTAAAAAAATATATACATAAATATATTCAAAAAAGCAAAATATTGTTTTCCCTTCTCACGGCCGCTGTACGTCAAAACGAGACTTGTGTCAAAGGGAGACGAGTCACGCATCTCTCAATTATCTCCCTTCCGAAATCACGACTAAATTAACATTCGTACGCACTTGCATACGAAAAAAAATAGTATTTTCGCTAATATCAACCAACACACGTAGTAGTCTTACACGACAAGCCATGACTAAGTCAAAATCTACATGCTGTGTATGTATGTACGCAGGGCCGCTTTATCAACTAGACACAGTAGGCACTGTGCCTAGGGCCAAAGGACTTTTCAAGGGCCTACAAAAGCCAGAACATGAAGTGAAAACAAGTTCAGAATGCCAATAAAATTTAATAATGTTTGTATTAATGTTACTATATATAACCGTGTGAGATGAGCACCTGAGCAAGTCAAGCTGCAGTGCTGTAGAT
Source organism: Bulinus truncatus (assembly GCA_021962125.1). Taxonomy (NCBI): domain Eukaryota; kingdom Metazoa; phylum Mollusca; class Gastropoda; family Planorbidae; genus Bulinus; species Bulinus truncatus. Next base: position 1,728,305 of record JAGDYQ010000172.1, on the reverse strand, counting down.
CTGTAAATTACAGTATGTTATCTTTTAGGCTCTTTGTATTAGCAAAGTCACATATGACGTCCTCAAAGTTTATTTAGATTTCAAATCGCAAAGAAGTGCGGGTGCGTTCTTGAAAATATTAAAAATGAAGTCGGGGAGGGCCTGCGACTTTGAAAGTGCCTAGGGTCTACGGTGACCTTAAAACGGTCCTGTATGTACGTAGTGTGAGTATGCAGGGGTTGAGGATTAGAAGATTTAAGGGCTAAGCGCTCGGATTTGGTGCCAATTTACAAAAAAAAAAATGTCCAAATTTAAACAAAATGTAAACTTTTTTTTTTTTCTGAGGTCAGTCTTTTTTATTATCCTAAATTTTCTACGGTGCCCGGGGGTCTCAAATGACCCAAGTCCGCCCCTGTGTCTTTGTATTTAACTCATGAACTAAAAAGTTCATTTCTTTTTCCGCATTTAAATACAAAGGCATATAAACATGTACACATTGCTAAAGATACCATATGAAGTCAAACACTATAATGAAGCTCGCTACTTTACATCACAGAACAAAAAAAAGAAATAATAATCACCAGTTATCTGAATAAAATAAAAACAAGAATGAATTATTACAACCTTTTTTTTTCTTCCACCCCCTTCCCCAAGCCCTACTATTCCCCCACTTATCTATCATTCAACCCAAGTTAGAAGAGTGAAAAAAAATATAAGTGACCATAAATTACTTGACAGTTCGGCCGGTAAGGAAATTTTTGGGTCCAATGGTAAAAATCCATTGTTAGCTACCTCTGTAAACTTCCCGCACTATAAATACTAGAGAAAACCGGTGTGTGATGTACCGTTGTTCTTCAAAAGATTTTTTTTTCCTTCCTAGCACTAGAAGTCAGAAATCTACGGCACATCATGCAGGTAATATCGCGTTTTTTACATAGCGTTCTGTTCGTCATCTGCTTGTGTGTGAACTGGCGCGGGTTGCGAAAGGTCAAGTGTGACAAGATGAATGTTTCCCACTGCAAGCATGTGGACTTAATTATTATTATCTCCGTGAGATATATAACTTTTTTGCGTGCGCGTTTGGTAAGTAGATGTGATAGAATGTTGTGACGTAGGCTGATGTCCAGCCAAAGACTTAAAGCCACTAAGTTAATACATATATAAAGCGCACCATTTATTTATCTTTAAACGTTATTATTATTATCATTATTATTCGTGTTTGATCATGGGACACTTAGTTAACTTTTTTATTTTGTTTTTTTTTCTTTGACTCACTGATTAAATATAAAAAACGCTTGCCATTCACGTGCAGGCTTACATTTCCTTTGGAGGATATTTTTTGCCGCTATTCTGTGCTGATTGAAACAATCTTTACAATTCATTTTATAACATGACACAGAGTGTAGTAGATTTACTTCGTTTTGTTTTTTCTTTTTTAATGTTTCTGGATCTTTTAAAAAAAGTATTCCTTTTAAAATGAGACATCATATGATTTTGTCTCGACTTACCTGATCACCGCGGTGAGATTTTTTCCCAGATTTATTTGTTTGTTTTTTAACTTTTTCAAGCTAACGTATTGTTCCGATAACGTATCTTTGTAGTTGACTTTTTTAGCTTTCTGCTAGGAAACTGCAAAAGTTTTACACACAAAAGAGCACTATCTATAATATCAAGAAGCAGAGATATATTTATGGGTTTTCACATTGTGTTCTTTTTCCTGTCAGATAGTTGCTTTGGTTAGTGGGTTAATCGTATTGTCGTAGACTGTCAGACAGACAGACAGACAAATAGATAGACAGAGAGACAGATCAGACATATAGATGATATGATAGATGGATGGTTAGATGAGATGGATGGATGAGATGGATGGATGGATGGATGGATGGATGGGTGGATGACGATGGATAGATGGATAGATAATAGATGATAGATTGATAGATAGATAGATAGATAGATATTGTAGACATTGTGATAGATAGATAGATAGATAGATAGATAGATAGATAGATAGATAGATAGATAGATAGATGATAGATAGATAGATAGATAGATAGATAGATAGATAGATATATATTTGTCTTTGTCCCCGGTACTGACACAGATATGAGATCCCCATAGCTCCATAAATATTAGCATTGTTTTAAAACTACATGGAAAAAATAGCCCCAACAAACAGGTTAGTCCCGAAACTTGACGATTGTACCGAGGAGGATCTGCCTAGCCCGCCATAACATTTCATAAGCTCTCGTGGGTCTTCGTAACAACAACATCAATAATGATTATTAATAAACGCGCCTTTGTTTATTTGCATATTTTTGCAGGGGTTAGGTTATTCCATGGTGCACTTCTATGTCTTCGCAAGTTGATAAATGATCCAGTTGGTCCGTGATTGGTATGTACGTTCTTGGTGTGGAACATAGCAACTCGTTGCTATGTAAACTAAATTTTTTATGCGAACGAAGATCTCGTGTGAAAAAAAACGTATTTAGACGTAACAAGTACTAAGATTGTAAGCATGTTTTATGCATTCTCAAAAAAAAAAAACGAGCGATTATGTCAAAAAATGGGGTCAATTCACTCATTCACCCCGAATTTGCTGTTTTATTTTTGCTAAAAAAATAACACTAAATGTCGTCTAGTCTTCTTTATATCTTTGAAGCGTTTTTGCTTTCGGGATTTTATTCAAAATTTATTTTGCTACCTCAGGAAAAAAAGCGATATCATAAATGTGTTCTACATTGATAAAAGATTTTATTATTGTGTTGTACACTTTTCAAATTCTTCGTTACATCCACCTTTTATGTCTGATATTTTTTTTTTATAAACGGACCAAAGTTCAATATGCTACTTGTAAACATTTTCGCAAATGTGCTTGAATTTCAATTGTTCCGTCATTTCGGCTGACAATATCAGACACCATTTTGATTTATGATTTGTAAGTGTTATGTTTTTTTTTTTACAAATAAATAGCAATTAAATTACCATCAAACCATAATCAACATTTTTATTATCTCCCTTTTATTCCTTGTATTATCAGGAACATTGTTGTCTGTTGTAAGATACGGAACGTTCCGGTTGTTCCGGGAAAATCCGCATCAGAAGGGTTAGAGTAGGAAGTTCATCATTAATCATTTGTAATGTTTCCAACAAAACGTTAAAAAAAACAACAACGAAATACTAATGGGATGGGTTTTTTCGTCCTCACTTTCACTTTAGGCCCTGACTTAGAAGATCAAAGGTCACACTTTCATATTTACATTCTTTTTTCTCCTCCGCTGGTCAGAAAGGTTTTTAGCTATTACCTTGAGTACATATTACAGTGGCGGAAACAGTCATCGTCCCAGTGTCTAAGTGGTGGGTCGGTAAATGGACCGACAATTACGTCTCTCTACCGCACATATGAAATTTGACCAGTGATTGCGCAAACTGGCCCCCCACTGCCCTGTTAAGTTACAATTTAACAACCAAGTATCAATCTCAGAAATGTCCAAGCATGTAGGGTAAAAAAAAAAGAAGTATTGCTGTTTGAACATTATCAGTGGTTCTTAAATTTTTGCGGTTGGCAACCCACCTCTTAAGAAATAGAAAGGGATAGATGAAAAGAAGACACACAAGTCTGATCCCTCACGGGCCTAGAGACTAAGTCTCCGCGCCCGCAGATTGTGGGAGATTACAAAGTTATATATATATGAAAGAAAAAATTAACATTAATACTCGATGAAGTGACTATTACAATTTCTTTAGCAACCCATTTCAAATCAGCTCCCGCCCCCCCCTACCCTTGTGGGTCGGGACCCCACACTTTTAGAGCCACTGCTGGTATACTTCCCCCCTAACAGTTCCCTAAAGGTTAGCTAGACAATCATGATTGTCAGTTATAACTGAGACTAATAATGTTCAATTGTCCTCATAAGAATGGTGGGGTGGGGGGGCGACCTGAACACTTACCAGGGGGCCCCTACCCTAGGAGGGAGGTGTGGTGAAATGGGCCTCGATTTCAAAATCTATTTATAGATTTTCTAGCTCTGGCCTCTGGTTATCATTAAAACATCACAATCGTTACTTTCCATCAATAATTTGTTTATCTTTTTTTTTTTAACTTTTGAAGGAAAAGGTTCCCCACCTGTCATCCCCGCCCATGGTTTGCGGCAACGGACACATTGACAACGCCCTGGAGAAGAAAGCCGCCGAGGCCAATGGCGTCATCAGGGGCGAGAGAAAGGTCAGCGTCTACATGGGCGACGTCGTGATAGAGGAAGATGACCCGTGGGCGTTGCCCGAGTTGAAAGATGACATGGCGCAGTGGAAAGGTGGGATTTTTTCCTACGTCAATGTATTTGTTAAAAAAAAAAAAAAAACTACTTTAAAAAATTGAGACGAAATAAAAAAAAAAATGGAACCAAATAAATAGAATTGGGACCAAATGAGGTGGAACCAAATAAAATAAAATTGGGACCAAATAGCAATAATTGGACTAGTATGTATTTGGGACCAAAAGAGAAAAAAATAAGGAGCCAGTGTATTGTTTTGGGTAATTAGAAAAAAATGGAACCAAATAAAATAAAATTACGGGACCAAGTACTGAACGAAAAAAATGGAACCAAATAAAATAAAATTGGGACCGAATAGCCAAGGAAGATGAAACCCAATAAATTAGAAATTGGGATCTATTATAAAGACTGGAACCAAACAGAACAAAAAGGGAATAAATAAAAATTAAAAAGGGTCAAATTGTAAAAAAAAAGAACCTAATTTTAAAAAGTGGTACCAATTTATAACTTTTTTTTAAATGGATGTAGTGAGTGATGTTCTCGTCTGACAAATCACCAGCTTGACGAATGCCAGTCCTCGTCAGTCTCTTGTTGTTTGCTGTCTTCGATAATTAACTCCACGTGTTGGGATGTGGGTCACTTCAGGTGAAACAGGTGGACAGGAAATGAATACTGATGACGTATAATGGAGATACGTTTAAATTAACAAACAGACCTGTTTTTTTAGGCTATTTTAAACCCACGGCATGTCATTTTTGGTTGTTTTCTAGATGCTATTTGCGGTCTATCCATTTGACTTTTTTTTGTTTGTGACTAAATTTTAACGGTTTGTTTACAGCCCATTCATTACACCTTACCACGACATCTACGACATCTTAAACAAAAAGTAGTCCATATGTAATGATGAAGTAGAGCTAAATTTACATTAAACACACAGAATTAATTGGAAGACAGTTACTGCATGCGACTGAAAGACTTAAAAAATACGAATTTCGTGGCTTTCACACCTTCTGTATTAAATATATCATGGGACACGCCCCTCCCCCCACACACATACGAGTAATGATAAAGCACAAGCCATTTAAATGTACCATATGACCCAATGACCATGTCTATCTACCCTTTCGATAGCAGAGCCGGCCTTGATATTTGGCGGCCCGTATGTGCAAAGTATATTGCCCCTCTCATATTACTTTATATAGTAATCATGATCAGCTATGTTGGACTAGATATGCACTTTTTTACACAATACCATCATCAGACGAAAGAAGAGTGTTCAGAATATGAATGAATAGTTACTTTATTCATGACAATTTTTCTACATTTCTTTATGCTTCGCAAATTCGTCAATACCCTACATAATCCAACGATGATGCTACATTCATTCTCATTGGACGCAGGGCTAGGTCACCAGCTTTTCTTGCCTCAGGGAGCGCAAATAAGTTTTACTTAACTTGACCCCATTTAAAACTGCGTTCGTTTGATGACAATACAGCATTATAACATTTGGAAACACCTCATTTAACGGCTTGCCAATACACTTTAACACGTCAAGTGGAGATGTCCTTTAGGTATGACAAAAGTTAATGTTTTTTGTTCAGTAATAAATTAAGTTCCCTCGATGTCACTATCGATTTCCGTGACAGTAATGCGCAGAGGCAGAATTGCTAACATCAGAGAACACTTTATGTAAGTTTTTGCATTTTTTTAGCATTGCGTCGTCATTTTTTCAAGTCTGAAAATTTCTAAAGAGCAATTTTAAATTATATAACTGGGCTGAATGTTCAAACCGTTCATTAAAAGACATATAGCCTTTGATCCATCAACACTTGCACAGGGCAAACATATCCGATAGTTTTTCTCTGGGATCTGCACTGATTCATCTTCAGCAGATTCATAAAAACTGGTTTTTCAATTATTTTTCGTCTCAAAGTAGCAATAATGCTGTTCACCCGTCATCACTCATTCTCAGCTCCTTCTGCCAGGACGATGGCCGAGTGGTAGATACCGACTTCGGTCAACCCGAGAGTCCCAAGTTCGATCTCGAGAGGCCTGCGAAATTTTTCCAGGTGGGATTGGCAAAATGTCCCACAAGTCCACTTCAGCTTGCCGTACTGACTTAAGTTGTAGTATACGGGCGTTAAAAGCACACACAACTTTCATATTATACATAGAAATATTAATTACATCATCTGTTCTGACGTTCGTTAGGCTACATGAATTTACTACATTTCCAGCTCCTTCGCTAATGACTTTTGCCGCATCGATGCCTGTTAGGAATGAAATAAGAAATTTACGCATCTTTTGCAGTCCAAAATTCTAATCCAATTCTTATATGTTATCACGCTGCACGTCTTACTTAAAGGTAATTTATTTTATTTAGCATTCTCATACCAAATGACAATGTTACAAGAATCAAGTTTTTTAAATTTTTGCTGGAGAATGAAGCCTCTTGTCTCATTTTTGATCATTAGCTTTTCCGGAGACCTCAATTCACGTGTCATATTATCAATGATTTTATAGCGAATGGCTTACACTGCTCATTTACAATTCCCATTTGCGTCAGACAATAAAAGATTTTCACATGCTTCTTTTTAGATTTATTACCTTTAGAAACTGATGGACAGTACAAAACATAAATTTGCCGATCAACAATACTTCAAAAATATTTTAGCAAATTACAGAGGAAATATATCTCCAAGTATTTAAGTTCAACAAGATGAATTTATAAGCACAAATACGCTCGTTTGTTTATTTAGTAAAATTTGATTTCGAACCATTATTACAACCCTATGCCTGCGCCATTATTGTATCCCTGTATTACAGTTTCAAGATTGACAAAATCCCAGTTCCGACAAGTTTTGTACAGCATAATAAGTCCGATTCCAGCAGTTATTTATTGGTATAACCCATAAAATGTCCAATATCTACAGCTCAATGTTTTATTCAACATACTGAATGACTACGTCATTTGCTCTTGGTACATATCTGGTAAGTCTAACATGACAGAATAATATTTTGATTTCTCCAATAATGCCGGCTACATTTTCAAAATCTCCGAATATAAAAATGCAGAAATTAATTTTGCATGTCTTTACCTAAGAAGATCATGAATTTTTATTATTGTTTATTCTATGAAGATGTTCTGCAATGATAATGAAGCACACTTGTGTGTAATTTTATTGTTGTGCACATACACTACTATTTGTCTTCGAATGCTTATTTACTTTTTCATTAATTTTTACAAAATGGCGTCTTTGACGCAGGCTCTAGGCAATACCAGTATGCCTATAAACTGGCTTTCATGACCCCACTGACCATCCAGCTACCAACCCCGACACAATGACCACCTAGGTGACCCAATGACCATGTAAATCTAACATTTCATTCTCCGCCAGACCTGGACACAAAGGCCAAGGTAAGAGAGTTACCTGGCTAGTGGTCAGATTTGTTCTCCTGGTCGGCCTGATGTACATGTTCATCTGCTCACTGGACTTCCTGGGATCTGCGTTTCAACTTCTTGGTGGTGAGTAAAGACTGAAACAAAAATATGTTCCCCCACACAGGGCCTCTCTATGGCCTTTGGAGGCTTTAGGCGGGGACTTATAGAGATATTAGGGGCCCTAGACAGGGACATAGAGATATTAGGGGCCCTAGGCAGGGACTTATAGTGATACTAGGGGGCCCTAGGAAGGGACATAAGGTGATATTAGAGGACCCTAAGGGTCATAGAGATATTAAGGGAGGCCTAGGAAGGGATATATAGAGATGTTAGGGCCCTAGGCAGGGGACTTATAGAGATATTAGGGGGGAGCTAGGCATTGACTTCCAAAGATATTTGGGAGCCATAGGCAAACGTTAATGTCGGGGCCTTCTTGACACCAGATTTAATATAAATTTACTGGCAATGGGCTCTTTTGGCAGTGTCGGAGTGGGGGGGGGAGAGGGGGGGAGGTCCTTGGCAATGTCTAGTTCGCCTCTTCACAAAAATAATGGCTTTTCATATTGTATGCCTACACCAACATTTTTATTGCTAGGTGTAGCATTCACTTAAGACTGGGGTGAATTCATGTTAGACCGAATACAACCCCCGGGGGGTGACAGTGCCTGTAACAGTGCTACCTCAGCTAATCAGTTAACTTCAATTCAATCTCTGTCTCAACAATATTCTGTCCATGTAGAGTTGTTGTTTACAAAACTTCACAACGGATCATTAATCTAGCTGAGAGAGATTTATGAAGAAAGCTTGTTAGGGAAATAGAATAAATGAAATAGACATAACATAGAGAGACAAGGCTAAAAATAATTACCGTAAGACTAGTTTAATTTTTTCAAGGTCTTATGAAATTGATGTTTGTTTACGTTTTGTAATGCAACATTTAAAAATATAAATTTTATGCCTTATTCTTCGCGTGTCTTATTTATTTTTCCTCTCTCACTAATCCCATATGTCTCATCCAGTTTCTTACTCAATCCACTTTCTCTCTCTCTCTCTCTCTCTCTCTATCTATCTATCTATCTATCTATCTATCTATCTATCTATCTATCTATCTATCTATCTATCTATCTATCTATCTATCTATCTATCTATCTACCTATCTCTTTCTCTCTCTCTCTCTCTCTTTCTCTTTCTCTCTCTCTCTCTCTCTTTCTCTCTCTTTCTCTCTCTTTCTCTCTCTCTCTTTCTCTCCCCCTCTATCTATTTCTCTTCTTTCTCTCTTTTTCTTTCTCTCTCTTTTTCTCTTTCTCTCTCTTTTTTCTTTCTCTCTCTTTCTTTCTCTCTCTCTATCTCTCTTGTGTAACATTGAAGAGCTACGACAGATAACTTTAAAATAAAAGTTCCACGATAGCGTCACGACACGTCAAATGTTGTGACTAAGAAATCGAACCCAGACCAACTTTTATTTCTCCATCCAATATTACTCAAATAAGTTGTAAATGTTTATTTTACCATTGTGATGCACTACACGCCACTCGTGAACAAACAAACAAAGGACAACCTCTGGAACAAAGAGGTACGCGGCTTTGTTTCGTGTGTGTTAAACGTAACACAGTTCCGCATACCTAGCCGGGTCAGAGTGTAATGGGGATCTCCGCATCCATCTACGTCACATTCTGCTCAGGTTGGTTGAGTGGTCAGTGAAAAACGTCGTAAAAAATTTTTTTCTGGCGTCCCATCCTAGGTCGGCGCCCTATGTGTCCGTGGCTCCGTGCAACCCGCACTAAACTACTTGCGTTACGGTATCAGAAGAAGCTCTTAGACTTTGGGCCCGTATTCGCCGAGTATCTCATTGGGCCCTCCACTAACTATCTCCTTAGATATAAAGCAAGGATGCATCGCTAATAATTACGCTTTCTTGGAGACGAATTAAATTAAACAAATTTATGCAAATGTTTAAAGTGTAGCCTACTCATTAGAAGACAATGCCCCCCCCCAATCCGTTTTCAAACACACACACACACAGCTTTGCCTTAAAACCCAGTACACGACCGTTTCGTCTATCTCCCCCCTCTATGTATATATCACTTTTATTAATATCACGGCACTCCGAAAGTCTTCACACGGTACACCCATATTCACTGCGGCACACCAGACGATAAGCGTTAATTTAAAATAAAAAAAAAAGGATTTCACTTAATATCTAATTTAAACATATAGGTCTAAGACTATTAGACTAAATTTTTTTCAATATTTGAAATTTTTTTTTTTGTATCCAGGTAAAGCTGCCGGGCAAGCCATGAGCAGTTCAGTTTTGCTGAGCAACCCCATAGCCGGGCTGATGGTGGGCGTCCTAGCAACGGTCCTGGTTCAAAGTTCATCCACATCAACCTCCATTATAGTTTCCATGGTGTCGGCTGGAAGTGAGTAATCTCCCTTGGCTTCATTCGTTGTTTTTTTTTTTTATTGTCCCTGTCCCTTGTATGTCTATTTCTCAACATACAGCTTTTTTGTTTTTGTCTCTCTGTTGGTTGGTTTTAAATCGCACTGATTTATCCATTCAATATGTTGTAGCACTTTTTAATAAAGAAATATTGCCAAAAATATGATGGCATATATCGTACAGGTAGGACGGATGGTCGAGTGGTGTAGATACTCAACTGTCAACCTGAGCGTCCTGGGTTCGATCTCCGGTGAGAACCATAGGAATTTTTCCAGGTGAAATCGGTTTCAAAGTCGTCCCACAAGTTCACCCAGCTTTAAATGGGTACCCGACTTAAAACTGGGGAAGTAAAGGCGGCTGGGCGTTGTGCTGACCAAACAATCCCTTCAAATGCCGAGGTTATAGAAACAGATGAATTCTACACTTCATCTGCCCCGATGGCCCAGTATGGCTAAGGGATCTTTACTTTTTTATATATCGTACAGAAAGCGCATCGCTATGTAAAAAATCCTCTATTGTAGCCACTTAATAATGATACACAACAGCATTATTCACAAATATGGCGCCTTTCAGAAAAGGCTATTTCAATTTTTTTTAAAAAGCCTTATTGAATTTTGTGATCCGAATTCTTAATTTATAATGTTATCTAACTTTAAACACACCCAAAAAAAAAACTAAAAATAATAATGTCTATTAATTAATTAATAAGAAGTCGATAAAGATTTAAAATTTTCCAAATACCTAACTTCTGATCAGTGCCGCCACTGATGGGGGGGAGGAGGGTTGCGACCGGGGCCAGCCTTAGGCCGATTTGACCGATTGCTCCAAATTTGGCCCCGCAATTTACATTCATATTAAAAGTAATATTTGTTATTGTAAAAAAAATTGGGCCCCGCAATTCGTAAGGCCGGCCCTGGGTGCGACTAGCATATTTGAAAAATTTTGAAATGTTTCATTACTTTAACCCAATCACACTCCATGTTTCATTTCTTTAACCCAATCACACTCCATGTTTCATTACTTTAATCCAATCACACTCCATGTCTCATTACTTTAACCCAATCACACTCCATGTTTCATTATTACTTTAACCCAATCACACTCCATGTCTCATTACTTTAACCCAATCACACTCCATGTTTCATTACTTTAACCCAATCACACTCCATGCTAGGATCAGTTCACTATATCTGCAAGGAGTGGAGAAGAAAAAAAATGAAAGTGTTAAAAACAACTTAGAAGACGGACGCATAAAAACCTGGAGACATTGTGAACGTTATTTTAATTAGCTGACCTTTCCATCACCTGGGACTGAACTTTATCACGTACGGGAAAGGTGGGGGGGGGGGGGTGATGGTCCGAAAAAAAAAATCGCGTCCTGTTTTGTACGGTGGCTGATTTTAAACAAACGAGTTGTGGGAATAGGCCAGTTAAGGCATGATGACGTCATACTATTATGATTATTTTTTTAATGCTCAGCAGAGATGGGTTCTTTTTTTTTATGTTTTAACCAAATCTATAAATAATTAAATTATATAAAAATAATATATCGTATTCATTTTAATAATTTGCTTAATTATCAATATAAAATGTATATTTTTTTTCATATAATTTTTTTTTCTATAATTATTCTATAAAGTGTAGCTTAAACCTATATAATAGGCGAATAGGGCGGCTTCATTGTATTGTGTAAACAATACACGCGTAAGAGGTCATTTAAATTAACATAATAAATAACCAGTGTTGTTACGCAAGACAATAAAAAAAAACATTTCGGTTAAGTAGAACGTGGAATTAGTTGCTCGTTCCTCTGTTCATCACGCCCAAGAACGTGGACAAATATTCAAGCAAAAACAGTGACACGTCGCTACACCATATCCATCAACCCCCGCCTACCGACCTCCCGGATTTTTTATTAACATCTTTGCATTGCATGTATGTCAAACGAAATAAATAAAACAGTTTACTTGAAAAACCCCACCAACAGCAAAAACTCAGAAATTACAGAAGTACAGTAAACGGTGGCGTAGGAAGGGTACTGCGGGGTTGTGCGGTCGCACAGGGCGCTGAACTAGGAAGGGGGCGTCAAAACAACAATGTTATATGTTTTTGCGATTTTTTTCAGGTTGGGAGGAAGGAGGGCGTTAAAAATGTCACTCGCACCAGTGCCGTAGCGAGCTTAACTCGCGTCGGGGCACAATACCTTTTTAATACCTTTTTAGCGCCCCCCTTCTCATTCGAAAACCGTATATTATTAAATGTAAAATATACCATTTGGCGCCCCTTTGTGAGTAGCGCTCTGGGCATGATGTCCCCCTTGCCCACCCCTCACTACGCCTCTGACTCGCACAGCTAGCTAGATACGGTTCTGAAAGAAAACTGAGCAAGCTCAGTGATGTGAATCAGACTCATGTAAGGTCGATTAGACTGTTTATCCCAAACCACTAGGTTCAGGTTAATCTACCGATTCAACAAGTAATGCAATTTCGGTATGTAGTTCTTGGGGGTGGGGGGGGGATAGCTGTGCAGAGAGTTTATTAGATACTAGGTTACTAGCTGTACCCTGCAAAACCTTTGCATAGTGTTAGGCTTGATCGGTAGACTAGGTTATTTTTTTTTTTTTGGGTTTCGGGCAGATCCGATTTTTTTATGATTGTATTTTAAACTGGAATACTGTCGTATTAATTATTTACTTTCAATTTAACGCAGAACCCAAATGGCTATTATTTTACTAGATTAAGGCTCCTAAAATATCACATTTGAAACGAATGTATACAGGACGATGACCTTTTAATAGTAACAGGAGGTTGAGCCAGTACAGGAATTAAGTGTAAGCTACACAAGCTGTAGCGTAAGGGCCCCACTTTCTTGGGGGGTGCCCCAAAAAATTATCCGAGTGAGCGATTGCCATATGTACTTAAATATTTGGCACTGACATATAATATCTGGACTTATAAAGGGCACCACGTCTCAAACAGCTTAGGGCATTATCAAATCTAAATCCGGCACTGAGTGGGGCATAAACATTTGCTTAATATACTTATCCATTAAAAAAACGGATCTAGTTCCACCTAAGGACAAGTAGTTTTACGTGAGTGTAGTTGGACTAAAAATGTCCAAAGCCTATAAGGCAATTTCGGATAATGAATTATTTTTCAGTAAAGTTTATACCCCAGAAAAAAAATTATACAGAATGCGCATGGTCAATTTATATTGGATTTTTCAGAAAACCGCCATATATACTTATTATTAGCTGTACCCTGCAAAACCTTTGCATAGAGTTATATCCCCTTAGGCTTGATCGGTTGTCTATGTTATTTTTTTTTTTGTTTCGGGCAGATCCGATTTTTTTAATGATTGTATTTTAAACTGGAGTACTGTTGTATTAATTCTTTACTTTCGATTTAACGCAGAGCCCAAATCGCTTATATATATATATATATATATATATATATATATATATATATATATATATATATATTATTCTATTGCGTATCAATATTTATGTGAGATACTATTAAAAAGTAAAATAACACAAACGGCGGACTTTTATTTTAGTCATTGGTTGAAGACTTTTTTAAACAGCCATGCCCTTTCTGTATGATATTATTTCCTGCTGTTCATATTAAGTTAGCAGACGACAACTGAAAACAAACGTAATTAATTTTCTTAAAATTAAAATTTGTTCCAGTTCTGCAAGTGAGGCTGGCCATTCCGATAGCCATGGGCTGTAACATCGGTACGACTGTGACCAACACGCTTGTCTCCCCTTGGACAGGTCAACGTCAAAAGTGACTTCAGGTAAGGGGGAGAGAAATGAAGACGGTTATAAGAAAAAAGGTCAGCAAACTGTTTAGCGTGCGGGAGAAGAAGGAGAAAAAGAAAAATGTGTCAAGTTTAACAAATTCGGTGTCAGACAAGGTAACAATGTACTGGGTAAAATGTCAATGGCAGGCCGTTGGAGGGAGGGGTGGGTACAGATATGCCATTGTTTATTAGTCCGTTCGTTGGTGTGTTCTCTTTCTTTGTGTGTGACAGTTTTATAGGAGAGGTGCCGGACATAGAGGAGGTCTATGCCCATGACTTGTCGTTTTTTTTTCTTGTGTTGCTGTTTTAAACGATTTATAAAATTTATAAAGGATTGGTAAAGAACTGAACGAAATTCATTGGTCGTCTTAAAGTATGAATTCATACTTTTCATAATTTAATTTAATAATTTTTAAGTATTAAAGAAGAATGTGGGAACGGGGGGCGGGGGGGGCGAGGCGCACAGTAGAGATCAAAATGAACAGCACTGAATCAGTCGATCTGTAGTGACCTACTTTTCACATACATCAATGTTTTCACTGTACATATTGAAGTGAAGCTGTTGGCTATTGCTGTTGTTGTTGTTGTTTATTTTCCCTGTTAGTCGTGAACTGTTTAGTCAGTCACTTTATTATGTAGGGCAGTGTTCCTGTCAGATATAGTCCAATAGTCTTTCCAAGCTGTAATCAATCAATCTTGGTCCTTTGTACATTCATGTATTGTCGCCCATTTAGCGACAAAATGCGTCAGAACACACACACACACACACACACACACAAAATAAGGGTTCACCTAGTTAACGTATTTTTTGTTATTTTTTTTTTGGACTTTGGTCAATAGTTGTCCGGTTACGGTTAGAAACACACGCGCAGCCATGTGATTGGAGTCACGACAACTCCAGCTCTATATGCTAAGTGCCACAGTGGTTCTCGATTCTTATTTAATTAATCATGATCCGATTTAAATACGAAAAAGATCACTATTTGGTACAATGTTATGACAAAATATATCTTTATCTTTCAAGTTGTATGTCGCTGATAACTGATAAACCCTTAGTTTTATAAATCTGCTTTACAGAAGTTTAGATTAAAAATAACTACCTCTTTTTTTTATCTCATATTTTAATGAGTTTTTAAACTTATGGATGGGTTTTTACTGGGTTTTTTTAAACGTATGGGTGGGTTTTTAAATTGTGTATCCCTTTTTTTAAAAAAAACATTTTCTAATAAAAATTATTGTAAAAAAAACTAGGCTGTTTCAAAACAAAGGCCTTCTGAGCCACATGAGTATGGGAGCCCTAAAGTTATTCGACAATTTAATTTTCATTATTCTGCATTGTGGTAGCAGATGCCCCAGCAGAATGATTTGCTCGGGGAGCAGAAGGGGGCACAATATATTTGCTGTTACGACGGCTCTGTAAAAGGGCGTATGTTTGGGGAGGTCACTCATACTTTTGATCTGACTCCACAGGAGGGCCTTCGCCGCCGCCACTGTCCACGACATGTTCAACTGGCTGTGTGTCCTGATCCTGCTTCCGCTAGAGGTCGCCTCAGACTACCTCTTCCGGTTGACCGACGTCATCACAAGCGAGCTCGCCCACAACCAATCAGACTCCAGCTCAAGCTCCAACCCCAAGATGCTGAAGGCGATAACGGAGCCGTTTACCACAAAAATCATTCAGGTATTATTTTCTTGTTGCACAACCTACCTTATTTCGGGGGGGACTCAAGTACCCCCATTTAGAGTGGGGTCAGGGGACCCGAGAGTTGTGTGAGGCCCCCGTCGCTTTTGGAATTTGTTTTTAGTTATTCCTTTTGCTGTTTAATTTGTGGCGAGGAGGGCGCACCCGTTGTCATCTTTAGTCAGGGGCCCTAAATTTTCTGACTGAGGTGCCATGGGCGTGGGTAAAACTCGGTGAATTTGTTACCAAGTTCATGGCAGGTCAAAGTCGTGTGTTCGATTCCCATCGATGCCTGCTACATTGTCACATCGGAGAACGACGACGTATCTCGGGCACTGCAACAGCTGCCTCAGTATTAGTAACGGGCCCCACAAATAAACTTATTAAGTCTTACAATGTCACCATAGGACAATGGTTATCACATGCGGCTCTTTAGCTCAGTATGTTGCGGCATCCATTAAATATGTTTTCATTTCATTACTGTATCTAGTTAAATTGACAATGTTGTGGCACTATATGGTTTCACTTAAAATCTTCTTCTTCTTCCTTTGGCTCTACAGCCAATTTAGGGCCCTGGCCTGCCATACTACTCTTCTCCCCTTTTCCCGATCCATGGTCTTCTTCCTCCACTCTCTCACTCCTAAGGCTTTAAGGTCTTTCTTCACTTCCTCCAACCATCTGCTTCTTGGTCTGCCTTTAGGCCTTTTCTCATTGGGTGTTGCCTTATATATTGCTTTTGGACCTCTGTTTGTTTTTTATTCTTTCTATGTGCTCTACCCACTTCAATCTAATCATTTTAATTTCAGCTGCTATATTCTTCGTATAACTCGTATAGTTCTGAATTGGTTCTACTTCTCCACTTTTTATTATCCTTTACTGGCCCATATATTTTCCTAAATATTTTCCTTATCACTTAAACTGTAGTATTTAAAAAATGTATACGGATTTGATCGACCTCATGCAAGGCCCCCCGTTGTCAAATGGTATTTAAGTTATGTTTGAAATGTGTAACCTACAAAACGTCGTGCTTTAATAAACTATTTATTGCTTATATTTATTGAATAGTGTAGAGAGTACACAGCTGTTGCTTAAATTGTTAGTATCGTGCTCATATTGCACTACGTTTTTACCTTACACTGTATTGTTAGTGTTTGTAATGCTTTCATCAGTTATAGATATTTGTTATTGTTTCGCTAATGATTTTTTTTTAATTCAAGATTAGCATATAATTATGTATACGTGAGACCGTTCTTAAGGATGGGCAAACTAGGGTATCGTCTAGGGGGGCCCCACTTTGAAAATGAGCCCACTTATGCATTAATTCCTATAAACTCCTATGCTAAGAGAACCCAGAAAAAAAAGCTTCTGCCAATAGCCTCCAAACATTTTGGGAAGTTACTCTCTGCCAAGCCCCCTCCCTCCCCCCCCCACCCCGCAATACGTCGGATCGGCTATGTGTAGGCCAAGTCAATATCAATTTGTCATCATTTTGGATTCTTTGTTCTAAATAAAAGGTCAAGGATGGCAATATTTTATCTCACTGAGTCACGCATGCATTTTTTTTTAAATTGCCAACCCCCTGACGCTGTCATTAATATTCGGCTGTTGCGTAATGCGCTTGTGACCTTTGACCTTTGACTCGTGTGACGAACAACGTATACAGGGAAATGGTGTTTACAATCCATGCACTGCTTTTTTTTTTTTTAAATATTCTTTTTTTTTTGGTTCGTATTTTACGTGGAATTTCACGTAGAAACGTAGGATGCCATATCTTGATTTGACATCAAAAGCCTTATCCATTACTGCAACAGTTGCGCTAACCTGTCTCCTCCAATAGACACACAGGGCAATAGACGCCTTTATATAACCAGTATCATACATTTCGCTTTTCCCCATCCCATCAAAACAAGTGTGCTGAGTCTCCTATGACAATTTTTTCAAAAGGAATGATATTATCAATCAGCATTCGTCACATATACTCTAGGGGGAAATATCGCCCCTATTGTGAAGTAAATGACGTCATCGAGATTTGAGTCAGTAAAGTGAACAGCGCAGACATGGCTTGGTCGTAATCTTGTCAATCAAAGAACATCATGTCATAAAACCCTTTGAATTCGCGGCCTCTCTCTCTTTTTGAACTCTCTCAGTAATCTGCGGGCTGAGACTTAGTCTCTTAGATCAGACTTGCTGTGTCTCTCAACATCTGGAGACTGCCATAGAACCCGATGGCCAGCAAGCTTCCGGACTGGTCCACCCTGTGGTCCGCCAGTCCGGGGCACTCGAAAAGCAAATGATCTACGGTTTCCTCCACTTCCCTGCAGTGTCTGCAAAGGGTGTCGACATTGGGCCTCAACCTCCCAAAGTACGCGCCAATAGGACAGTGCCCAGTTCGGAACTGGGCAATTAGCGCCTGCTCGACACGCCTAAGCTTCCACCACGGGTCAGTTTTGGACGGCCGCTCCAGAAACTTTCGGACGTTGACTCCGTTCACCCCATGAGCCCAGCCCGAGAACCACTTCGATTGTCCAAAGAGGCAGATCTTGGAACGTGCTGCCTCAAATGAGCTCTATCAATGTCCATTTTGTCCGACTGAACGGACAATTCTATTTTTGACCATTTCGTCCTTTTGATAGAATTTTTCTTTTTCTTTTTTTTTCAGCTGTCTTCCAGTAAAATCCGGGCAGTTGCTAGAGGTGAAGAGGTCAACGGAAGCATCATAGTCTCTGGTAAGTTTGACGACTTAACAATGGTTACAATTTAAAAAAAAAAAAACAATAATGAAAACTTTTACGCACAAAAAATAACTATAATCATAATAATAATACTTAAATATATAAAAAAAATGTACTAATCTCAAAAATGCCATGCCAATGCAGTTAAAAACGAATTCTTTTATCAAATTTTAAAATCATAAAACGCTTTTATCCGTACCAAAATCAATGCTACACCATATCCAATGGCGCAACTTGTGGATTAAGGGTTGGGGGCGAACCGCCCCGAATATTTACTTAATTGTTGTCAAAGGAATTAAGGCACCATTATTTCAGTTCGCCCCGGCGCCACTAACGCTAGCTTAGATAATTGACCGCATCAAACGTAAGCCAGTCGTCAAAGTATTACTATTAGATGGTTTTTACCCTCTCGGGGATAAAAGTTTTGTGAATCTCTGTATAAATAGCCTGAAGTGTAAAACGATTTTAACAAATTGTTTTGCAGGTGATCACCTCTTTGACAGCTGGAGTGGAACAGACGCCATGGCAGGAGTCATACTGCTCATTGTGTCGCTCGTCATGCTGTGCGTCTGCCTCGTTCTGGTTGTGAAGATCCTGAGTTCGCTACTCCGCGGAGCCATCGCTAAAGTTATACAGGTCTGTGATGTTTGCTTTGTTTTGGTTGTTTTGTTTTTGTTTTGTTTTTTTTTTTTCAAAGGATTTTTATTGTTTGCCTGACTGTACATTTTTATCATACGTCAAACGGGTCTTTAATGATCCACTTGCTTGTGAATTGTCTTATGATGTTGCCAGATGTTTTAAACGAAAACCGCTAAAAAAATCAATTATAATCTCGCGTAAAAAAAAAACAAATTAGAAAAAAATATTTAAAAAATGATAAATTTCCCGCCTATTTTAAGATTTATAGTGTCTTTTTTTTCTATTTACATAATATAAAAAGTTGTATTCGCCACCAAAATCGCCCAAATGCCAATGCCTGAAAAACATCACCCAAACTGGCGAACATCTGGCAGCACAAATTGCCTGTCCTTCTCTTAATATTTCATCTATCGGCATGTGTATTGAAGCTCTTATATTTTACACTATTTTGAAATTATTCACAAAATTCAATGTAGATCTGTTTAAAATAGTCGATAAAAAGTTTTAAAAAAAAACACTTAATTTTTTGTGTTTTATTATTTAATTTTTTTGTCTTAATTTTCCGTTTCTTCTATTAGAGAGTGGTCAACGCTGATTTCCCCGGGCCGTTCAAACACGTGACCGGCTACTTCGTCATACTCATCGGAGCCGGCTTGACCATCGTAGTTCAGAGCAGCTCCATTTTCACTTCCGCCCTGACCCCACTCGTCGGGGTCGGCGCCATCCACCTGGACAGGATGTACCCGCTGACCATCGGCTCCAACATCGGCACGACGGTCACCGGCATCCTGGCGGCCTTGACCTCTTCCCCCTCGACCTTCAGGGAGTCCCTCCAGATAGCCCTGTGCCACATGTTCTTCAACATATCCGGCGTCCTGCTCTGGTACGTCCTCCCCGTCTCCAGAAAACTGCCCATCAACCTGGCCAAATTTCTGGGTCAGACCGTCCACCGGTACAGATGGTTCGCCGTCATCTACCTGATCGTCGTCTTCTTCCTCTTCCCGCTGGCGATCTTCGGGCTGTCCCTTGCCGGCTGGGAGGTTCTGCTCGGGGTCGGAGGCCCTATTGTCCTCCTTTTCATTTTTGTCATCGTCGTGAACATTTTACAGAAGAAGGCCCCCAAGTGCCTGCCCAGGCGCCTGAAGACCTGGGAGGATTCCGGAATCCCCGAGCCCCTGAGGTCGCTGCAACCCTACGATAAGATCTTCGTGCGGCTGTCCGCCTGCTGCAAGGTGTGCTCCAGGGCCAAGGACGTGGTGGACGACAAGCCCGTCGTCGTCGGCAACGGGCACTGTAACGGAGGTTTTGAAAACGACCATGAAGACTCCGAGAGTATTACAAGTGACGATTTTAAAATGACGAACAGCCACACAGAACTTACGAAATTTTAATCTGTAAAATAAAATGAAGATTTTCCCCGTCCTGTAAATAGAAAGTTGTGTGTGTGTGTGTTAGAGAGAGAGAGAGAGAGAGAGAGAGAGAGAGAGAGAGAGAGAGAGAGAGAGAGAGAGAGAGAGAGAGAGTTATGAAGGAAAAGGGAAGTAACCGAGGGTAATGACGAACTGTATAGAAATTGAGTGTATGTAATAATTTCCCTTGGTGATACTAGCAAGTAAGCATGTTGATCGATGTGTGAGCGATTATTTGTTTATGCAGCTGAAATGCGTGATTGGTTTTGTTTGGATGCATGAACAGTTTTCTTTGAATGAAAATGTATGAAAGCTTGGTATGTATGTACTAATGATTATGTTAATGTAAATATAAAGATTTTACATGTAAATAGTTTATTTCCTGACAGACATTGAATGAATTATATTTTATACATTCTCACAAATGGTATATTTTGCATGTAATATTTAATGTTTTTCGAAGGGGGAGGGGCTAAAAAGGTATTTTGCCCGGGCGCAAGTTAAGCTCGCTACGGCACTGCACAGGTTGGGTGTGATTGGGCCACCAATAGTTTGTGCCTGTCACAGGTTGGGTGTGAGTGGGCCACCAATAGTTTGTGCTTGTCACAGGTTGGGTGTGATTGGGCCAACAATAGCTTGTGCCTGTCACAGGTTGGGTGTGAGTGGGCCACCAATAGTTTGTGCCTGTCACAGGTTGGGTGTGAGTGGGCAACTGATAGTTTGTGCCTGTCACAGGTTGGGTGTGAGTGGGCCACCAATAGCGTGTGCCTGTCACAGGTTGGGTGTGAGTGGGCCACCAATAGTTTGTGCCTGTCATAGGTTGGGTGTGAGTGGGCCAACAATAGTTTGTGCCTGTCACAGGTTGGGTGTGAGTGGCAACCAATAATTTGTGCCTGTCACAGGTTGGGTGTGAGTGGGCCAACAATAGTTTGTGCCTGTCACAGGTTGGGTGTGAGTGGGCAACCAATAGTTTGTGCCTGTCACAGGTTGGGTGTGAGTGGGCAACCAATAGTTTGTGCCTGTCACAGGTTGGGTGTGAGTGGGCCACCAATAGTTTGTGCCTGTCACAGGTTGGGTGTGAGTGGGCAACTGATAGTTTGTGCCTGTCACAGGTTGGGTGTGAGTGGGCCACCAATAGCGTGTGCCTGTCACAGGTTGGGTGTGAGTGGGCCACCAATAGTTTGTGCCTGTCATAGGTTGGGTGTGAGTGGGCCAACAATAGTTTGTGCCTGTCACAGGTTGGGTGTGAGTGGGCAACCAATAGTTTGTGCCTGTCACAGGTTGGGTGTGAGTGGGCCAACAATAGTTTGTGCCTGTCACAGGTTGGGTGTGAGTGGGCAACCAATAGTTTGTGCCTGTCACAGGTTGGGTGTGAGTGGGCAACCAATAGTTTGTGCCTGTCACAGGTTGGGTGTGAGTGGGCCAACAATAGTTTGTGCCTGTCACAGGTTGGGTGTGAGTGGGCCAACAATAGTTTGTATTTTAAAAAATCACATTATTTATATATTTGTATTTTATTTTAAATTAAATTTGGTCTAATCTTTTAATATTTTTTTTATTTCGGAGGGGGGGGCAAATGCCCCAAATGCCCCCCCCCTAGTTGCGCCACTGAGTGGAGATGTGTATTTGACGGATAATATACCACATTCAGTGGAGATGTGTTATTGACGGATAATATACCACATTCAGTGGAGATGTGTTATTGACGGATAATATACCACATTCAGTGGAGATGTGTTATTGACGAATAATATACCACAATCAGTGGAGATGTGTACAGTGTACTTGACAGATTTGTCATAATATTATATATTATAATATACCACATTCTGTGCAAATGCTTCGCTTCACATTTTAATAATTATTTAACCAAACTATATTTTCTGCCATTATATAGTAATGGCATTGTTTATTGCAGTGTAAAAAAAAAACAAATTCATTTCTAGTTCTGAATTCTTTCTCCAGACTAAAAAACTATAAGATCTATTAACTTTGTTACAAGAATACAGTTAAAGAATGAATAAAGTGATATACTTTAGGATAATGATAATAGTCTCCCCCTTTCTTAAAGTTACAGCCTCTAAAGAAAAATTTTTCAGTAAAATTAATCTAGTTCTGTTAAAATATAGGTCATGTCATTATTTATTTTTAAAATATTTATTAAACGCGCAAAGAGCCTAACCAGTGATTGAATGCATTAGTGCATACAAATTCATTACCAATGATACTATTAATATTATTTAAAAAAAAAAGTTTTCTTCCAAATCTTTGTCGTTTACAAACAAGTACCTTAAATAAATAAACATAATTACAATTTTTTTTTGTATTTGCTCAGTGAATTTAGTGTTAAAATGACAGTTCTAAGATATTATCTATACGTTAAACTGTATAAGAATAAACAAACTTATCCAACTATTAGAGTTTTTAAAAGACCCAAAAAAAACAACATATATTAGGATAAAAAAATGTATATGAAAAGAACACAATGACACATCTTTTTTTAAGTTATCATAGTCTATTCACCATTTTATAAATGTTAGTTTATTGTTTTAATATTCAGTAACTCAAAAACGTTTATAGTCACATTACTCCCCCCCCCCTCCAACTTGCTTGTAATGTTTGTTCGCATACATTTTGTTTGGCATTGATATTTTTACACATGGAAGCAATGCATTATGTAATGTATTATGCACAGGCACGACGAGAAAGGGGGGGGTCAGGGGGTCATTGCCAGGGGGCCCGGCCGCCCCGACCATGTCAATTTTTTCACGACCCATTGTTTATTAAGGGGCCCGCAATGATGTCCTGCCCTGGGGCCCTTGTTGGCTCTCGGCGCCCCTAATTATGCAATGTATTACGTCATCATAGTTAAAATTACAAAGAAAAAAAAACTTATGCTAGGAATAAAATGTCAAATTGCTTTAGGACTCTTACTCACCTAAAGCCGACTCTGTGTATACGAGCTTTCTTTAAATATATATATATATATATATATATAATATAATAATAGCGATTTGGGCGCTGCGTTAAATCGAAAGTAAAGAATTAATACAACAGTATTCCAGTTTAAAATACAATCATGAAAAAAAAAATCGGATCTGCCCGAAACCAAAAAAAAACCTCGCCTGCCGATCAAGCCTAAGGGGATATAATTCTATGCAAATGTTTTGCAGGGTACAGCTAGTATATATATAATTTGTATTATTACTTCAGTGTCTCTAGCTCATACAATAAACTTTTGACTATTTCACTCTATGCCTATTATTATTTTTATCAGAAGCCTGTAAACAGAGTAACTTTACACTCACACGATAATTGCTAAGTCAGTGTATAGCAGATTTCTGTTCCCGACAAAACCCAGTAGGTCATGGGATCCCAGATACGAGTATGGGTTGCACCCCTTTTGCAACACCTACATCAAAGGTGCCTGCAGGGGGTGGTACCTTTACATTTGTCAGGGACCTCGTGACTTTGAAGATCCTGTCACTTTATTTATTGTGCTGAATAATTGGAGGATATTGTGTTTGGGGAGCATCATGGCGATAGTTTGTAGATGGAGAGGGGGGGGGGAGGGAGGGAGGCATAATTTCTGGCAGCGGCCCTGCTTGCAATAGCACTAATTAGTAATTAAGAAAAGTAAAATATGCCTAATTGTATTCGATACTGTACTTATTCAACTCTTTACCAAGCAAGGGCGTAGTGAGGGGGAGCACGGGGGGCATCATGCCCCGGGCGCTACTCACAAAGGGGCGTTAAATAGTATATTTTACATATAATATTATATGGTTTTCGAATGTGGGGGGGCGCTAAAAAATATTATGCCCCGGGCGCGAGTTAAGCTCTGCTACTTCACTGGTAGAGCCAAAGGAAGAAGGAGAAGTTATGTAGCCTGCATAAATAATTTTTACACATATCGAATTTAGTTAAAATTATAACATAAAATAGAAGTGAAGTAGCTTCCATTGTACGGGAACCTGATAGAAGTATCAGAATTTATGAGAGTGAGCCAGTGGTTAACATGTTGATTAGTAGATAATCGATGGGTACATTGATTATTGATTATGGGAATTTCGTAATAAGGGGGGTAAAATATTTTAAATAATCGTGAGACTAAGCCAATCGATAGATATACGTCACACTAATCAAGAAATTGGTTTCTCAATGAATTAATCGCTAATGTTATAAGTGACGCAAAATTATTGATTTTTTTTTAATCATGATTTTAAAAAAAAAAACACGTTTGTATTTCTAAATTTGAAAACAAAAATATATATATATTTATTTTAAAAAAAATTTTAATAGAATATCGGTGCAGTGGTTACGTCAACCATTTTCATTTTAAAATGAAAAACAAAGGGAGGTCATACTGTTGAGCTATACATGGTCCTGTGACAGAGACATTTAGAGATGATTGTGGTGCCCCAGGCAGAGATATACCTATTTCCCTGTTCAACTGTATACTGTTTATCTCTTTATTTCTGTCATCGCTTTTCCTTCTCTCTGTCTCTCTCTCTCTCTCTGTCTCTCTCTCTCTCTCTCTCTCTCTCTCTCTCTCTCTCTCTCTCTCTCTCTCTCTCTCTCTCTGCATTTTGACATTCGACACCATGACATGAGATAATTTTACTTATTATTCATTGTAAAAAATTATTTTGCGGGCCCCCTCTTAAGCTGAGGCTCGGGGGGGGTTCGAATTCGGAACCCCCCCTCCCCCCACCCTAGGAACGCCTCAGCAGCGACATATAATTTTCGATGAAAACAACTAAGTCGCCAGTTGGGTGCGTGACTCATCACCAAACCACGTATATCCATGTCTCGCATTGGAAGGGTGAGCACATCCCATTATGAGACTAAGTACATTTTTTCGCGAATATACATATGAAGGGTACCCGCGGACCAGGGACGAGGCCTGAGCGTTGCCGGTCATCAGAGGCGTAGCGAGGGGGGGGCGGCAAGGCAACTTGCGCCCGGGGCATTTTACCTTTTTAATACCTTTTTAGCTCCCCCCCCCATTCGAAAACCATATAATATTATATGTAAAATATACCATTTGGCGCCCCTGAACCTCTGCGCCCGGGGACATATGTACACCCCCCGCCACCCCTAGGTACGCCTCTGCCGGTCATAACTCTTAGAGATGTTTTTACGCTATATACAAAGCACAAACGAACATAACTTAGCATTGTATAGTCTAACGACAAGCTCTAGACCCCCCCAGCATTTGACACGCCCTATGTAGGGCGCGGCGCATTCAACCGTAATATTAACTAACTAAGCCCGCCCCTGCTCTATGTCTCTTTTCTCCACACCAACACAACCTACTCACCACCTCCACCACTCACCCCTCCCTAACCACCACCCCTCCTCTGTCACACTGTTCTGTAGATTGCGGTACATTTAATGGACAAATCATGTCGCGCCAAATGTTAACGACCCAAGCCGGAACTCGCTTATAAATTAGTGCCTGCTAAGTAGGTCAGCTACCCCCCCCTCCAGCATGCATCTCTCGCCCTCATTACCATAAATAAAAAATATAAAAAAAACTTCTAGTAAAGATTTTCGGGGACCGCATCAGAAGCATATAATAAGTTCTTCATTTCTTTACTATTTCAAAACTGTTCTAATATTATCCTTTTAAAAACGATAGGTCATTAAGAAATGAGGTAAGTTGGCAGTATATACAGACAACAATGACACACAACGTGTTTGATTCACGTAAGACTTTACCCAACAGCATACGCTTACCAACTCTCCATATTAACAACACTACGCATCATTAGTTCGCAGATTTGTAACAGCGTAGTATGGAATTGGGGTGGGACGGGCTGTGACGCCAATCCACTTCCCTTATAAAACTATTATGCCCCTCACCCCCACCCCCCGCCTCCCAAAAGAATAAAGAAACAACCAACTACTGATGGAACTGATTTCCTACAAGGAGCTGCTATAAACATTGTTGTGGTGTTGTTTTAAAAAAAAAAACATAGAACAAACGAGACATGTAAAAAGAAATATTCTGTATCTTTGGGCTGTTATTAAACTGCGTTGTTTTTTTTTTCCACTCTTTGTAGCTGGTGTTAGAGTGTTATATATGTCATGTGAGTATTTGAAAATTTGTTTACGTAATTATGTAGACTTTAGACGGTTAGTCAACAGCGAGGAAGACAAATGACATCGTTTTGTGTGTTAAGTGGCAGTAAGGAAGAGGGCTTTTTTTTAAGGATTTTATTTCAAAAATTTAATTGAAGCTTAAATTTAAAATTGGTATTTCAAAAATGATGGTTAATAACTATATCGATAAAAATTTCTGACAAACAGAAGTATAGACTGACGGTAGGACGGGTGGGCATGTTGACTGAGAGACATGAAATTAAATACAGACAAACAGAAATACAAACATACAGACGGGCAGACAGACAGGCAGACAGACGGACAGACAGACAGACAGACAGACAGATAGATAGATAGATAGATAGATAGATAGATAGATAGATAGATAGATAGATAGATAGATAGATAGATAGATAGATAGATAGATAGGTAGGTAGGTAGGTAGGTAGGTAGGTAGGTAGGTAGGTAGGTAGGTAGGTAGGTAGGTAGGTAGGTAGGTAGGTAGGTAGGTAGGTAGGTAGGTAGATAGATAGATAGATAGATAGATAGATAGATAGATAGATAGATAGATAGATAGATAGATAGATAGATAGATAGATAGATAGATAGATAGATAGATAGATAGATAGATAGATAGATAGATAGATAGATAGATAGATAGATAGATAGATAGATAGATAGATGGATGGATGGATGGATGGATGGATGGATGGATGGATGGATGGATCCTTTCTAAAGATTATTTCTTATTTATATTTCTTTTTTTTAGTTTATTATTGTTGTCTATTACTATCCACACAATAATTGTATATCTTACTGAGTGCACACCCACTACCATAAACTGGACCCAGGAGTCAAAGGTCAGCTGATGGATTTCTGCATGCAAGGTCATTTGAACAGAGTTGAAACTAAAGTCCACAATACGTTGCCATCACTTGAGAGTGAGTACTTTTAGGTCCATGACAAATAGTTCCCAGATATTTCAAACGAAATCCACCAAAAAATACGCCATTGAGTAAAATTGAAAAGTGTCAAAATTTACATGTAATTTTATACTGTTTATTTTTTTAAATATATTTTTTTTCCTATATAAACGTTGAAGCCATCCACACTCTTCCAGTGAGCTAACCACACCCCAACCCAAAGCGATGCCTGAAAAAAAAACGCAAGCCGCCAATATGGCATCATTGTAATGAATGCTGACAACTTTTGCTTTTACCAGAAGAAAGCCATCAAAACATTTTTAAAACTGTTTTATTTACCGTACACTCCAAAGATGGTACTTACAACTTGTTTTACCTGCACCGGGGTTCTACTCGCAGTTGCCCATCTAGTTATATATTCACGGGACCGCTTGGCACTTGCCTGGTCGCCCGACTAATATTTAAGGGTCCGTTTCTAATCGACCTTTTCATTATTGTGCTCCGGCAAACATCCGTTTTTGCGTTTATGGGAGGCGGGGGGGGCACCAGGCGAATGCATATTTGGTGCCCTAGGCCAAGATACATTTGGGGGCCCTAGGCAAAGATACATGTGGGGGCCCTAGGCAAAGATACATTTGGGGGGCACGAGGCAAAGATACATTTGGGGGCACGAGGCAAAGACACATTTGGGGGCACGAGGCAAAGATACATTTGGGGGGCCCTAGGCAAAGATACATTTGGGGGCAGGAGGCAAAGATACATTTGGGGGGCCCTAGGCAAAGATACATTTGGGTGGCCCTAGGCAAAGATACATTTGGGGGCCCTAGGCAAAGATACATTTGGGGGCACAAGGCAAAGATGCATTTGGGGGCATGAGGCAAAGATACATTTGGGGGCACGAGGCAAAGATACATTTGGGGGGCCCTT
Organism: Bulinus truncatus; assembly: GCA_021962125.1. Lineage (NCBI taxonomy): Eukaryota > Metazoa > Mollusca > Gastropoda > Planorbidae > Bulinus > Bulinus truncatus. The sequence continues at coordinate 1,699,947 of JAGDYQ010000172.1, read as the reverse complement.
TGCAAAGCTACATTTGAGGGGCCCTAGGCAAAGATACATTTGGGGGGCCCTAGGCAAAGATACATTTGGGGGCCCTAGGCAAAGATACATTTAGGGGCACAAGGCAAAGATACATTTGGGGGCACGAGGCAAAGATACATTTGGGGGCACGAGGCAAAGATACATTTGGGGGGCCTAGGCAAAGATACATTTGGGGGCAGGAGGCAAAGATACATTTGGGGGGCCCTAGGCAAAGATACATTTGGGTGGCCCTAGGCAAAGATACATTTGGGGGCCCTAGGCAAAGATACATTAGGGGGCACCAGGCAAAGGCACATTTGGGGGGCCCTAGGCAAAGATACATTTGGGGGCACCAGGCAAAGGCATATTTGGCGGCACCAGGCAAAGGCATATTTGGGGCCCTAGGAAAAGGCATATTTGGGTGTCCTAGACAAAGGCATATTTGGTGGCACCAGACATAGGCATATTTGGGGCCCTAGGTAAAGGCATATTTGGGGCCCTAGGAAAAGGCATATTTGGGGGCTCTAAGCAAATGTGCAAAATGCTTTTAACGCCACAGATTGCAATTATTGCCCCCCCCCCCCCAAAAAAATCTATTAAATCTGGGTCCTCATCTAACTAATTTCAAATGTTCAACGATATTTGCCCGGAACATCAGACTCAGACTGCCTTTACTTTGAGACTAGCAAAATGAAAACCCCAACTTTTTAAGGGTATACGGAGGTAAGGGGGACATTTATCCGACTTTTGAGCGATTGAAGGTATGGGGGGGGGGTATGTCCGACTTTTGGGCGATTGAAGGTATGGGAGGGAGGGGGTTATGCCCGGCTTTTTGGCCGATTGTTGTATCTGGAATGTATGTATGTGTTAATTATTTTTTCTTCTTTTTAATATCCAGCCATTCAGACAGAGAAAATGATTCGGAGCTTTGAAGACAGAAGACGTCATTTGCCTGATCACCCGGGCTACAAAGAGTTTTATAGCGATTTGTCTTTGAGAGTAAATACACTGAAAAACTCTTCAGATAAGCAACTAGGAAGATAAAGAAATATATATATATATATATATATATATATAGCCTATATTTCTTTAATTACTTTGTAATTGGGCGCTATCCAGTTTATTTGTTTTTAATTTTCACCAAATTTGTAAATTTTGATCATAATGTCAATTTTTCTTACAAAATTTGTGACCAACTATCGAATAGAAAGCAGTTTTAAAATGTTTTTTTTTAAGAGATTTTCGTTTATTTACTTTAAATGTACATTTTTTTAAATGAACATTTTGATAATCCAAGAGCCATTCCTAAGTACTTGGTGGCCCTACTAGGCAGACTCCTAATGACTATTAATAGTATTATCTGTAGGTTTGAGGGCTAAAGGCGTAATACAAGTTTGAGCCCTTATACTTTTTTATATATAATAACGATACATAAGTATTTGCCATGATAAGATGCGCAACAAGGCATTTTGGATCGGGGTCAACAGGGTTACTTTGCAGCATTTTCATCTTTTATCTAAGACAGTACGAGAATGGGCTGGTATTTTTGTGTCTTCCCCGGGCACCACTGCCCGCTGAATTCATTTCAACAATAGAAAGCCACTTGTACATTGAATACTTTCTGTTGAAAAGTAAATTTCACACAGAATTTTGAGTTCAAGAAATGTAACAACAGTCACAGCAACATGTTCCAAGACATAAAAGCTCATTTATTGATGACAATCAAGGTGTTACACACAGACACATCAACCATTTAAAAGGACACAATGAAAGAAAGACACCGGTATTGAAAAGTCTAATCAATGGCACAAAACTGTATAGTGCAAAATAAAGACATGCAAAGTGGTCTTGTAATTTGTGCCTATATTTCTGGATCCAACAATTGGGACATACCCCATATTAACATGTTTACCCCAAAAATAAACAAAAACTCACACATTGGATGTGGTGTATAAATTTTAATGTTGACTTAATTACACTGAATGAAATCAAATGTACAAAACAAATATAGTTTAAATGCAGTAGTACCTATAATTGCAAGCAAGTAACATATAAATAGGCCCACATCTGTACATTTAATTTTCGCCTAACATATCTGGGTATGTCATAATTAAACTTTTTTTTGTCAAGAGCTTTGCATGGTGCATCTTTTATACAAGAGAACTTTCTTTAGTAAAAAAATAAAAAAACAAAGAAAAACTTACAAAGAGTAATTTATATTTCCTGATTTTGATATTTAACCCCAAAAAAAAAAACCAGTATGTTGCACCTAGAACGACCTAGTTAAATGTAAACTATTATCTGATACAAAGTTACGGAAAAAAATCTCAAAGCCTTCTCAAATAATATTAAGAGAGATTCTAATGAAATATCACATACGAAATTTTAACAATAGGTCATATTTTGATGCTCGCTGTTTCAAACATAAATAGCAAAAAAAAAAAAATGCGCGCAAAAATTGTAAACATAAAGTATTTCATTAATATAAAAAAAAACAATTTAAAAAAAAAAGTGACTGGAAGGAAATGCATTTATCTTGATAGAAATGTTTATTTTATATTAAATTCTTGTCATTTAATGGGAGAAACATTGGGAAAAAATAAGATAAGGGAAGTAGGGGGTGTAATTCTGTAATCCTTGAATGATATTAACTCAAAGTATTTTCTAATACAATCCTTTTCTAAAAGCTTCTTTTACTTTTCTGAATTCAATCTAAAGATTTCAATAAAGTTATAGCTTTACTCTTAAAAAAAATATATATATATATATATAATGACCCAAAAAAACCCAGAACTATGACCAAATTTAAACCTAATTTTCAATTCATGTATTACATTGAGTCCTCTGACTTAGCAGCTTCATATCAAAAAATAATAATACAATTTACAAGACAAGCAAAAATAAGAAAAATCTGGAATAATAATTTATCAAAAAAAAAAAATATAACAAATATGAAAAAAAACTGATGATGTTTTAATTAATGGGGGGTAGAGAGAAGTTATTCTACCAATTTCTATTTTAAACCACAAAGAGATTTCTAACAGAATCACACAAAAAAAAAGGCCATCAAGAGATTAAGAGAAATAGTGAAAAGAAAAAAATTCAAATTGACTTAATCAGCTGCATTTTACATTTGAAGAGTTTCAGAAAAAGAGAGAGGGGAATTCAACTGATCAACCCATCTAGACCACATATACACTGAGAAAATAAAATGAATATACTAATACAATGGTTATAAAAAAAAATGTAAAATGGGACTTTTTACTTCATGTTGAAATATTTTTTTCTAAAAAAAAAAATGATCAATGTTAACAAAATCATGAAAATAAGGCCATCAGTTCTATACATGTGAGAATTTAAAACTGGCACGCCAATAAACCATGACAGATTTTGACAACATTTTTTCTGAGCACTTCTAATTAAGTAATAGCATAAGTTGTATGCTAGATATAGACTAAAGGAGAATTGCATCAAAACTCCTGACCTGCGAACGCCTCTGTTAATAACATTTTCATTTTACAAGTTTAATAAAAAAAAATGTATGCAACAATAAGAGCTTACCACTTTATATCTTACACATCAAAAAACTTAAACATTTACAATGCCTACAAACAAAATGTGACTTTTTGGTTTTCCCGAAGAAATTTTTTCGGGCCATATTTTTTAATACGGCTATAAAAGCAAAATGGCAAAAAATTAAATAGTCCAACCCAAAAAAGACAGCGATGAGCTTTCTCATTAATACAAATTTCTTTTGTAATTATTTTGCTAAGGACAGGTTCATAAGTGGCAGTTTCATACGTCATCATACAAATGGCCTAAGAATTTGAGACTATATCAACATTCATCAAAATGTAAATTTTTTTCCATTACTTAACAAAGGAGAAACCCTCAGCTTAATAAATGAATGGGATTATAAAATGATAAAATGGAACGGATGAACAGTTAAATTATTTTCTAAATCTTAACAGTTGAAAATTAGTTTCACAAAAATAAAAGGGTAAAAATGAATCAACATATGAACAACCAAATACAGCATATACATTTATATACCTGTGTAAAATTAAAATAATTGCATTGATCAAAGTAAACAATGTACAGAAAGGAAACAGAAGATGTGGTTAGTATCACTGATTATCATTTTTAAGGGGAAAAAATTTATGTCAACCACATTATTGTATAACCAAATAAAATATCAATAATTAAGAAATTATTCTTTTTATATACACAAATATGTCATCGCATGATGTGATGTCAAATTATATTACAATTCAGTACAAACATTTGAAAAAAAAATTTTTTTTTTTTTTAAAAAAAACATCATAATATTCACTGAGGAAACCAGGGAAAAAAGGAATGTATCATGAAAACATAAAAAGAGTAATAATATTAAATGGGAATCTCTCAAGTGTCAAATACGAAATGTAAAACATGAATTTTCAATACAAAAGATATCAAACAAAGGTTGGCGTCTGAATTTAATGAAGGAATTTTTTTTTTCTTTACATCTGTTCAGAGAGTTGGTCTGACAGAAAAATCAAATATAAATTAAACAAAAACTGCTGACGTTATTAGAACGGAAAAAAAATTGCTTATACAAGTTGACATTTATTTTCTTGAAGTTTTTAAACTGTTAAAACTTTGGTTTCCAAAGCAAGGAAAATGTATTCTTACATCCAGCAACACACATTCTCGGAATTCTTTTTTCAAATTGCTTTCTTGCTTTTTTTCTTCCTACAAAATTAAGCTGACTATTTCTGGCGTTCCAATATAAATTAAGATGAAGTTTTTCTTGGACAACCCAGAATAGTTTAAAAGCAGCTTTACACTCAGTGGAGTGACATGAGCGGCAGTAGTGCCTAATGTGAATCTTGTGAAAGACATTCAAGTATACGCATGACAACAGGTATCTGCATTAAATGAGCAGGATTTTTCCCCACAAAGGTCAATTTCAGCAAAGCTCTTCAATAAAAGACGTCCAACAGATATTACTTTTTGCCGAATTTACCTAACTTTGATAAGTATCATGTTTGAACGATTGTCTAAAAGCTAACAGTACATTTCTGCCCTGTTAATCTATCAGTCCAAAAAAAAAAAATTTCAGGAAACTATTTCTGGTAAAAAAAAGTAGTTCACAAGTAGTTAACAGGTGTGACCCCCCCCCCCCCCTTATGGGCCTATTTACCTTTCAGACCAACTAAACTAACAGACAAAGCTGACTACAAGTGAGCTTAAACTATGAAAGACATTCAGTCAATACCTGATCAACTATAACTTCAGTCAAATCATAGAAAATGCGTATCAAACTTAAAAAACATTAAAAAAAAAAAAAAAAAGATATGCATAAAGGAATAACTGGATCTGTAATCACCACTCTTCTACAAGGAAACTGGTCTGTCGTTTTCGTTTCTCTAGCAAGTTATTGGAGCCATCATGTTGTGATCTCCAGCAATCAGCTTGTTGTATTCAGCTGCTGCACTGTGGGTTTGTAACAAAGACGGGACTGGGGAGAACAAAGCACAGGAGCAAATGTCAAAATGGCACTTCACATAAATTTATGAGACTTCATATAAATATATTTTCAGCTATTTCAATTAAAAATGGGAAAGGCCTAAAAATGAAATAGAAATTACGCTAAATATCAGGCCTCATACTGAACAGAACTTTATGTCAGAAACAAACATACATAGCTTAATTTTAAACCGGTTATTATTCTCATACCTAGAAGATGGTATTTATAATGATAGAAATATAAGAACACTTGGCTATTATGTCAATTATTAAGCAAAGATGGCTTAAAGCATTTAAAAAAAAAACACACACACACACACACATGAAAAGTTGAATAAATTCTAAATATCTTAGTCAGCAATAAAAAATGTGAATAAATAGTTGTTTTAAAAAAAAAAATTATTACAAATTTTTGCCTCTGAAAAAATTTAAAAATGAAAAAAAAACTTCAAAAGAATGTTCAGGTAAAGAAGCATTATCTAAAACAAAAACAAACTAATCAGAAATAAAAAATGTGCTTCAGAAATTTAAGAGATAAAATTTTGTGTATAAAGAACAAAACGAATTAGCATATAACCAATATGATCAAGCTAGCTCACACCATAATGAAAATGTAATTAAAGACAGGATGACAATGGGGAAAATTTTTAAAATTCTAGAGCAGTAGTTCTAAAGCCTGATATATGTATTCTAATGTTTTCATGTAAACAAAAATATTTTTTTTTTAATTACACCATTTTCAGGAAAAGGGAAAAAAAAAAAAATATAGGCACGTCTAATTTATCAAACTACGAGAACCACTGTTTTAGAAGAAATATTTATCTAAATTATAAAAAAAAGGAGGGAGAGAGAGTGACGCTGCTGATGACTGATAGCAAAAAAAGAAATGGAATGGAATACTTAAAGTTTGGTCAAGTTTACGTTTTTTTTTGCAAATTAGAAATGACACATTTTCAAATTAATGGAACGACAATTTTTTATTCTTTTTCTTTTAACAACTAACCTTGTTATTTTTTTATATAATAGAATTAAAAGCAATATTTATGCTGAAGAATCGCAATGCATGTATAAGTTGAAATCATTTAGAAAGAGCTCTCAGCGTATAATAAAATTCATTCAGAAGCAAACATTTATTTATACAGCTGATTTGGGGACATGGAAGATAAAGTTTGAGCAAGAGTTTTATTTTTAATCCTGTGAGTATATAACATATATTACTACACAAGGAGATTTAGTCAAGTGTGACTTTAATTTTTTTAATTTCAAAGAAAAAAAAAATGTATAAGGATGAAAAATAAAGTGTGCTTTGTCTGTAATTACTAACAGATATATATATATATATATAAAAAAAAAGTTCTAACAATTACTTTTTCCGTAATATAAAAAAAAAAAACAAATAAGTCAAAATGCATAGAAAAGTCTAAAGCTAAGCAAAAAAAAAAAAAAAATAAAAATAAATAAGTAAAAACTGTATTTAAAGCGTGATGATCTAGTACATATATGTGTTACGGTAATCCTTACACCCTTCAGAGGAAACAGCCAAGATTGAAAGATAATGAGAGTTGTCAGTCGCCAGGTAACAAAAGTACAAATAAAAACTTAACCAAAAAAAAAAAAAAGTTGCGACAAAAAAAAATTTTTTCTTTAATACTAGATTCAAAGCTTTTCTCTATAATTTTTTTAGAACCAAAAAAATTCCAATAATGTTTTGAAATAACTTGCTAACAAGAAGTAGTTTTTTTTATTAAGTACATAACTGCATGTATAAAGATTTGTATTTATTTTCTTTAAATATTACTGGTACGTTTTTTTATAATGAACTAATGTATTTAAGAAAAAAAGCTGACACTTGGATGAAGTAATTCGTTAGATTAGGAAAAAAAAAAAAAGATAAGTTTATTACAAAGCATGCCAACTCACCATATCCCATGCCCTGCAAGAACAAACGGAAAGCTTCACATGTCTTTCCAGGTTGTTCCTCGAGTGGCATACCACCACAGTCAGCAATCTATGAATAGAATCATGGACGAGAAATAAAACATTGATGATATAATCAGAAATAAATTTATGTTGTTTTAAATTTAAAAAAAAAACAAGCAAAAATTAAGCCTGTAAAAACAGGACGTTTTAGAGCATTTTCATGTATAAATAGAGAGGGAAGTAAGTCATGTTTAATAACTGTTACAAAAATAAATAATGATTACGCCCCTTTGTTTAGATTATAATCTATATATAATATATAAGCCCCTTAGGAACCCTGAAGCCCGGCCCTGAGAGGTCATATCGCGAAATGGACTTTTGATGCACACTTGGCAGGCCAAGACTTACAAAATGGGTCTAGGACTTATGGTTGCTGAGATCTAGGGTGATGATGGACAGACAGACAATAGAGCTTTTTTTTTTTCGAAAATGCTCTAAAAAAAACTTTAGTGCTAAAACGATTTTTTTTTCTCATATGGAACTAAGCTGTTTTGTTTTGTTTTTTGGCTTAAAGGTAAGGAAATATGAAAAAAAAAATATTATACATGTAACCTCATGAATATATGTGTAGAAAATAAACAGTGACTCACTTTAAGAAAATCTGTCTCTTCAGGCAACATTCTGCCATTCATCTCCACAACATCTTCCATGTGAGGAGAGTCATCACCAACCAGAATCATAGAACGACACCTATGGTTTCAACAAAGTCAGAAAAAAAATGTGATAAACTTGTACACAAGTGGGCAAAAGGGCTGATCAAATGCAATGTTTGAAAACATAGAAGAAACAAAACAAACAATAAGGCAAACATTAATGAACTAAGCTATAACTAAGCTTTGACAGAAGTTAATTTGCTATTGTGATATTTTATTAGCCTGAAGTAAATCCATTAGAAGGGAAAGAGGAAACTGACATCATTAATTTATTTAATTAACTGAAGTTTGAGTGGCAAAATGCAACTCATGGTAGGTAAATTGTTAATATTTAATAATGGTGTTCACAACAGCATTTTTCCACCTTATACATTTATCGTCTTTGGTCGACATACCTGATTGTTCTGGCTGAAACTTTCCTCATTGGATCCATCTCCCTAATAATGCCAAGATCAGTTCTCCTAGTAAATAAAACAAATAATATCATGATCACTTTAAGACAATGAATGGTCCTATACAACTTAGAGAGTCGCATTTAAGTTAAATTTCATTCTATTCTTCTGCTTGAAGATAAAACATTTTTAACACATCACTTAATAAAAAGATGAAATCGCATGTTTTAGCTCTAATCACAGATTACACTTTAAAAAATATTTTAAGTATTATTAGTTTGCTAGTGAAACTGAATAAAAAAATCTTGACTTTTCAGGCAATAAAATATCAATGAAAAAAAGGAAAAATTAGCTTCCTAAGAATTAAAAGCCATCTTATATTAAAATTCACATCTAATCAGGTGGGTTTCTTTAGAAATATATCTGTAGATATAACTGATTTGAAACACGAAAAATATAGCACATAAAAAAAAGCAATTCCTATAAAAACATATTTCCAAATACTGACCAATAAAAATAAGAAGTTCGTCAATTCAAAAAAATATATATTACTGATTAATTGATAGCTAATGAAAAAAAAAGTATAATGTAACCTTTTTAATGACTCTGCATGCTATCTGAGTTTTTGAAAAATGTGCGATGAACCATGGTAGTTATTTCATATTTAGCCCCCATGAATTAGAAAAAAAAAATATGGGAGCGATCGAAAATAAGGTCTATCATTCTAGATTTCTATTCTGTAATTCAAATACTGTATTTCTTTGTAAATTTAATCCACAATTAAGCTTGGATCAGATTCTAATAAAATTTAAAACACTCTTGACATCATAAAAAAAAAACAATTTTAAGCCAGTAACATACTTCAAGTACGTCTCAATAAATAAAGCCAGATTCTGAGGGTTGATGGACTTGATGTATTCACTGTAGGTGTGGATCAGGTCATGATTGTTCCATCTGGTCTTCTATATACAGCAAAAAAAAAAAAAAAAAAATTCAGATTGAGCACAAATATATATATATATATGTACGTCGATTCCGCTTAATGGGGACACGTCGGGACAGAGGCTTTTTGTCCCAATTAAGCGGCTGTCCCAATTAAAAATACAAATTTACTATTGGCTTCTTGGTTTGGTTTCTTTTGAGATTTGTCCCAAATAAGCGGCTGTCCCAACTAAGCGGCTGTCCCAATTAAGCGGAATCCACTGTATATGTATATTTCATTAGGTATTTTACTGTCTAAATCTTCATGAGCTGCTTCATCTATTATTTACTAAACAAAAATAAAAAAATCCACCATAAACATCTCAGACTTGAAACATCTGATAAAGGATTTAAAAAAAAATATTCTGCATTCTAGACATAACAATTGGAAAATATGTTACTTAGAAATATTTGTGCTCTATGAAAAGTGAACTGGTCTGAGCCAGATCATGCCATGAAACATTTAACATGAACACTTTTTAAAATCATTTGTGATTTAATACTGAGGTTTAAAAAAAAAAAAAAAACTTGATTAAATAAATCTGCTCACTAAAACCATTTTATGAGTTGCACTGCAACATCCCTCTTCTGCTATCATCAAAAATCAGATGCAAAATGGCAAGTAACTCACCTTTCCAAACCAATGCCACAGCAGGTATTCTTCAGTGAATGAGGTCAACTGTCCGCTGAACAGGTACCAGGAATTCATCTGGTGATTAATGAGAAAAACAACATAGGTGACAGTAACCTGCAACACTTTTGACAACTGAGCCAATGTATGTAAATTGTTGCCACACACAAAGTGTGTCATCAAAATCAACTAACTGCATCTGTCAAATAAAATCTTTACTCATTCTTCAATGTAAAGTAAAGAACATGCACAAGACACTAAGATATTAAGCAAACTTGTCTAAATTTCATTACACAAGCACTGCTCCTCCCTTTGCGTGATTGGTTTATTCTACATCTCATGTTAAACAGTAACATCCTTAATATTAAAATTAAGGCTGCTGATTAACCATTATTGCAATATTAAAACAATGTGAATAAGATTTTTGATGCAAAAACCTAAATGCGTTAATTTGGCCCAAGTGCTGCCACTTCAGAGTTGTGTAAAATAAGAAAATAATCCCAACCCTATTAATAAAAATTGCAGGTCATGGGCCATGTTTTATTACTGATCTTTAATTGTGTAAGTGAGATTCAGCCAAGTTTTTTTTTACAACTACAGTGAAGGTGTTGAATAAAAATAAGACCATCACAAGTAATACCTTCTGGTATCCCCACTCTATCCAGCCACTCTTCCCTGCAGTTGGATTTACCAGGATCAGGGAGTCAACATGCTCATGGTGGGAGAGCTGGAGAAACAAGAAATACATTAAAGCGTGTAAGATCAGTGCAGCTCTTGAAGATTTACTATATGACATGAACAATTAATTGTATCAATCACTGGGATGTAAAGTGACACCAAAGATTTATCTTAAGAGAGGGTCACTTCAGGTCATTAGTAGTAGTGAGAAACCATTCCAGGTGTATTCTCTGGTGGTTTGTTAGTTAATATGGAGATTTTCTTTATTTAATACTTGTTTCTTACATTACAGTTCTGTTGCAAAAACAAAACAGGTTTCTTGGTGTGTTGCAAATTGTAAAAAAATCACTAGTTTAAATTATTATAGAAAGAAGCCAGTCTTAAAGGTTTTAATTAATATCATAGCATGTGATATCTATTAAGAATGAATGCTTCATCTAGGATGGAGATTATTTTCACAAATTCAAAGAATAGGTTTAGGATTGAGAAATGATGATGAAATTCTCCGATTCCTTTAACACACACAAAATTTTGATATTTCTGATCACAATCATGATCAAATTATCAACACAATTATTGAAATACAAATAAGACCATGAGTTTTTAAAGCATTGTAAACAAGTATAAAATGCAGCACCTTGGTAAAATCATCACACTAAATGAAATACAAAGCTACTTAAGTTTACCTCATATCTGGCCAGGACGTTGGCCCCAGCGCCAACTCCAAACCCAATGAACGTCTTCATGCTGGGAAGAAAAAAAAACAATAACTGTAAGACATTTCATTATTGACATCATAAACAGCTGCTTTAGTTTTTTTTTTCAGCACTTCAACCTTTCAGCAAATTTAATTGAAAAAAAAAAAAGTTATTTTGATACATTAAATTTTTATGCAGCAAACATTAATTTAAACAAACTTATCAGGAATTATTACAAAAATATATTCCAAGACCAGAAAGTTTCTGTAAATGAAAGGGCTAAGTGAAGATTTTGAATAATGATAAATTCTTATAAAACAAAAGACTTTCAGAATACTCACTGAAAGTGCTCCACAACGTAGTGGACAGCCTCTGCCAGCTGGTCCATTGTGGGATAAATGAAGCTAGAAGTATGGACAAAGTTTAACTTGAATTAAACCATGCAAAGGAACAGCAAAGTATTAAATTAAATGTGTTTAAAAATCTGTAATCTCTCCAATTTCTTGAAAGCTAAAATACACACACACATAAAAACAGGGAGATACTTACCACTTCTTATTGCATAATAAAGGCAAGAAAAGTACAAGGGGAAATAATCTTAAGTATGGAATATTTTAAACACTTGAGATTAAACTAAAAACTACAAATAAATTAATTTCACAAGCAAAAAAAAATTTAAAATACCACTTTCGAATTTGCACAACATATGAATCTACTCCATTCAGTGACACATTAATTTTTTTTTATTAAAATACTAGCGGTAATGTTAATGTTCTTTTGGAAAAGACTAGTGTGAAACTTAAAAAAATACATATTCTATCCGTAATTGATTTGTATTTACTTCTCATATTCCCAATTCAGTTCTCTAATAGTGTTCCTTTTTTAATATAAACAAAATACAGAGATATATAAATACATGTATAATGTTGAAATATTAATTATTTTATAATTACGAAAAAAAATGATAAATATGAAATTAGAAAAAAAGGACTTATTGTTGCATGTTTCACCATTACACCATAACTGACACAAACCTTTAAGCCATTTTTTTTTTAAATATCACACTTAATAAATAGGTTGATACATACTAAAATAATTAGAGTATATTTTAAATTAAAATTTATTCATTTGCCCTAAGACTTTTAAGCCATTACTTAAAAAATTATTACACGTTGTAAATTGGTTGATATACTGAACCACTAGTAAAGTAAGTAAGTAAAGTTCCCTTCTTAGCCCTAACGGGCCTTCGGGGCAGATGAAGTGTAGAATTCATCTGTTTCTATAACCTCGGCATATGTAGGGATTGTGTGGTTAGCACAACGCCCAGCCGCCTTTACTTCCCCAACTTAAAGTCAGGTACCCATTTAAAGCTGGGTGGACTTGTGGGACGACTTTGCACCAAATTTCACTTGGAAAAATTCCATGGGCCTCACCGAGGATCGAACCCAGGACTCTCAGGTCGACAGTCGAGTATCTACACCACTCTGCCATCCGTCCCACTGAACCACTAGTATAAAAATATTTTAAAATAAATTTTATTTCTCAAAGTTAGCATTTCTTGTCCATTAATATTTTATTTTTAGAAAGGAGAATCCCAAAGCATGAGCATTTGGACCGTTTCCGAGTTTGACAAAATAGATAATAAAAGTATTATTAAAGATAAGCAAACAAGAAATAAAAGTAATAAATACATCTATAAATTTAAGAACACATATAAATTATACACATGTATACATATGCGTCTAATTCTAAGATGATATTTTCATTAGCAATAGTATTCACCAATACTGAAACACAAACATCTAAATACCCAAGAAGTTATGATCAGTGAAGAAACAAAGCTTCCCTCAACAGGATCAAATGGTGATCTAGGCCTAAATCATCTTCAAAAACATATGCAGAAACATTTCAGTGAAAAACCACTACCAAAAAAAAAAAAAATTTTACGAGTACATATTAAAAGCAAAGCTTGAGTGACGATAAAAAAAAAACATTTTTTTTCCAGTAGGACTTGCTACGGAGGTAACAAGAAATAAAAAGTGAAGAGAATAAAAAAAAACCCAAAGCCTGGAGGTGTAACAAAAAAAAAAAGAAAATATTTTTTATGAAGGAAAATAAAATTACTGATTAGTAATAATCTCAACTTCCTTATTAGTTTTTAAGGGAAAAAAAAAAAAACACAACGAGAAAGAAGCTAATTATTTACTGAAATGTAATAAACTAAAATAGACTAATTTTTATACACTTTATTTTCTAGAACTTATTTTTTTTAAAATTACTTCATTTGTATTTTTTTTTTAAATATTAATATTAAATGTTATAAGTGATATCATATCAATTATATGCAATCAATGTTTATTCATTAACATTACCAGCTCAGATGTAAACTATAAATTAGACCATTATAATGTGAATGGTCATTAAAAAAATTGGAGAATGTTAATAAAGGAACAAAACATTTTAAGAAAAAAAAACATTTCATTGAATTAATGGTTGGTGAAAATTATAAGATAGTTAAAGCAGTTGACGAAAAAAAAAGTGAACTATAATATAAGGATAAAGAAATGATAGAAATACATGGGGAAAACCCAAAGGATATTGACTCCCACTGTCATTTTGAACGTACCTGCTACCGAGGGAGTCTGGATTCCCAACAACATCATGACTGTTTGTTGAAACATTGAAAAAAGGCAAAAACGATGAAAAAAAAAAAACATGATCATATCAATGTAAATTAAGTTTAAAAATAATCACAAGGAAGAAAAAATTATAATTAAACAGAAGAGAATATAGGACATATCAAAACAAAAATATAGCATATCAGGCAAGCATTCAACTACTTTTGTTAAGTACATTTTATATTTATTTCTAACTGATAACCATCTAAGTTACAAGCATACTAATATATGCATAAAATTTAATTCAAACATATAAGACTATATTTATAATACTTTTTTTTTGTTTTGTTTCCCTATTGAGTCTAATTAATTAAACATCCTAAGTTAAAATAACTATTATGTTTTAAATTTTTTATGTATGTGCATTAGGCAATGTATGAAAAAAATGTGCATTTGGCACATAAATTTTACAAATATTTTTTTTTTAATTTTCTCTAAATAATTTGGACCTTTCTTTCTCTCAACTGCTAAGTCCCACAGTGATAGTAATAGGTGCTACTAAGGTGCATTGGCAGCTTTGATTTTTTTTTAATTTTATATTTGCTTTCTTTATTACTATTTTTTTACATAGAGTTTGAAAAAAAAATTAAATTTTAATTTAATCAATGAGCTTTTTTTTTCAAAATCGACAAATTGAAATAAGGAGTTAATGGGCACAACTCTGTCAGCAGAAGATGATGAGAAGAGTTCAGGTAAGTGAGAATATCTCGTGTCTTAGACATGCACTGGGTCGCACAGCTTATTAGACGACCCTCGCTGCACTGAGAAACATTCACATTGAAAAAAATTTAATTTCTGATATTTACGACACACCAAAATAATTTCAAGATGCAAAAATATATGTATTTATATATATTTATCAAGTAATTATAACTGAGCAACTACCAAAAAAAAAAAGCATGCAATTTATAAAAATATCTGGACAGTAAAGTGTCCAACTATGTCAACCTGAGCAAGCTTTAAATACACGTCAGCTCATGTGAAGGATTAAAAATACCATTTTCTTACTCTGGTTTGAGTGTCATTGCACCTTCTTCCTGTCCTGGTGCATTGACGTGGTAAACACAGAAATGCTTCAGAATGGGCTGCATTTCTGGGTAGCTGAAAAAGCCTTGAAAACAGGTGATATCTGGAAGGAGACATGAAACTTAAAATGATTTCTCTGGAAAGTTCAGTGCATGCTAGAATTTAAAGAATACATGTATATGTCAGAGTACTTGTAACAGATTACAATTTTTAAAAACTTACGATTGAGTCCAATATCATGGAAAGTTAAAATGGGTTGCTTGGTTCTGTCTCCCTGAATTGCAACGTGCAAATTGCCATAAGGTGTTTCAACATTTTCCTCCTGGATTAAATAAAGTTTATTCTCTTTCAAGGATTAGTTTGATAGTGGGGGTGTGATATGATGCCTTTTAGGTTTATGAGGTATTAATAACTTTTTTAAATAGGCCTAAATATTATCACAAGTTCTTAGTGGAGAAAACTTTCATTTCATATTTCTTTAAATTACTGCACTAACAGCCTATCCATAAACAAGTATAAACAGCTGAGACAACAGAACAGAGACAAAAGTGACAGTACATTACATGCAAAGCAAGTTAACATTAAGATAAATATAATCCAAAAAAAAAATTAATAAATATCCAACAATAAATAAAACAAATTCATTCTGCATCCTTGGAATCACGAACCTATATTTTCAAAGGAATATCATTAGCTTTTTCATGGCATGTCCTGATACAATAGGGCAGTGTGGTGATGCCATAAGAGTGACAGGTTCTTGGACCGAAACATAATTCAATACTTAATTTTAATTATTAATACCTGCGTTAATATGGTGTGTGCAAAAGTTCTGGGCTTAGGATCCATGGTTTCAATGCTTGTGAGTTCAATTTCAGTCCTCCTTTCCATTTTTGATTTAAACTTTTTATGGCTGAAAAAAGATGTGAAAAGAAACATCACTAAAAATATACCAGTGGAAAAAAATAAAAGAGAAACTCATTCTGTTGGAATTCATTCGTTCTTTTTATTGCCCTATAACAGGTCTGAATGCTATGAGCTCAATTTTTCTATTATTATAACATACTAACTATGATACAATGAAAATTTAAATCGACATAATGATTTAACAACACATTTTTCATAACAGACACAAAATACAGGTAGTGTTAAGAAATGTAATTAGACTGTTAACAACCTTCAGGACAGAAGTTATTCTGAAAACTATGTTGTAAAATACAACTTTCATAATACAGTGAAATAAGCATGGTGTGTAATGGAGACTAATCCATAAAACGAAATGCCTCCTGAGAAATCAAGCAGTTTCATGTTAGGGTGGGAAAGTTTTTTTTTTCTTATTCGTTAATCAAAGTGATGCTACTATGTTGGTAAATTTTTATATTGGCAGATAATCTTGTAAAAATATTATAAATAAAATTAATGATAATTATAAATAATTATGATTTTACAAGAACAAAAACATTCTAAAAACACAGGACCTGGTTGTGACAGAACATTTCCACCACATTCGGTGATTTAAGTATTTAATTTATAATTTATTTATATTAGTTATATATGCCCCCTTTAGGTCTCTGTTTAACATTTATTATATTTATGGAGATGCCCCCAAGTTGATGACAATGTCTCTGGTTAAGCGGTCACCTAATTTTTGAGAAGTCATTATTTTCATAGCTAAATGAAAAGAGTAAAAAGTTAAGTTCATTTAGCCCTAAGGGCAATCAGGGCTGTTGAAGTGTAGAATTCATCTGTTTCTGTAACTACAGTGTCTAATGCAATAAACTAATGGAATTTTGTGGATAGCACAATGCCTATTAGCCTTTACTTCGCCCAACTTAAGTCAGTACCCATTTAAAGCTGGGTGGACCGAGGGTTGAGCCCATGACTTTCAGGTCGACAGTTGAGCATCTACACCAATGGGCCAAAGGCCCCAGTTTCATTTATGATTTAAACAGAACTGAATTTTTTTCTACAGAAAATGTCAGTCTTCTAATCTAATGAAAAAAATACCAAAAAAAAAGGGGCACGCTATTTGCTTTCAGCACAAAGAAGAAGCTGTGCTAATAAAATCCAACAACTAATTTAAAAAAAAAAGTTCAGTAGTTCTACCTACACCATTAATGATATTAATTTGGCACTGCCTATTAATTTAAGACCCTAAAAATACATACTTCAGTCGCAGTATAATTTATTAATTTATTTTTTAACAATACTTCTTCCAGTAAAGCTAACTATATATTACGTCGCAATGTTTAACATAGTAATGATAATTTAAAGTTAAACCTTATTTCTTACATTAATGAAGAATGATAACAAAATAAGAAATCGTTATTTCCTCGTTCTGCTAGTCTTAATTAGTGAAGAGATTTTTGTTGACCTTTTTGACCACTGCAGCAGTTAGAAGAATCGTTGCTATTGGGTGTAGCATCATTCTTTTAACCAATTATAAATAGCTTCACATCTATTTGTTTCTTCAAATTCATGCTCAAATATAAACGGCTCAAACAAACACATAAGAGCTGTTTTTCAAATACAAGTACAAATTAAATAATTAAACTTTAATTTAACTAATATTAACTATGATGTAACGATGGATCCACATGGCTTCATTAGTCTCATTCTTTACACTTTGCTGAAAATTGCTATTTCGGGGATGAGAAAGGCTTTTCCGTTTCAGCAAGCTGGGATAACCTATATTGTTTTCTTGAACTAATTTTTTAAGCAATTGCCTCCCCTACATTAATAGGCGTGAAAGAAAATTAAAGTCAGAATTTATATCAAGGTTTTTTTTATATGGGAAAAGTCAAGCAAGGAGTAAAATAATGAGTTTGTTTTAATGACACAGACAAACTAATTTCATAAGTTTTATTCTCGTGGACAAATAATTTGTTCCCATGACCCGTGAAGAAATAAATTGAAAGATTTTTACTTTGGACGAATAGATTCAAAGATTTTTACTTTGGACAAAAAAAAATGTTTACTTTGGACAAACAAATTCAAAGATATTCCCAACGAACTAATAATTCATTATCTTTATTCCCCTGAATGTGGGAGTCTCCTTATATGTGCACGGCTATTTGATCGGTGCCCCCTTCACCCACCCCTTATTCCCATACCCGAGCCAAAACTAAAATACAAAATTCCAATTGGAAAGCAAGATACACCCCCTTCCCTCCGAAACCTCACACCTGTTTCAACCTTGTTATCGATAGGTCGGACAAATAAATTTTTTATTGTTGCTTTTAAAAAAAAAGTCCGAGTCTGGGTAATGTTTTTGAATTTTGTTTCCTACAACAAGTTATCGCAACCATTTAAATACTTTGGATTGCTACTAAACAGAAGCAAAAAAAAAAATTTGATAGTATCTTTGGGTGCGTGTTCGGGAGGGGGGGGCGCGTGTTTACACACCATTTGGTAATATGCGCTCGAAACTAAAACAAAAAAAATTTAAACTAAAAAGAAGGGGGGGGGGGGGACATATTCTATGTAGCCCTACAAATTTCAATACAAAGAAACTTTCATAATAACGAAATGAAAAAAAAAACGGCTTCGGTCCGCGGATCATCTCCTCGGATCAGTTCACTCTTTCTGTCATCAAGTGTTTGGACTCGCTCTGAGACCGTTCATTTGCTTTCATTACGCGGACCTGTACCAGATCCTTGAAGGGCGAAGGTGGGTTGGGGGACGGGAGGTGCGTGTGAAATCCGCACTTTACGGTGAACTTAGCAGAATCCCGATGGATCACAGAAATTCATTATAATTTATATTTTCTCCATTTTAACAATAAAAAAAAAAAAAGAAAGAGCGACGTTGATTTTTTTTTTTTAATTTTGTGTCTGCGTGTTGTGGTGCACAGACCCGTAGGTCTACCGTAACTCACAAATCACAACGCATGCCTGGCCACGCCGCTGATCCTAATCTTCTTTTAATAAATATCACACACATAAAAATCAAACACACACACACACATAGACACATTGTTGTCACACATACACACACACACACACGCTGTTGTCACACACACACACACTGTTGTCACACACACACGGTTGTCACACACACGCTGTTGTCTCACACACACACACAGTTGTCACACACACACACACACACATACACACACACTGTTGTCACACACATACACACACTCTTGTCACACACACAGACACACTGTTGTCACACACACACTCTCTTGTCACACATACATACATACACACTGTTGTCACACACACATACACACTGTTGTAACACACACACACTGTTGTCACACACATACACACTGTTGTCACACACACACATACACACACTGTTGTCAAACACACACACACTCTTGTTACACACACACATACACACTGTTGTCACACACACACATACACACACTATTGTCACACACACATGCACACTCTTGTCACACACACATACACACTCTTGTCACACACACACATACATACACTCTTGTCACACACACATACATACTGTTGTCACACACAAATACACACTGTTGTCACACACACATACACACACTGTTGTCACACACACATACACACCTATCACACACATACACAAACTGTTGTCGCACACAAATACACACTGTTGTCACACACACATACACACTGTTGTCCCAGACACACATACATACACACTGTTGTCACACACACACTCTTGTCACACACACATACATACACACAGTTGTCAAACACACACACTCTTGTCACACACACTCACATACACACTGTTGTCACACACACACACATACACACTGTTGTCACACACACACACATACACACTGTTGTCACACACACACACACACATACACACTGTTGTCACACACACACATACACACTGTTGTCACACACACACACATACACACTGTTGTCACACACACACATACACACGCATACACACTGTTGTCACACACACACACTCACATACACACTGTTGTCACACACACACACATACACACTGTTGTCACACACATACACACACATACACACTGTTGTCACACACACACACATACACACGCATACACACTATTGTCACACACACACTGTTGTCACACACACATACACACTGTTGTCACATACACACACACACATACACACTGTTGTCACACACACACACATACACACTGTTGTCACACACACATACACACTGTTGTCACACACACATACACACTGTTGTCACACACACACACACATACACACTGTTGTCACACACACACACACACATACACACTGTTGTCACACACACACACACTGTTGTCACACACACATACACACTGTTGTCACACACACACACACACATACACACTGTTGTCACACACACATACACACTGTTGTCACACACACACACACATCCACACGCATACACACTGTTGTCACACACACATACACACTGTTGTCACACACACACACACACTGTTGTCACACACACATACACACTGTTGTTACACACACACATACACACACATAAACACTGTTGTCACACACAAATACACACTGTTGTCACACACACACATATACACTGTTGTCACACACACACACATACACACACTCTTGTCACACACACATACACACTGTTGTCACATATACACATACACACACTCTTGTCACACACACATACACACTGTTGTCCCACACACACATACACACACTCTTGTCACACACACATACACACTGTTGTCACATATACACATACACACGCATACAATGTCCCCCACAAAAGGTCAACGAATTATTATTTTTGACAGACACATGAGGTCGGCTAGAAAATGTCGACATACATAGATCAGTGAATTGTGTTAATTCTAGATCAGTGAGTTGTGTTAATTCATACATAGATCAGTGAGTTGTGTTAATTCATACATAGATCAGTGAGTTGTGGTAATTCATACATAGATCAGTGAGTTGTGTTAATTCATACATAGATCAGTGAGTTGTGTTAATTCATACATAGATCAGTGAGTTGTGTTAATTCATACATAGATCAGTGAGTTGTGTTAATTCTCGAAATAAATGAATTTTTACCGTTATTTATTTGTTTATTATTTCCCTTGTTTTTTTTTAACTGGAGTTGATCCAAGTGGGAAGCCCAAATTATATTAATAGTGAAAATAAATAAAAGGAACGAATAGAAGTGGGTGTGAAGGGGTGGGGGTTGGGGGGGGTGATTATGGAAGATAGTAATGCAGCAAGAAACGGGTGTGTTTCTTAACTCTAGACATGGGCAGTATACGGCCATGGGGGGAGGGGGGCAGTCAGAGACCGTTTGGCTGTTTGACCCGGCCTGTGCCCCTGTTTACATTTTAATTCAAGTCAGCTTATAAAAAAAAAGACACACACACACACACACTCCATCTGTCAGCTCTTGAATTTACCTTTCTTTGTATTTAAGCACCCACTGTGGCCCGCGCTTCGTAACATTAGCCCACCCTCCCGCCTTACAAAAGCTCAACTTATCAAATGAACGTAGGTTATGATTACGTCCTTGCGGTCATACTTCTAAATTCTATCCACCACTGACTCTCAAACACACACAAACACAGACAAACAAATAAACACACACTTAAGCAAGCACACACACACACACATAAAGTCAAGAGCCTACATAGAAATACAGCGTCTGCTAAAGAGAGAGAGAGAGAGAGAGAGAAAGAAAGAGAGTTGTGGGGGTAAGGTGAAAAAGATAACTTTTCTAGTTTAATGTTTTTATTCATACTGTTTTAGTTATTGTTATAGTTGTACAAACAATTTACCAATTAAACAGGATACGCGCGCCGATTAAGCGAGAAAATTAAAAATGGCTGCGATTTGTAGCAGTTAATGAATGAACACCATCTCCCTCTGCAGTCATGGATATCATCTTGTCCGTGCCTGTCTGTGAGGGGACGGGGCGGCGAGGGGGGGTGCGCTAGGCAAAAAGTATTGGGGGGGGGCAAGAAAAAATTCTTGCGAAAATTGGGCCTCTAATAATCTTTGAATAGTTGAGCCTCCCTTATGTGTTGCTAATGTTGACAGTGATAGAGAGAGAGAGAGACAGAGAGACAGAGAGAGAGAGAGAGAGGGGGGGGGGTTAGGGGGAGAGGGGGAAGAGAGTGTTAGAGAGGGGGGATAGAATTGGAGGGAGAAAGGGGAGAGAGAAAAAGGGAGGGAGAGCGAGAGAGAAGGGAAGAGAGAGAAAGAAGGAGGGAGAGAAGGAGTGGGAATGAGAGGAAGAGGGAAAGAGAGGGGGAGAGAGAGGCGGAGGGAGAGTGGAGAAGAGAGAGAGAGAGAGAGTGGAGAAGAGAGAGAGAGAGAGAAAAGGAAAGAGAGGGAGAAAGAGAGAGGGAGGAAGAAATAGAGAGAGAAAGGGGGGAGAGAACAAAACAAAGAAAGGAAAGAGACCTATAAAAAGCTAGAGAATTACAACAGAAAGAAAGAACATTTCCTCGGTCGGCCTAATAACAGTTTCTGGCTTTACGTATTTTGCTGAAATTTTTACTTGACAACCATCCCCCGCCCCTCCCCCCCCCTTTTCCAAACGTTGCACCACCACCACCACCTACCTTTTTCCCATTCCACGCTCATAAGTAACGGGTGGGAGGGTGCATGGTTGACTTACTGTTGAGATCGATGACATTGGAGGGAGGTGGGTGGGGAGGAGGGGGGGGTCAGGTTTATTGAGTGTGTGTGTGTGTGTGTGTGTGTGTGTGTGTGTGACAGGTGCGGGGCGATGCAACAAGCATCAACAGGTTCACAGCCTGACCTCTTTCCTTCTGGCACCACCCCTTTTCCCCATTTAATGCCCCTGTTTATAAATTCCGCACACCCCCCCCCCCCAAACCTCAACTATTTTACCCTGGTCGCAGAAATGTTTCAGGTGTAGTGTTGTAGTCATCAGTAAAACATGTTTGGTGGGGGGGGGGAGATTGAGGATAATATAAAATAAATAAATAAAAGAAGAAATATCAAACTAATCAATTTGTCCTGGTTGTTGTGCTTCTTTAAAGTACAAAAAAAACAACGGGAGCTAATTGCGGTAGAAGATGGAAAGAAACTTAAGAGTTATGGCACTTAGTTTTCAATGCTAACAAATAAAGCGAAGGCCTTTCACATCTTTAACTCAAGTTCGCTATTTTTTTTTTCTAAAATAATTTATAAATGGTAGAACGTCGTCGTATAGACCTTTACTCATGGGGGTGGAGGGGGGAAGCGAAATAATACTACAAACGTGCTGTATTACTGTACAACGTCGATATGAAATCATCATTTCAGTGAAATTTTAAATCTTCACCAGGTTA
This sequence comes from Bulinus truncatus, assembly GCA_021962125.1. Classification (NCBI taxonomy): domain Eukaryota; kingdom Metazoa; phylum Mollusca; class Gastropoda; family Planorbidae; genus Bulinus; species Bulinus truncatus. The sequence goes on along the minus strand of JAGDYQ010000172.1, from coordinate 1,676,450 downwards.
CCCCTTTAAATCTTGACCGGCGATTGGGTATAATAAAGCCATGGGGGGCACCTTGGACACACAGTTGGTAAAAACGGGATGAAGGCTAGTAGCAATACTGTGATTTGATCCCAGACAGATAAGGGATGATTCCACTTATTATATAAGGGGTCATTCCACTTAAAATTATTATTTTCTTGTAGTGCGCCCGAACGTCCTACTGGGGGGAGGATATCATTGGGGCCCCTTTTTGCGTAGTTTTTCAGGGGCACCAGAATTAATAACCTACCCACCCACTCCCCTCCGAGCAATATATGTTATGGAATGTACGTAAGTAGCAGCGTGCGTCATCAGCAAGGGGCCGTCACGATATCATTGTTTTGTTGTCTATCTTCAATATTTTCAAGGAAGTCGGATCACGGTACAAAGTGACATGTTTGATAGCACGGCGGCTCCATTGTAGATATCGAAACCCGCTATTGATCCGGTGGATTGATTTACGGATGGCGAGAGGGTAGAGATAGAAGGGGGGGGAGAGAGAGAGAGAGAGAGAGAGAGAGAAAGAAATTTAATTCTTCTACAATCCTTTGCTTTAGATATACAAATATGGCTGATTTTGATATAGGCTATATATACTAGTTGCAAGTACCCGGCTTTGCCCGGGTTTAAAATAAGGTTTTCTGTTTACCTTCTGTTTTCTCCCTACCCCCTCTCTCCCTTTCCCTCCCTCCCTCTCCCTCCCTCTCTCCCATCTCTCTCCCATCTCCCTCTCTCCCCTCTCCCCCTCCTTCTCTCCCAACGTCCATCCTTCCTCTCTCCTTCCCTCCCCTCTCTCCTTCCCTCCCCTCTCTCCCTCCCTAACCCCTCTCTCCCTCCTTTCTCCCTCCCTCCCATTTCCACCTCTCTCTCTCTCCCTCCCCCCTCTCTCCCCTTCCTCCCTCATTCCCTCTCTCTCCCCTCCCTGCCCCCTCACTCTTTATCTCTCTCCCTCCCTCTCTCCCACCCTCTCTCTCCCTCCCTACTCCCTCTCCCATCTCCCTCTCCCCCCATCTCCCTCTCTCCCCATTCTTTTCTCCCCCCTGTCCAACCCCTCCCTCCTCTCTCCCCCTCCCTCCCTCCTACCCTCCTTTCCTCTCTCCTCCTGCCCCCTCTCTCTCTCTCTTTATCTATCTATCTCCCTCTCTCTCTCTCTCTCTATATATATATATATATATATAACTTAAGAGTTTATGTCCCGGTTTGGCCTGGACCGTCCCGGATATACTGGATTGTCCCGGTGTCCCGCCCGGTTGTTGAAATTGTCCCGGTTTAGATTCAGGGCACAGTTTCTTGGAAATAATTGAGCAAAATTATTAGATCAGAGAATGATTAATCTGCTCTTGTGTGATCAGTAACATTTTGGTAAGTAACACAGTAATACAAATTTACAGAAGTGAAAAATACGAGTGGTACAACAAGAAGAAAACTGTTTTGTTTTGTAAAAAATATCATGTTTGTGTACCATTATGAATAAAATAACAAAGATTAACTATTCTATATTTTAAGTGTTTTTTTTACATTACTGTTTTCATACCCCCCCCCGAAACCGACATCCCTAAACCTAAAGTAAAAAAGACAGAACTGTCCCGGTTGGTCCGTGAAAAAATATGGCAACCCTATATATATATATATATATATATATATATATATACTTATTATTATGGCTTCACACTTCTTCTAAAATCCTTCTTCATTCCTTTATCTTCCTCAAACTGTACAAATCAGGGAGCATGAAAAAACAACAACAATTCTTTGCATCACAAAGGCACAATACAGCACCAGCGCGCAAGTTCTATTCGAATCGGGAAATGACGTCACAGAGGAATTTTATTTATGGCGCCGTCGAGATTACTTTAATATAGTAAAATACTAAAATAAAAAAAAAAATAATTACAATTAAACTACCCATCGAGATGAAACGAAACCTGTCCTATAACCTTCCCCATGTAATTATGTGTATGTGTAACAAATTTCACATTATTTGGTTATCTGGATCTTGAGTTATAAGACAGACAGACAGACAGACAGACAACAAATGCCTCAGACAGACAGACAGACAACAAATGCCTCTTATAAGTATATATATATATATATATATATATATATATATATATATATATATATATATATATACTTATAAGAGGCATTTGTTGTCTGAAGAGGCATTTGTTGTCTGTCTGTCTGTCATATATATATATATATATATATATATATATATACTTATAAGAGGCATTTGTTGTCTGTCTGTCTGTCTGTCTGTACCCGACAGTAAAGAAAGAAGACTTTGATATAGACGTAACCAAAATGCTTTCTAAAAGTTTCTTAGAATGAATTGATTTAAAGAGAAACACATTTTTTTTCTTTTTTTTCTTTTTTTTTTGTGTAAATGGGTTGAGTAATAAAAAAAACAACAAATGTACATTATAAAACAATGTCATTTTTTAATATTATTTAATATGATTTATTCCACAAGAAAATGTATAAACTATGGCTCTCAACCTTTTTTTCGCAACTGTACCCCAAAGAGTGTGAAAATTTGTCCGCGGGTACCTGTCACCAGGCACGCCAAGAGGGGGGGGTCATTGTCAGGGGGCCCGCATCTGTAAAAGGGCCCGGCCGCCCCGACCATGTCAATTTTTTCACGACTCATTGTTTATTAAGGGGCCCGCAATGATGTCCTGCCCTGGGGCCCTTGTTGGCTCTCGGTGCCCCCTGCCTGTCACACGCAAGTTCGCTAAAAAGTGTACTTATATTCATTATGGAATTATGAGTCGCTGCGTGCCCCCCCCCACCCCCTGCATAGCCTTTTTTCCCGTACCCCTTGGGGTACGCATACCACCGGCTGTGAACCACGGGTCTGTTGTGCAGCCGTTGTGAAATATCTCCGTGTCGTACTTGCCTTCAATGTCTATCTTCAAGGAAGTTGGATCATAGACAGAAACGAATGACATGCTGATAGCTCGGCGATTCCGTTGTAATGTTGAATCGTGATAGTTGATCGATACGGCAGGGTTGATTTACGGATGGCTGGAGAGGTCTATCCGACAGGATACAGGTGATAAGAGGGGAAACTGTGCTCTACAGGTGTATGAAGTACATGTAGGCCTACATAAAGAGAAGACACGCGTGTATATGTATTGGGGTATATCTGTCTGGTTATCCATAAATCAATATACCGACAATTAACTATATGCCTGTTCTTGTTCTACTAGATGACATCTTTGATATAGGTAGATAGATATCCATAGATATATACATATATATTTCGATATAGAAATAATCAGACAAACAGACAGATTTGATTAGACAGACAGACAGACAGACAGACAGATAGATAGATAGATAGATAGATAGATAGATAGATAGATAGATAGATAGATAGATAGATAGATAGATAGATAGATAGATAGATAGATAGATAGATAGATAGATAGATAGATAGATAGATAGATAGATAGATAGATAGATAAGATACCAGTGGTGCCGTAAACAGCTTGGGAGCCCCTCGGCCAAAAATGTTTAAAGTGGGCCCTCATGAAACAATAACTCTCCTAGTCATGGGCCCCCCAATATCCTGCTCTCCTATAACGACAACAGTGATTGCTTGATTGATTGATTGGCCGTAGACCAGATTGAATAGCTCTCTTAATCTCTACAGTTGAGATATTTCGTTGAATCTAATCGAAATTTCGATTTGCATCGATCTTATTGGGATTTTAATTGATTAATTTATCTTTGTTTCAAATCATGACCTATAAGATTTGTTCAATCTTCATTTTGAATCTGACTGTGGGGGTGTTTTTCATAAACCGTGCAGCATGACTATCAGTAACGTTATATTAGCAAAACATGTTTGCAACAACACGCATGCAATCCCCGGGGGGGGGGGGGGATGTGACGGTGGGGGGGAGGGGTGAGGAGGAGGCCATTTTGGGAGCCAACACGCCCCCCCCCCCCCTTCCCGCCCCCCCCCCCCCATTGCCCTTAATGCTTCAAAAACACGAAAGGATAGCATTAGACAAGAAAACAATGTAACCTCCCTTTTCCTCCAAATGCATTCCAAGAGAAGCAATGGCCGACGATATAAGCCCCCCCCCCCCCGCCCTCTCCCCACATACAGTCACCAGAAGCACACATGGCTGGCTGATACACACGTACATAAGTAGCAACAGGTACAGACTTGGTCCTACGGTCATGATACCATAGGGACAAAATAAAAAAAAAAAATCGATCTCCGCAGCCCTGTTCTTTTTATCATGCTAATCTTTTTCTTCGAGCGTCTGGCGAGGGAGCGGGAAGAAGAAGAAGGAGGTGGTGGTGGGCATTGCAGAGTGTTTTTTTTTTGTTGGCCAGATGCCAGTTCGAATCAACATTCAAATGCTGATGTCAGAGTGGCCTGTTTGCATTGATTTTTTTTTCTCCTCCCGTCTTAGCCTCAGCGATAATCTATTGATAACCTTTTTTTTATTGGTTTTTTTTTTATTCTATCCTACAGGCATTGATTTTTGTTCAATCTCTTAGATTTATTTATTTATTTTTTTATGTAAAGAGGTTTTGGGTTTAAAAGTACGTATCTGTGTAAAGCTAAGGCTTAGGGTTGGGTTAACGTTGGAGGCATGTGATAACACGGTGAGACTTTTTTCTTTTTAATATGATATGGAGCGGAGAGTAAGTAACTCGCCTCTGCTAATTAGTGTTTGAGTCATTCGATGATTAGATGAGCTGGTGTATTATTAGTTGAGTCAGTTGACAGTAAGAAGAACTGGCATATGATTATAGTTGAGTCGGTGGCTAATAGGTTGAACTAGTACATGATTAGTTGAGTCGGTTGATAATATATTGAACTGGCATATGAATAGTTGATTTAGTGGATAAGTTGAACCAGTATATGATTAGTTGATTTAGTAGGTAATAAGAGGAACTGACAGATGATGAGACGAGTCACTAAATACGATGAGTCAGTAGGTGATTAGATGAGTCAGTAGATAATAAGATGAGTCAGTAGATAATTAGTTGTCAATATATCATAAGATAAATCAGTTGATAATTAGTTGAGTCAGTAAATATAAAAAGAATCAGTAAATGATAACACGAGTCAGTAAATGGTCGGATGAGTCAGTAAATGATAAGATGAGTCAGTAAATGATAACATGGGTCGGTAAATGGTCAGATGAGTCAGCAAATGGTCAGATGAGTCAGTAAATGATAAGATGAATCTGTAACTGGTCAGATGAGTCAGTAACTGGTCCGATGAGTCAGTAAATGGTCAGATGAGTCAGCAAATGGTCAGATGAGTCAGTAAATGATAAGATGAGTATGTAACTGATCAGATGAGTCAGTAACTGGTCAGATGAGTCAGTAACTGGTCAGATGAGTCAGCAAATGGTCAGATGAGTCAGTAACTGGTCAGATGAGCCAGTAACTGGTCAGATGAGTCAGTAAATGCTAAGATGAGTCAGTAAATGCTAAGATGAGTCAGTAGACTATAAACGAAGCCGATCAGATGATACACCCTGTTTACGATATATTTTATCATGAGCCAAAAGTTGGCAATAAGTGCAATAATAATTTTCAGTGAGCTACCATAGTAACAATATTAGATCAAATTTTAAAGTTCATACATTAAGAAAGAATATATATTTGGGTTCTGCGTTAAATCGAAAGTAAAGAATTAATACAACAGTATTCCAGTTTAAAATACAATCATGATAAAATTGGATCTGCCCGAAACCAAAAATAACCTAGCCTACCGTTCAAGCCTAAGGGGATATAACTCTATGCAAAGGTTTTGCAGGGTACAGCTAGTTAAATTATAATAAACACGAAGCATTAATTAATTAATTGCTTATTGTCTTGAAAAACGAACTTAGTTACTGGAACTATATGGGATCGGAAAATAATGCTACCGAGTGGGGCCACATTGCCAAAGGGCCACCCATTACAGTACCCATTTCTATAAAAGTCATACATCATCAGTGTCCTGAATACAGGGCTGGTCTTACGAACTGCGGGGCCCAATTTATCGGATGCTTGCAAGCCCCCCCCCCCCTTTTCCATCTTCTAGCATGTCCGATAGTGACATGCTAAATGTAAATTGCGGGGTCTCTGTCAGGCGCGGGGCCCCATTCGGGGCAATCAGTAAGATTCGTTCACCTAAGGCTCCCTCCCCCCCCCCCCAAGTTATATTTAAAAGTGTCTTCCTATGGCCCAGAAATATCTCTGAAACTCCCTACTACTCTCTACCTACGGCCCACCCAAAGACCTGGCGACGGCGTCTCTAGTTGGGCGGGGAAAGGGGGGTGGGGTGGGTGGGGTGGCGGGGTGTTATTCCCTATTTAGAATAGCCACGGTACGCGTGAGTGATGATACATCGACTTAACACATATTTGTGATAAAAACATTCAGACTAACGCAGAGAGGAGGAGGAGGAGGAGGAGGAGGGGAGGGGGGGGAAGAAACCGCTCTTTAGTTTTTTCGGGTATTGATACAACGTCCGACACGCTTTGATTTTTGCGTCACACGATTTGAATAGGGGGGGGGCTAAATAAATACTGGGCGATGGTATACGGGGTGGGGGCGTGGGGTGGGGTAATAGAAGAAGATTTGGATGAGAGAAGAGGGAGGGGGGGAAGGGCCCAATAAAAGGTGAAAAGGGGGGGGGGGAGGAATCGGTAAACGGTACTTGACTTGACGTTCATGTCAGCGAATTATCAATACACAGTCATGTTTGATCGATCAATACAAACACACGCCAACACACACACACACAGTACGTATGTGTGCACATACATGTCGTTGCGCTGCTACTTCAAACTGACAACCCAGAATTAATAAATAAAAAAAAAAATACACCGCCTACTTCTAAGAAAATAAATACATAACTTATGACACCACAACAACACAGGCTGTTAGGTCATTTTTGATTGAATAACGGATAGGGGGAGACGGGAAGAGGGGTGGTAGGTGGCGGCGATAGAGCGGGGAGGGAGGGGGACGACGTGGTAAAGGGGAAGATTGCGGTTGTTTTAAGTTTTTTTTTTTATTACCTATTTATTTATATATATATATATATATATATATATATATATATATATATATATATATATATATATATATATTTAAGAAGAGACCATTCCAAGTTTATGGTTGGCAATACTTTCGGTTGTTGTTGTATCTCAATACATCCGTAGACACAAAAAAACCAACAATCTAGCAACAACAATCGCGTATTTGGCTCATTGCGAGGACGTGAAGAGGGCGGTAAATCTTGCACAACATTGTTGGTCTCGACGACATCTGTGGGGAAGAGTTGCCCCACCAGGGACTAGGAAACAAAAACATGTGTGCTCTTGTGAAGTGTGAACGTGTGTTGGTATGTGTGTACGTATGTGTCTGTGTTCGCGTTCTTATATATCCTATCACCCCCCCCACACACACACACACA
>JAGDYQ010000172.1:1631488-1663988 GCA_021962125.1 Bulinus truncatus | reverse complement strand
GCTATCAGAAAAGTGGACAGTCCAGGCGAAGACATGCAACTGATTCTTCTTCAACTTGACCAACCACTTTATCGAAATTATTGGGTGTCTTGAAATTTGATATTAGCATTGACCGATAGAATGAGAAATCGAAATACAGTCTTAAAATAAGCCTGTAGCATTGCCGTTTTTTTTGACAACTGAATAGTAATATACTTGTACCAACAATAATCAACATAGTAATATACCTGTATCAACAGTAATCAACATAGTAATATACCTGTACCAACAACAATCAACATAGTAATATACATGTACCAACAACAATCAACATAGTAATATACTTGTACCAACAACAATCAACGTAGTAATATACCTGTACCAACAGTAATCAAAATAGTAATATACCTGTACCAACAGTAATCAACATAGTAATATACCTGTACCAACAACAATCAACATAGAAATATACTTGTACCAACAACAATCAACATAGTAATATACCTGTACCAACAATAATCAACATAGTAATATCCCTGTACCAACAATAATCAACATAGTAATATACCTGTACCAACAGTAATCAACATAGTAATGTACCTGTACCAACAGTAATCAATATAGTAATATACCTGTACCAACAACAATCAACATAGTAATATACATGTACCAACAATAATCAACATTGTAATATACATGTACCAACAACAATCAACATAGTAATATACCTGTACCAACAATAATCAACGTAGTAATATACCTGTACCAACAGTAATCAAAATAGTAATATACCTGTACCAACAGTAATCAACATAGTAATATACCTGTACCAACAACAATCAACATAGAAATATACTTGTACCAACAACAATCAACATAGTAATATACCTGTACCAACAATAATCAACATAGTAATATCCCTGTACCAACAATAATCAACATAGTAATATACCTGTACCAACAGTAATCAACATAGTAATATACCTGTACCAACAATAATCAACATAGTAATATACCTGTACCAACAATAATCAACATAGTAATATACCTGTACCAACAATAATCAACATAGTAATATACCTGTACCAACAATAATCAACATAGTAATATACCTGTACCAACAATAATCAACATTGTAATACACCTGTACCAACAATAATCAACATAGTAATATACTTGTACCAACAGTAATCAACATAATAATATACCTACAATAATGTTGATTTTTACACATTGTTATCAAGAGAGGAAAATAAGCGGGGAAAAAATAAGCAAGCAATCACAGTTTCTCTGGTTCCGATTGATATTATTTATTGATGTCCATAAACTATGGGATTGTTGGATACTAGCAGATACGTTGTTATGGATAGTCCATCATTGTGGCCGTTTTCAGTCCCCCCCCTTCCCTCACCCCAAACCCCAGCCCAAACTGTTGGATGTCTTCTATCGAGACTTTTAATTAGCTAGTCACAATGAGTATAAATGTCCGCAGAAAAGAAGAAAAATCAACTCTTTGTCTAAATGTTACACAATTAAAAGTTAACAAGCATCACAGTGGGTAGCGAAGTGTACACAAATATTTGAGGACCTCTGCACTTTTTTTTAAATGTAAAATTCGAACTAATTAGTACAAAACAATTTTATTATAAGTCACTACTTACACTTCAAAAAAAAAATAAATAAAAAATAAATTAAAGAGGAAAATACCTATACTACTATTTTTTTTGAAAATAATATTTGTTTACTCTGCCAATAGCACCATAAAATAATCTGTATTTCTTGATAACATAATTTTCAAACGTATATATTTTTTAGAGCATTTTCGAAAAAAAAATGCTGTATTGTCCCCGTTTTGTATGTCCGTCTGTCCGTGTACACCCTAGATCTCAACAACCATAAGTCCTAGACCCATGATGTATATATCATTTTGTAGGTCTTGGCCTGCCAAGAAATGACTTTTTTTCATTTCGCGATCTGACCTCTCAGGGCCGTTAAAGGGGCCTTAGTACCGTTTTTTACTATATAAGCTATATTAATAAAGGAGCGCTATATCTCAGCAACTATAAGTCCTAGACCCATGATGTATATATCATTTTGTAGGTCTTGGCCTGCCATGTGTACATCAAAAGTTCATTTCGCGATAGGACCTCTGAGGGCCGGGCTTCAGGGCTCCTAAGGGGCTTATATATTATATATACACCTTGTACGTTCAATAACCCGTTCACTTGGTGCGAAATACTGCAGCACGTAGTTTCACCAAGATTTATTAAGAAACTCATCAAATGAAATAGTAAGCTTGTGTTCTGAGTTTAATTGAAAGTATCAGAGCTATGCAACAATTGACGGAGTTTTCGGACGATTAAATGACTATAATTTAGAATGTTTTCAATTATGAGTCCTATTTTAGTAACCACAAACCACTTGTAGTTAGATTTAAGAGACAATAATTTTTTTTTCAAATATAAAGAAACGTCTTTATAATTTTTTTTTTACAAATATATGCATTACACAATTGAATTTATAAACATTTCCAAAATTTACAAATATTTACTGAAAGCTAACAAACGTACTGATACATAACACGAAAATGCGCTAACACGTCCTGTGTCCAGAATGGAACAGGTTTAATTGCTTGTTTTTAAATGTATTTTTAAACACTTCTGACTTTCGTTATGACGTTTTTCATTGGTACAAATCCACTCTCACCTATGAACAATTGAAATAATCAAATAAAATGGTGCGCTTTTTTTTTTTTACACCCTCGCTTTTATTTTTTTCTTTCAAATCCTCGGGTACTGATAACATTATTCTATTTTTTTTTCTTCTTTTATGCTTTTGGATGGAGAACGTAAACAGGAGAGTGAAGGGGAGGGGAAAAGGGGGGGGGGCGTCTTCTTTTGATCTGCTGGTGTTTTTTTTATGAGGTTTACTATTAAAAAAAAATCTATACAAAAGTTTCCCACACTTTATGCTATGTGAATCTATTGTGGACAATTTTTTTCTTTTTTTAAAAAAAATATATTACCATTTTCTTTCATCTGTTCCATCCATCTTTGCATTCACGGTTTTTCTGTTATTCATGATGTGCATAATAATAATCTTTTGCGGGCCAGTCGGTTCGGTGGCAGGGTTTGTTTTTTTGTTGATGATTTTTTTTTTATCTATCTATAAGAATTTTGGGTTTTATGGAATTTAAGAGGAGCGAATGCAATGAACGATCCTCGGTGAGGCCCATGGAATCTTTCCAGGTGAAATTTGGTGTAAAATCGTCCCACACAAGCAGTGGCGTACCTAGGGGGGGGGGGCGGTGGGTGCGGTCCGCACCGGGCGGCACTTTTTATTACTTTTTAGGAGGGGGCGGCAAAATGTATAGATTAAATTCAAATACCTAAATGAGAGGGCGGCAAAATCGTCTTCCGCCCTGAGCGGCCGATACCCACGCTACGCCGCTGCACACAAGTCCACCCAGCTTTAAATGGGTACCTGACTTTAAAAGTTGGGGGAAGTAAAGGCGGCTGGGCGTTGTGCTAACCACACAACCGCTTCATATGCCGAGGTTACTGAAACAGATTAATTCTACACTTCATCTGCCCCGATGGCTCCGTTAGGGCTAAGGGAACTTTACTTTTTTAAATGCAATGAACGACCACAGTCTTGAGATACTGGGAGAATACACTCAGCAAATGCCTAACTGTATACAGTGGTGCAACTGGGGGGGGCGGGGCATTGGGGGCATTTGCCCCCCTCCGAAATAAAAAAAATAAAAGATTAGACCAAAATTTGTTTAAAATAAAATACAAATATATAAATAATGTGATTTTTTTTAATATAAGTGATTTTTTTTGCCCGCCCCCCCCCCAAAGTTTGGTCTAGTTGCGCCTCTGACTATATATGTTAATTTTACAACGGTAAAGGGGGGGGGGAGAGAGTACTGACTGGCTGAGATGGGAAATGAATGAGGCAGAAGTGGTGATATGGTGGGTGCGGGGTTCGGATTTGAGGCCGGGTGCACCAGCGGGCAAATCTTTGTGAAGGGCTCTGCACAGGCACATCTTTATGAAATTTGTTCTCTCTTCTCTCTCTCTCTCTCTCTCTCTCTCTCTTTCTCTCTCTCTCTCTCTCTCTCTCTTTCTCTCTCTCTCTCTCTCTCTCCTTCCCCCGTAGTCTGCCCCTCTAGGTTTTAGTGAGTTTGTTCTTGCCCTTGGTAGACTGAGGGCTGTAAGGTGACTGAACAAGAAGGCCTACTATGTACCAAAAGGCGGGAAGAATCGTTGGGATAACATTCGACGTCATTTGTTGTCATACACTAATCCTTTTTTTTTTAAAAAAAAAAAAAACAACAACTAAGAATAAAAACTACATTTTCTAAACAAACAAAAAAAAATGTATTGACTATATATATACTGTATTCAAGGAACGGGTAAGAAACAAACCAAGGGCAGTCAAAAAGCTTTGAAGGAAAAAGATCGGCCTGCGTCTAACAATGACGATGATTCAAATATGGACGACACACACACAAACACACACACACACACACATATATATATATATATATCGTTGAGTTAGATCTTTGAAGACACAGTCAGGATGAGGTGTCTATCTCTTAGAGCATATAAACCACTTTTGCCCCCCCCCTTTTTTTTTTCATCCCCACCATTTCCGAAAAGCGCAATGGTTTCGGAGGCACCACGGAGAGACATGGACGGTGATTTCTCATTGCCTTGTATCAGTGTTTCCCAAACTTTCGACATCGATGTACCCCCCCCCGTTTGATTGTTTGTAATACTGAGTACCCCCCACCCCCCTAGTTATTGTCTTTACGGTCCTGGTTTCTTCTTCCATCATTTCATTGTTGTCGCTTTATCCAAACATGTTTACATACTATTCTCAGCCATACAGGCCAGTAGCGTGCGGGCGGGGCATGTGGGGACGGGCCCCCCCTGTGTTTTGTCTGGGCCCATCTGCTTGTTTACTCTACTTAGTAACATTTTTTTCCTCCCCCCCCCCCGCTATTGGCCTGACCCCTGCTGTAGAAAGCCTGGCCCCTGCTGTAGAATTTTCACGCTACGGGGGCGGGGCTGTAGCCATATGCAGCGCGTACCCACGATAAACTTTTCGCGTGCATGGAATACGCCTACCACACTTTTGGGAAACAGTGCCCCTCCCCCCCCCCCACCCCTGTATGATTAAAAAAAAATTATTTTTTTGAACTCACAAGGTTTTGTTTACTTCCGGTTCACTTATTTAACATTCCCCGTTTTTATTTTTCTCTTTGTTCTCAACGCGATAAAGTGCATCAAGCCCTAATCATTTATTTTGTTTACCATTAACCCAAGTTATACGACCCAGAGGGGGGTTGTGGTTCCTGTTATATAGATTGGTACAATATAACTTTTGCTAGGAATCTGTCGTACCTACTTGCAGGTGTGATAATGTTATCACCCGAACCCTTCCCCTACATCCCCCTTTCATCCACCTGAGCCCAGCTCCACCCCCACCCCTTCACACACACACATACATACGCACGCATGCACGCGCCAGTTGACATGTCGTGTCATACGCTTACCTGAACTGCCCCCCCCTCGCCCGCTTTTTTTTCAGAGTCCTTTTTTATCATTTATTAATTACCCCCGATGAACTTAATACCGGTCTACAAACACACATTCAGACACATATGGTGGGGGGGGTCACATACACCGGGGGGGGGCGGGGAGAGAGAAAGAGAGGACAATACACCTTGGAATTCGTCTCCATCCTTTATTATTTCTTACTTATTAAAATACATGTACAAAGAAGTAAAAGAAAAAAAAAATATAAGGATCTTTGTATCGGGGATTTTTTTTTTTACCCTCGACAGTTGGCTCCATGGATGATTCGCTGAGCATCTCTCTCTCTCTCTCTCTCTCTCTCTCTCTCTCTCTCTCTCTCTCTCTCTCTCTCTCTCTCTCTCTCTCTCTCTCTCTTCTCTCTCTCTCTCTCTCTCTCTCTCTCTCTCTCTTCTCCGCGTTTATTAATAACACGCTTCAGTTGATACCATCTCAAAGGAGGGGATGGAGGAGGAAGAAAGGGGGGGGGCGGGGACATATTTAATACATGGCGTGTCAAAGGAGGGCTATATGGGGACCGTACTCATTGTTCCACCCCTCACCCCCCCCCCAATCCCTTAATCGCAAAAGTTCAGTTGATTAAAATTTAACCTGAGATGTCAACACCACGGAAGGTTATATATAGGCTATATAGTATATTCTATTTTTATGATGGAGGTTATCAACTCATTAAGTTGGCCTCATCTGGTCACATTGTTTTGTGTGGTGAGACAACATCTTTATTCATTGACTGAACCAGAGGACGTGGGGCAGGGGGGAATGAATTAGGTGCCCCCCCCCCCCAACATTTGGGAATAGTAGTCTGCTATAGGTACGTGTGATCAGTTAGGGACCGTAATTGGTAAATATTTTTTTTTCAGGGTGATCAATTTTAGTTGGCGACTTCCCTGATTTAACGAGCCTTAGAGGCCATATATATATATATATATATATATATATATATATATATATATATTTGGGATTTGAACCTAGGCGGTTAGATGCCTCCATGGTCATTGCACTATCGGCTCCGGTGGTGGATGAAAGAAAGTCACCATTAAAAAAAAAATATCCCATTGTTGGTTTTATAGGATCTGACTGATTTCATTTCATCCTTACAAGGGCGTCACACACTGAATCACCATATTTTATTTTAACCCAAACGATGGGGGTGGGGTGGGGGGAGGTAATATCATCCTTCATCGCTTTATTGGTGTGTGAATGGGTGTATGTGTGTGTGCATGGGCGTCGCTAGGAATTTTTCCAGGGGGGGCAAAAAGTTTCCGGGGGGGCAAATAACAACTTGTATTGACATTTTTTAATTGTAAAGGGGGGAGCAAATGCCCCTCTTTCATATGACATTTTTTCAAAATGTAGGGGGGGTGCAAATGCCCCCACTTGCCCCCCCATGAATACGCCCATGTGTGTGTGTATATCTTTGTGTGAGTGTGTGTTGACACAGGGCCAGGATACAGAGTATAACAAACGGTAGTAAAGCCTAGAACCCATTAGTCTCAGCTATATCTGTGTAACAGATGAAAGAAGAAGAAGGTAAAAATAAAGGAAAACAGACCGAGCTATATTTGTGTAACAACATCTTATCTCTATATCGTGGCCGGTATTCGTCAAATTAACACGCACGCATGCACGCAAAGACACACACACACACACAAAACCCAGTTACGTACTATACTTCGTTGACGCCATTTTTTCTTTTTATTTCTCTGCTTACATGCTTTCTTCACCTAGCAACCGACCACGTGACATCCGGCCCGTCAGAGAATAAGGTCGCAATAACCCCCAGTATACGTCAATTCCCTATGATAAGATGACGGACCAATGGAAGAACAATAAATACATTACATTCGCTTGTATTAGGAATAGCTGTGGTATATAGCTTATAATTACAGTCGATTCCGCTTAATTGGGACACATCGGGACCGAGGTTTTTTGTCCCAATTAAGCGGCTGTCCCAATTAAACATACACATTTACTATTGGCTTCTTGGTTTGGTTTCTTTGAGATCTGTCCCAAATAAGCGGCTGTCCCAATTAATCGGAATCCACTGTGTATCACTATACGATAACAATGAAATGAATATTTTAAAAAATTCTGTCGACCCATTTCAAAACATTGCCTTGGTATTCTATAGAATCATATATAATAATACTCATTTCCAGTGTGCGTTAAATCGAAAGTAAAGAATTACTACAACAGTATTCCGGTTTAAAAAGTACAACCATGAAAAAAAATCGGATCCTGCCCGAAACCAAAAAATAACCTAGCCACCGATCAAGCATAAGGGAGACAACTCTGCAAAGGAATTTGCAGGGTACAGCTAGTAACTAATATTTAAACATATAATTTACAACAGTGGTTTCTAAACTTTTAGTATTTGCGGGCCGCCTTCGATGAAACCCCGGGGTACCGGTGGGCCACACATAAATTTAATATCTTGTAGTATTTTTTCGACTGACTTCGCAGGCCTAATTCCAACTCGTTAAGGGTAACATGCGGCCCACGGGCTGCAGTTTTGGACACCCATATCACGATCAAAGCACCACGGATGTAACAGCAACAGAAGATATTAGAAAAGAACAATTAAAAAAAAATGTGTGTAAGCTTCAAAGTAACGACGTTACTGTCAAAATTAAGTGATATAGGCCAGTGGGTTTGATGTAACGGCGGAACAATAAAAAAAATGTCGGGGTGGAGGTTCAAATCGCATCATTGATTATTTGTTCATGGAAATCAAACCCAACAAGTGACCTGACCTTTGCATTTGAAAAAGTGGAGGGAAAGAGGGGAGGGAACCTTCTGAACAACAATCAACCAAATACATACTATAAGAGAGTCAGAGAGAGAGAGAGAGAGACTAATCAATGCTGATCGCACCGCTGCAAGCTTCGACAAGCCCTCGATCTGCTATCGAGTGATAGATCACCGATACACACAAAGAGATTCTCGTGGAGCGCTATTCGATTCCCTCTTTCCCCCCCCCCCCTTTCCACTATCCCCCCAACCTCATTGGTTGCTTTTGTGTGTGTGTGTGTGTGTGTGTGTGTGCTTTTGGCTCGAAGCCAGACCCAATCACCCTTGAACCCTCCTCCTCCACCCCCTCCCAACCACTCCGTCCTTTTTTTTTCCCCGTTAAGACGTGGCACCATGTAGAAACATGCTCGTATAGACGAGATCATAGCGGGACAAGACTCCATTCTATGGGATAGATTGAAGACGTAGACGAGGGGGGACCTGTTGAGAAAAAGGGAGGGATGGAGGGAGGGTGGAGGTGGAGGTTATGGTGGTAGGTAAGATGGGTGATTTGTTTTTGTTTTGTTTTTTTTTTTTAAGTTTGAACATTGACCAAGTGTTCGGAAGATGATTATTAATATCGACGAGTTGACCGAATCGGTGTTGATCATATGATTATCATAATGCACATTTTTTGGGGGCCCTAGACAGAAGTACAATTAGAGGCTTTCAACGCCGCACGGTGCAAATTATGGGCTTCTAATGATCTTTTGAAAACTGGGGGTGGGGGGGCCTTCCCTCTCCCTGACACCCCTATCATTCCACCACATCATTTTTTAGTCATTTTATCACGTGGCCCATGGAAAGTGCTCAGACAGCCCTTCCTTGTGCCGGGTTCTGACTGTTGGCAACCCAGGCCTGTCATAGTTTGATAGTCGTCCATTTTATTTCTTACAGAACTAGTTCACACATCTTGAGTTGTGTGATGAATTTGAAAATTTATACTTAAAAGCTACAATAAATTAAACTTTAAATTTATACTGTGATAAAAGGGGGGGGAGGAGGAAGCAAAAAAAAAAAAGATTTACAAATATGCAGACTACCCTAACATCCCAACCCCACTCCCCCACATACACACATTTACAGACGCCCCACCTGCAAATAAAATTTCTCATCACTTCTGATGCTTCAGGGGAACCCAACGTTGACTGCAGCCTACGCCCCCTTCCCCCCCCCCACCACCCATAGACCTAAAAGTCGCCGACTACGGCCCCCCCTCCGACCCGCCCTCCCCCCTCCCTTTAAAACCCTAAGAATGGTTTTGTGTGTACATGTTTGTGTACACTACTAGTTCTTGCTTGTTTGTTGTTTTTTTTTTTCATGTTTTTATTTGCTTATACATTTATGCGCCTACGTCAATATTATATAAATAATAGCGGTGTGGGTTCTGCGTTAAATCGAAAGTAAAGAATTAATACAACAGTATTCCAGTTTAAAAATCGTCAAACATAAACAATAGTAATCAAAATCATGAAAAAAATCGGATCTGCCCGAAACCAAAAAATAACCTAGCCTACCGATCAAACCTAAGGGGATATAACTCTGTTCAAAGGTTTTTCTCAGGGTACAGCTAGTATATATATATATATATATATATATATATATATATATATATATATATATATATATATATATAAAAATGTGTGTTAGTGTGTATATAAGCCTGACGCCTATTGTGGTACACACTTGCAGTTTGTGCATCTATCCGTCCTTTTGTGAAGAAAACAAAAATAATAATAGAAAAAAACAACAAACAAAACCCTTTGTCTGTGTTGGTTTTTTTCTTCCGTAATTCCTTGTCTTGAGTCGAATGAAGGTAGGGGGCGCAGAGGGGACTCGGCGGAGAAGGAGGGTGTGTGTGTGTGTGTGTGTGAGAGAGAGAGAGAGAGAGAGAGAGAGAGAGAGAGAGAGAGAAGTGGGGTATGTGAGGGAGGGAGGGGGTGTAGCGAGAGGGGGCGGTGGAGTAAAGTTCGGCCCCCATCACGTGACCGACTTAACCCAGGTGTCGCAAGGTCGCGGCGTCTTTTAAAAGCCGACACGTAAAACCCAGTAATACTTGTACGCAGACCGCTTCCTTCTTTTCCGGGGCCCTTCCATCCACCTCCCTCTTCCCCCCCTCCCCCCCCCACCCACCTGTTCTTTTACAGAGATGAGGGTTGCGCCCCATCTACCTCAGCCGTCTAGCGACCCCTTTCTCACCGTCACCGAAACCCCATTTTCTTTTTAAACACTTCTAGAATCGCCCCCCCCCCATCCCACTCCTTCCTTAAATAACAGCGTCTACTATGCGTGTGTGTAGGGGGTTGGGGGTAGGGGATTTAATTCTTTACGATAATCTCGTAGTTACGTTTCTTGGGAGGTAGGAGTTAGATCCCCTTAACATTCTGGTCAGGGTATGATTTCGGTTGGGGGAAAAAGGTAGATGCGGGTTGGGGGGAGGGGGTAGCTGATATTAGCAGAAAGGATAAAGATGTCTAAAAAGCAGGGGGGGGGCGGAAAGAGGGTAACGGAGGAGGGAGGGGGTGGGTTCTCCTGCGTCTCTATATAGGAAAATTGGCTGTTGCTCAGTTTTTGAATTGGACTTCGGCGTCATTCACCATAGGAACGCGCGACTGCCATCCAAGTTAAAGCTTGTGTTGTATAAGTGTGTGTGTGTGTGTTTGTGTGTGTCAAGGGGAGAGCAGTCTTGATTTACAGCCAAGTAGATATTTAGAGTCAGAGTTCTTTTATGTGACCATGGGAAACGAGATGGGCTGTAATAAAATAAAAATTAAAAGAATAATGTAAAAAGAAAATATTAAAAAAAAAAAAAAAAAGCCCCGGGTGACGGAGTACACGTTAGACCCGGGGGTAGAGTTTAAATTATGTGGAGGTGTGGGGGTGGGGGGGGAGTCACTGGGGAGAGGGGTAGGAACGAAAGTATGAGGCTAGGGGGAATTTCGGAATTTTTTGGGTAGAGAACAGACAACTGAGCAGGTCACACAGAGAACACCAGGGACGTTGATAATATTCCTGAAGCTTTAGTGTGTATGATAATCTTCATCATACCGGCTCTGTACGCATGGTGGGCACACACTTTTTTTTAGAATCGCGGGGGCCGCAAAAGGGTTCTTAAATTGTAGTTATGGTACCGAAGGGCCGGATCAAGAGAAAGAAAATGTCACAGAAAGACTTGACCTACAGCCGATGAATTGTGTGATTGTAAGAAAGTAAACTGACCAGCCGAGTTATAGCCTGAACGACAGGTGGAAGATAGCAGCCAGTGGATGTATTGAGGGTCTTGATGATTGCTGCACTCCACTTAGACAGGGCTGTCTCTGTGATGTTCATGTGAGGATGAGTTGCTTGTCACTTGATCTAATTTTGAACCAGTAACTACTGTAGGAATATATATATATATATCCGATTTTTTCCTGATTGTATTTTAAACTGGAATACTGTTGTATTAATTCTTTACTTTCGATTTGACGCAGAACCCAAATTGCTATTTTATATATATATATATATATATATATATATATATATATATATATATATATATATATATGCGTGTGTGTGTGTGTGTGATGTAGTATTCAATCTATTTTGGTGGGGAGGGGGGCACAGCAATGGCTGACCTAGGTGACTGGCACCGCTGGGGCTCGAACCCTTTGACCACCACCACCACACCATCTGGTTAATAAACTTAGCGCCGAAAAAAAAATATTGCCCACAACCCATGCACACAAACTCAAGGACCGCCCAGTTTCAAATTTACCGGTTTTCCTTGTAGCCACGCGTTGTGGTGCTGAGTGCAATGAGGGGGGGGGGTGTACCTTCTACATAATTTTACCAGGACCTGGGAAAATTCGCTGAGTTCCGACCCGAGACCTTCAGCTCGCAAGAGTCGAATGCTCTACGACACACATCCCCTGTAATAATACGCCTACGTGGTGAAAATATGTTTTTTTTTAAAAACCTGGCTACTAGATGAGCCCTCCCATTTTCTTAACCACGTGACATCCGGAAAAAAAAACAATAAATATTAAGCAAACATTCAATATCGATGACAAGCGCGCGGTCCAGGAAGCAGTGTTGAGGAATTTAAATTTTTTTTTGGAGGGGAATTTGTGAGAAATCACCAGGACTTGTTGATTTTGTTCATGCATGGCGGTCCACGAGACAGTCACTTCAGAAATCCCGAGAACAACAAGTATCCGCACTGATATTTCGTTTTGTTTTGTTTTTTTCAGCGGATTTTTTGTTTTGTTATAGACCAGTGGTCCCCCCAAACCACCCCGGGACCGTAGAGCTAAGTAATTTTTAATTGATGGCGTCGGGAGGTCCATTGATTTTTAAATCTATCCGCCACGTAGTTAGCCGTTGTAAATCAAATGAAAATACTATTTTAAAAAAAAATATAAACTATTTACATCTTTGCGTGATTGTCAATCCCTTATAAAAAAAATGAATAGAGCATCAGACTCCCTCCTCCCCTCCCCCTTAGTTTAACAGCCGTGTTTCACAGCCGTTTCACAGCCGTTACACAGCTATTAACTGAAGAAAACCCGACCCTGATTAACAGCCCAAAGCTAGTGAATTCACACACGCACAAACGGACGGCACGCCATAGTCGATGGGGGGGGGACATACGCGGCTCTTTGGCGCCCCTTGTCCACACCCACGCCTCAAAAATGAAATCAGCAACTGTGATTAAATTAGAAAGATATCACGGCTTGAAGTGCGGACACGCTCATAGCACTGTGCCCGCCCCACCCTCATTCTAGACCCTTTACTAAAATAGTCTGTCATCTCTTTCGTCTGGTTTCAAGACTCCCGATGTTCGTTTGTCTGTTGTTTTTAATTCAAGCCCTTTTCTCCACGAGGTTTCTCACAAACAAAACATCATCAACAACACCATACAAGCTCTCGCCAGCCACTCGTCCAGCAGACATGTAACAATAAACAAGAATAATATTAATAGTAAGATGGTTTACTAATCATAAATTAGTAATTAATTAATCCGCCGGTTAAATACTTGAACTTACTCGTGGCATTAGCAGTTAGTACGTTAGCTTGAAAGGGGTCGGGTGGTCTTGTGGTGTAGAGCGCTCTACTATCAACCGGAGATTCCTGAGTTCGAACCTGAGTTTTGGGATTTTTTTTTCTTCAGGTCCTGATGTAAGTCCCCAAAATCCACCCAGCTATAAATGGGTACCCGACTTTAAGTTAGGGGAGTAAAAGCGGCTGGGCGTTGGGCTGACCACACCAACCCTTTATATGCCGCATTTACTGAAACAGGTGAATTCTACATTTCATCTGCCCCATTGATCCCTTAGGCTTAGGGGCTTGAGGGAACTTTGTATTAACTTGAAGCTCCAGGCGATGCATCGGATATGATCTTTTTGTTTTGTATTAGTAGTCTTTTTTACCTGTTTCATACTTACCCGTTTCCTACTTTACATCTTAAGGATGACGGGAAGGGCTGAAAATTATGGGATGACTATGGTGACCCCCCACCCCCACCCCCCGTGACACAGTGACTAAGTAGCCGTTAAAACGTTCCACAAGCGAGTAACGTTAGAGACTAATTATTGTGATGATTAGTGTGCGTTTGCGTGTATCTTTCTCTGTGTGTATGCGTGTGCGTGTGTGTGTGTGTGTGTGTGTATGTGCGTGCGTGCGCGCCTGTAATGATCTTGAGAACAAAGGGCACATAACATAAATTTTCCTTATAAAGAACCAATAGGGAAAAGCCTCTGGTTTCATGTCTCTCGCCCCGCTCCCCCCCTCCTCCCATAAGACCCCCTTATCTCAAGACTATTATAGCCTTGTGCTAATACCCCGAAACACAAAAGGCAAGCAGCGGGGGGGGGGGGAAGAAGGGGGGGAGGGGGTATTCAATGCACCAACTGTTCAGCCGTAACCTCAGATGGATGGGGGAGAAACCGTTAAAACGTAAATGCATCCTCATAACTATATTAAAAGGGAAAAAAAAAATTATTGAAATGCAGTATTTTTAAAAAAAAAAAAACAATGTATCGTACAATAATATAATTGAAAGACCGTATTTGATGTGTACAGTATATAGAATAGAAGGGAATTATTATTATTATCAGTGTTTTTATTGCTGATAGATAATGACTTTTTAAACCTCAGAACTGTTAGTCCTATGTTTATGAACAAAAAGTAATGATATATATATATATATATATATATATATATATATATATATATATATATATATATATAGATATATAATGAAAAAATATATTGTTTGCTATATCAAAGAACATTAAATTGAGGGTAAGGGCTGAGTTGCCGTGTTATCTACAATTCACATCTTCTTCTTGGTTATATGAACGGAATTTCCCCTCGCCCGGGTTTCAATTTGGATGAAGACCGCACCCTATTAATCCCTGCGGATCTCGAGTAGGTTGGTGCAAGCTCTTGAGAATTGCCCCCTCCCCCCAACCCAAAGCCCGCAGCCCCCCCCCCGCTTCCCACCACGTCATATTCCCTTCTCCAGTCTTTCTGTCATTCTCTGGATTACTGCTTATCCCCCCTTCCACAATATTCCCCTCTCATATCTATCTATCCCCCCCCCCCCGCAATATTCCAAGCTCATATATCTCCCCCCCCCGCTCTCCCCTCCTCTCTCTCTCTCTCTTTCTCTCTCTCTCTCCTCCTCACTGACAAGTTAATACTATGATCTTAACATCGAGAGTTATTAGGTCGTTCCGCTTATTGGTTACCAAGGTAAACAAACAGCTTTTTATTTTATTTTATATTTTTAAAACCAGCATTGATGTGCAACTGAAGTTTTTCAAGAGTTTTTGCTGATGTGGGGGGGGTGAGGTTTCAGTCCCTTCTCCTGCCGCCCCATCGCTCTCCCATTCCTCCATCACCCACCTTCCCCGATCACCCCCACACCGCCCCCACCCCGCCCCCTTACACAATTACAACCTTTGTTTAACCAAAACAAAACGAAAACAACAACATATTAGGCCAGGAGTATTAGGAGACATCAATAAACTGTTTGTTTAGTAGGATTAAGAAAAATGGAAGATTAAATTAAGGTATTTATATGAGGAAAGAAAAAGAAAAGAAAAGAAAGATTAAGAAAAAAAGATTTAGGAACAAAACTAATTGAAGAGATTTTAAAATGTGAACGGAGGAACGTGTTAGGGACAAGAAGTGAGTAAAAAAAAATTGGATTGTTTCCACGAACTATCGATGATCGGCGTCGTACATTGTTAACGTTTGATCGTGGCAAACTGAGAAGTGTAACTTAGTGGTGGCTGAGGTGGCACACACACAAAAAGCGCCCTGTTGTTTTGTACTTTTTTTTTCTTTGTTCGATGTTACGTCAGTGTTGTTGTTGTTATTGTTGTTGTTTTTGTTGCTTTCAAAACGTACCATTATTGCCCCTACCCCTGGAGACTTTTTTTTTTGGAGGGGGGGGGGAGAGAGAGAGGAGTGATGTGAGTTGTAGTTGTTTGACTGTAGAAAGTACCGGGTTCGATCATTGCTGAAGGAACCGGGATTTGTTCACATGCCGGTAAAAGTTCTCAAAACCACCCATCTTAAATGGCTACCCGACTTTACAATGATCATTATACTATCGGCTATGGTGCAGTGGGGGTGGGGGGGGGTGAAATATGGGCTGTACAAAAGCCATGCCATTAGTGGCTTGTCTGAACAAAGAAATGGACATAATATCCTTACACAGAGAGTTTACAAAATCCCTGGACACATTGCTCAACCTCCTTAGAAACTCATCACACCCCCCTCTCCCCCAACCAGGGCTTTCGCCAGCTAATTATTTACCCGCCTCCCCTCCCCCGCCCGATAATCATCACCAAACAGGGCCTTCTTTGAGCATATTCACAAATCGCTATAAGTCATTTTGAAAACAAATTACTCTTCCACCATCCTCAATTATTCATTGTCTTTCCAACTTCAAACATAGATTGACTTCAAACATTTAGTTCTGACCAGGTTTTAAGCTCTCGGCGTGTTGAACGTGGCAGGTTCAAACCCCCCCCCCCCAGCGACTTTATCACGGTCTTCCCTTTCCCCCCCTCCTCCCCCCCCCCCCACAAACCAAGGAGCAATCGAAGCCACATTTATTATAGCCATCTTAGCAACGTTGCTGCAACCCCTTCACTTCCCCTCCCCCCCTCGATGCCACCGACCCTCCCCCCCTTTATTCCCACCCCCACCCCACCCCCCTAGCAGTTGTTACGGGTTTGTAATAAAAAGAAAAACCGTCGTATATTTAAAAATACGGAGTGGCTACGGTAACATAGCGGGAGTACTCATTTTTTTTTTCGGGTACCGGCAATTATATTAGGGTTAGGAAAAGGGTTAGGATTAGGGTTAGGGTTAGTGTTAGGGTCAGTTAGGGATAGGGTTAGAGTTAGGGATAGGGGTAGAGGTAGGGTTAGAAATAGGGTTAGAGTTAGGGATAGGGGTAAGGGTGTGGAGCAATATCTATTGATGTAACCCGGAAAAAAAAATACGAACTCCCGTCTTGATGTTAGGTAGCCACTGCGTTAAAATTATAACACTGGCACTAATCTTTCAAATTTTTTTTTCCAATTGTACTTCGTCGTTGTTGCTGAGACCATTTGATGTCAGGGGCGTCGTCCGTGTGTGGCTGTGAATCGCCGTTTTTTGAAAAAAAAAAATGTAAAGAATTCCAAGGGCGGGGCGTTAACTCAGAATGATTTCGGGCTTTTGATGCTTTCGTATTGTTGTTTAAATCGATAATAATTACACCCGTGAAGATGCACAGATGACGATTTAATACCTGGAGGAGGGGGGGGGCAGAAAGAAATCACCCCCCCAGCCTCATACAAACAAAAGTTCACAAATAAAAAAGGCCCATAATCCCACGGGTAGAGTGGGGGGGGGTCGGGGGAATGGTTGAAGAGGCTCAAAAAGTAACAAGAAGAGATTATTTAAAAAAATTTTTTGACTGCTGCTTTGAAAACGACACAATTGAGACAGGTGCAGTGTGTCTTTAGCGGACTGATACAATGCAGTTATATATATATATATAGGCCATTAAATGGATTGCTCGGAAATTCCGTCGAATTAGAAATAAAGCAATGTTTATATTATATTTATTTTTTTTTTTAGATGATGACATGAACAATGCAATGCTTTGATCACGTCATGGCTGCTGTCTTTTACATTTTTTTTCAAACTATAGGCAGAGGTGGACCCAGGCCCGTAGCGTGCAGGGGGGGCGGGCCCCACTGCGTTCTGTCTGGCCCCCTCTGCTTATTTGTTCTAATTAGTAATATTTGTATTAACTGTGCCCCCCCCCCTGCTATTGCCTGGCCCCCTGCTGTAGAATTTTCACGCTACGGGGCAGAGGTGGACCTCGTGTCCGCGGCGGATCAGAGGCGTTTCAAGAAAACTGTGAACGTCCGTAAAAAAAAAAGAGGCACAGAAAAAAAAAGTGTAAATGTGTTTTGGGAGGGGGGGCTTCTAAATCCTCGTCCGGTGTACAGGTGGTCACTGTTTGTGAAAATGCGGCTTTTAGAGCGTCATGCAGCTCTTTGTTGAGTTTATACGGTGGGGGGCTCTTGATGGGGTTGAAGGAACGTGGGAGTGGTTCCATTCCCCCCCCCCAAACCCCTTCAAGGCTCATCATAAGAAAATGAGAGCTTTGGGTGCCCCGTCACATTCAAAACTTATTTTTAGCTGATAATATGTCGGAGAAGGAGGGGAGCCACCGTTGTCATGCAAGTCAAGGGGCCCCGCCGTTGTCATGTAAGTCGGGGGCCCCGCCGTTGCCATGTAAGTCGGGGGCCCCGCTGTTGTCATGTAAGTCAAGGGGCCCCGCCGTTGTAATGTATGTCGGGGGCCCCGCCGTTGCCATGTAAGTCAGGGGCCCCGCCGTTGCCATGTAAGTCGATGACCCGCCGTTGTCATGTAAGCCAGAGGGGCTATTGTTCCTGGCTATGACGGGGTTTTTTTTTTTCAGTACAGATTAAGACGATAGATGGAGTGAGCGTTGTCACAATTATTTCCGGGTTGCCAGGTCACGAGAGGCGCCCCTCTCCCCAAAAGCAAACACTCTGCCACGCCACCCCCCACCCCCTTAAAACTCCGTTATTAGACTTAAGCTGTGTGTTTACTTTTATTTCAGGTAAGTAGATGGGCCACAATGGTTTTAGAAGTGTAGTCCGTCGCCTTGGAGACGATAGACTAAAACAAACACCATCTCACACACACGGAGATTACGTGGAAAGGGGGAGTTGGGTCTGATGGCGAGAAGGGAGAGGATGGTGTTTGACCATCTCCTCCACACACACAT
Organism: Bulinus truncatus; assembly: GCA_021962125.1. Taxonomy (NCBI): domain Eukaryota; kingdom Metazoa; phylum Mollusca; class Gastropoda; family Planorbidae; genus Bulinus; species Bulinus truncatus. The sequence continues at coordinate 1,645,301 of JAGDYQ010000172.1, read as the reverse complement.
GTACACACTGCTAACAAACGAACTGGTGTTTGAACGTAAATCTACTTTGAAGTACACCACAAGTGTTACACAACAAGGATTTGAACGGCGGAGTAATTCCATTGTACATCCGCCGCGTCTCACAAAGGTCACACGACTCCGAGAAGAAAAAAGAATACAGAAAGTTTACCGGCGCTGCAGTGACATGAAGACATAATCCCGTTACTCTAGACTGAGTTACTTTTCGCACATGGACTACTATTTAAAAAAAAAAAAAACATGAGCTAAATCTGAAAAAAAAAGTTCCTAAGTGTAGTGCCTAATTATAATTTATTTATACAAGTTAAACAAAAAACAAAAACAAACTTTAATATATGTGCTACTTGTGCTACTATTTTACGGATTATGTGCTATTTTTGTAACAGAACTTTCTGTTAGAATTGTGTTTTACTAACGATTGGGGCAGGGCGGCGGGGGGGGGGGGGGAGATACAAATTTATTTTGTTTGGTGTTGGCCTAAATTCTTATGCCGACCATGCATCATTCAGAATGGCGAAACCTACTCGAATTGTTCATTGAGATCCAACAACATGCTAAGTTTACTCTCAAACTCTCAGAATTTTTTTTCTTTTTCATCAAATCCTGGATCACAATGGGGATCTTAAATTAGACAGAAGGTCCGGACGTCATCTACACACACACTTCATCAACTCGCTCTACGCGCATTTAAACACAAGTAACAAACACATCGACTCTTTTGGACAGAACTGCCAACTTTCTTCTAGAAGAATTATCCATGAAATAAGAGTTGTTGTTTTTTTTTGTTTGTTTGTTTGTTTGTTTTTTAAACTAGACATACCGGTAATGTACTAGTTAAAAAAAGATGACTCAAAAATTATCCCAAAAAAAAAAACACACAATATATCTAGATTAGGATATAAATTATCTAAGTTGGCAGCCCTGGGCTCCTACATGCATCCACTCGCATACACAAGTAATTAGCAGATGGGTCTGAAGTTAACGAGGTGGGGTGGAGGGTGTCGAGTTCAAGTTATGAAATTGAACCCTTGTGTTTTTTGTTTAATTCGTCTTTGTCTCTATCGCCCATTTCACGTCACCCCTATATACTGTAAATATTAAAATGTCTGTTCGGGGAAGGGGGGAGGCGCCCCACCCCACCCCGCCCCCCCCCTATCCGATCATAAAACTGCCACCCGAGATTCTCACCACACTGTCAGCATTGTTGTGTTGTCTGGTTGTTGATGGTGTTTCTTGGATCTGATATTGTTAAGGAAAATGGAGGAAAGGTGGGGGGGGGGGGAATTGTTTGGTTTAGTTCTTCTGGCTTCTCTAGTAATTACTTTTTTTTTTATTTTTACGACCTACTTCTACGCGTAGTAAGCCCTATGACCGTACATTTTAATAGGACTTAAGGACCGTACATGAATAGGACATAAGGACCGTACATGAATAGGACATAAGGACCGTACATGAATAGGACATAAGGACCGTACATGAATAGGACATAATCGGATGTCAAATATATTTAATTAGTCGTTTAACATGCCAGAGTTCATGTTTTTGAAGAAACTGTTTATTTCTTTTTTATTTTTAACTTTTTCTTATGTAAACATTTTATAACAACACACACTCACACACACACACACATACAAACACACACACACACACACAGACAGACAGACACTTAGAAAGAGTGGAGTAATTTGTTAACTATGATTTTGTTTAGACCATAATTACTGTTAAAACCTAGGGAATTTTTTTTTTTAGGTCATGGTGAAAGTTCCTTCCGTGTCTCCCGTGGTGCCTCCATGGTCATTGCACTGTGGACTATGGGGGATGAAAGAAGGGCACTTCAAAAAAACACACTCACTTAAGTGGTTTATAGGGATATGAGAAATAAACATATCATCCTTACAGGGGCGTCACAGATTGTTTAACATGTTTCTATAAGAAGATGCGCATCGCCACATACGGGCATTTACACGGCTTCCTGTCTATGTCGGTAAAGACATTATTTTGACCATCGTCAATATTAAAATCAAACAGTACTTGTAGTAACTTGTACACGTAACGAGCAAGGGCAGATAACATGGACAACGCACAAATAATTATATTTATTCAATATTTCAATGTGGGGACGGGTGGTCGTGCGGTGTAGAGCGCTCGACTGTCTCGGGTTCGAATCTCAGTGACAACCTTGAGATTTTTTTCAGGTCCTGGTGAAAGTCCCCCAAAAGTCCACCCAGCTTTAAATGGGTACCTGACTTTAAGTTGGGGGAGTAAAGGCGGCTGGGCGTTGTGCTAACCACACAACCCCTTCATATGACGAGGTTATAGAAACAGATGAATTCTACACTTCATCTGCCCCGATGGCCCGTTAGGGTTAAGGGAACTTTTCTTTACTACATACTTCAATATTTCAATGAGCCATTAATGTTTGTGATGTGTGTGTGGGGGGCATTATTTTTAATGACATAGCCTGACGACACTTTTAAACACATTCACGTGTGTGTCTGTGTGTACTTATAAATCATATACAACTGTATACAAATGTATTAACACTCGCAGTGTGTGAAGTTCCCTGTAAGGATGATATGAAATCTATTAGATCCTATAACAATGGGACGGTTCTTGCAGTGCCCTTATTTCATCCCCACCATAGCTGATAGCGCAATGACACTGAAGACACCACGGGAGATATATATAGAGGAGACTTTAACTATGACCTGAAAAAATCCATAAGTCGATACCGGAGATCGAACCAGGGACCCTCAGGTCGGCCGTCGAGCGCTTTGTAGCACAACCATCCGTGAAAAAAACAACTTGCAGTAGCGCTAGCTGAAAAATGTTATCACTGACCTATGAACGTTTATGAATCATCTCGACATATAATTCTAATAATCACAACGAGCAATGTTGATTGTATAAATCACTTTTCGTTCTTTTTTTAAATATCTTTGATCATTTTATATTGATTGTATGATTGTGATATTCACGCGACGGCTGATCTTTTAATCTGTCAACGTGATAGTATAGGCTGTGAAATTGGGGCGGGGAGGGGGGGAGGAGGAGGAGGTGTAGATTGAACCGAACGTCATGTCCAAGTAGCGAGCCCATCGGCGAGGTTATTATTGAAAGCTGACATCGCTCTTGTTACGAACAAAACTTATTGTTAGATGTTGGTGGGGGGGGGGGGGGCGGAAAGATACGGTCAGCGAAGAATGTACTAACGACAAACAAAAAAAAAAGAAGGGGGGGGGGAAGAGAGAAGTGAGGTCACCTGGATGTGGCCACCTTGACGCCTTGACCATTGTCCAGCTGTTTACACTGTCCGCCGTCGTCAAAGCGATCAGGACGTTTTAATGGGGAAGTTTGCCATCCGAGATTCCTGAGAGAATTATTATAAAACTTAGAAGTGTGTATGTGGGGGGGGGGGGAAATGAAAGAGGAGAATGGTGGAGGGGGTCATGTTAAGGGGGTGTCGGGGGGAGACACATGCGTTTTCTGAACAAGTTGCTGTGGTGGTAACAAGCACTAATTAAATTGACGACTATTTTTGTGAACATTGTGGCTGGACATGTCAAAACCAGCCCCTCCGTCTTTCACCCTCTTTCCTTCATCTCCCCCCCCCTCTCTACTAAGTTCCACTTCAGACCTCATAGTGCCCCAACCACTTCACCCCCTACCCCTCGGCCGTGTCAAAACTTAGAATTAACAATTATGTGTGTGTGTGTGATAATTTTTATGATCTTAAAGGTAAACGAGGCTAGAAAAAGATGTCATACGGTCTTGTCACATAACTTGACAACTTTTTGTATTGAACAGTTGACTTTTTTTGGCCGCATAATGTGTGTACAGTGTGGAGCGGATTGGGAGGGTAAGGGGGGGGGCACTAACCTGGCTGACATTATGGTTTTAGTTAAATTGTCAAATCATATTTTATTGTAAGATGAAAAAATCAGAAAATAGCGCTGCTATAAAGATTTTTAATTCTTTTATTCCTATGCGTTTAGAATCGCTTCACTTTACACATGTGTGTGTGTGTGTGTGAAAGTTTGTGTGTGTGTGCGTGAGAGAGAGATTGAGAGAGAGAGGGGGGGGGAGTGAGAGCACTGTGTCGTCATATTTTGTTACTCAATTTTCGACCTTTCCACTTTGACCTAAAAGTCTCAAATTTCTATACTACATTTGTATTTTCGATGACAAAACACCTAATTAACAATTTATAAATTCAGTAAAGGCTTTAAAAAATCTTTAAAATCCTCTGTCATTCCATAAATACATACCTTCCGACATAAACAAGGATTTTTCAATCATTAAGACAGCAAAAGATGTTGGAATTCCTTCAAAAAAAAAAAAAGGAATTCCCTAATATAAAATACTTTTAAAACCCTAGTTTTTATCGAATTAATAATTTTCTTTTTAAAAATCAGAAAATCTGGCCTTAAAAAAAAAACAAGCTAAATAACATGTGCTTTCTGCCAGTTTGCATTGCGCGGAAGTTACCAACAGAAGTTATACGTTTAAAATAATAGACTTGTCAAGTGCTCGAAGTAATAATAAATGGTTGGTGGAGGGGGGGTGTAGGGAAAACTAAAAGTCGTTATGCAGACAATACGCGATACACAGCATGAGTTACCTATGACCCTTGTATTGCCTCCAAGAGATATAGTCGTCATTTAATACCCCCCCTTCTCTCCTCTTACTCACCCCCCCTTCCCCGGGACAAGGGGTAAAACTAATCCGTGGCTTCCATGAAATGCAAGGACATTTTATAACAGACCTGTAAAAATGACCGCACCCCAAAAGCTACCGGGCCCTCGTTAAGGGGTTTAGGGGGTGGTCTCCCTTCCCCCCCACCCATTCCCTTATCAACTGCCCTGCTCCATTGCTGTTTCAGCAAAGCCTATGGTTGTGGTGGTGGTGGGGGAGGGGGGGTGTAGAAACACCAGTATGGTTTTGTGCCAAGTTCGACGAAGGATCCAATTATCTCATATTATCCCCTCAATGGACTACCCAAAATGTTAGTTCCGTGCACTTCTGACACCAGGGGAAAGCCTTCGAGGACTGGCCGCCACCTAAAACAACCACCTTAAAGGAATAAGATGTCATTGGTTAATTATCACGGGGCCCCCGGAAATCATTGGGACGTGGGGAAAGACCCCAGCTTTTCGCGTGCTCACGACGGTAAATTTGAGAACACGGGCTACCGTAGGAGCGTCGAAACAGCTACTACATTTTACGTTCATTGGCTAGTCATAAGCTCAGGATTACAAAGAAAACTGACATGCTCGAAACTCAATAAAGATCTGTATAAATAATAGCGTTCTCGCGTCTGCGGTATATCGAAAGTAGAAATGAAGAATTCAAAATGGCGTCATCCCCACGTCTCAATAAAAACATGAAAAAATCGGATCTGTCCGGAACCAAAAATAACCTAACCTACTGATCAAACATAAGGGGATATAACATCGCACTGAAAAAAAAAAAATTGCGAAGTTCATACCCACGGATGGTCGTGCGGTAAAGCGCTCGACTGTCGACCTGAAGGTACCTGGTTCGTTCTCCGGTGAGGACCAAGGAAATTTTTCAGGTCTTGGCTTAAGTTTCCTTTGCCTCCATGACCATGGTGGGGATGAAATAAGGACACCATAAAAAAAACCGTCCCATTTAGTGGCTTATAGGATCTAAGAGATTTCATCTCATCCTTACAGGGACATCACTCACTCACCCACTGCCCAGAATTTCAGACGCTGCTAAACTTTACTTGTATTGTGATGTTTCAACCCCCTACATCAATGGTTGTCTTCAAACACCAGCAGACTACTTATGGCTATTACAAATAGCCATCTTCCTTTGCGGCACACCTATAATCTCCCTGCAGCGACACGCCATTTTGCCGCGGCACTCTGTGACGATAACAAACATGGAGGGGGGGATCAGTACAATTTGTGACGGGGGAAGGGCTCCTAGAACAATAATACCCCCCTCCCCACCGAGGGTTCCCAAATTACAAAAGGCGCGGGCTTTCTTGAAACGACGCATCTGTCTGTAAAGTTCCCTTAGGTCGTCGTGGCAGGTAAAGTATAGCATTAATCTGTTTCACAACGCCCAGCCACCTTGACTTCTCTAAACTAACGTCTGGTTCACGTGTAAAGCTGGGTGGACTTGGGGGACTTTCACCTGGGACAAATCCCCTTGGTTCTCTACGAGGATCGAACCCGGCTACTCTCATGTCGACAGTCAAGAGCTCTTGTTTTTTGTGTGGAAATGTTCGGTACATTTCAGTACTGCTTGACGGGGGTTATCATTTTGGGTCACGTGGATAGCGAACATGCAGTGCCACACCTGTACAGAGGCACAAACAAATCCAGTTGACAGGTAATCTTAATCAAAATGTCGTTTTGTCACGCAAAATAGTACACCGTGTGTGTGTGTGTGTGGCTTGGGGGAGGGGGGATACCAGTAATACAGGGACCATAGCATTATTACACGGTAAGGGGTGGGGGGGGGGCGGGGGGTATGAAAGCAATATTACAACCGTTTAAAGTTAAAAAAAAAAATTAGAAACATTTTTTTTTAAAAGCCATTCTACCCCCTTATCTCTTCGTACTCCATAGTCCACACCCCCTCGACCCCACCCCGCCCTCCACGGGGCAGACAACAACGTTATTTCATCAACAAACACACACACACACCTGATGCTAATTTCAATAGAACTCCCCAAACACACCACACACACACACCCTCTCCCGTCACACTACCTACGGCTTGAACAGTTCTGGATTTCTCACAGATTATAATATTATTATATTTTCTGTTATGCGTATAACAACAACACACTGTAAGGAGAGAGAACGTTTGAATGAGGGTAAAATGGTGTGCCATGTATGGTGGTGGGGGAGCAAGTATATGGTGACGCCTCCACCCCGTTTTATTTATTCCCGTGCAGCAGCTGGTTAATGTGAACAAAGTCCTACAACCACCCCCCCCTCCCCTTTTTACCCTAAATTTTTACATCGCTGTGTTATCCATCTTGTTTTTTAATTTTTATTTCTTGTGGCCGCAATATCAGTTTTTTTTTTGGGGGGGGAGGGAGGGAGGGGGGAGAGAGAAGAGTTCGTCTCGTCTCCTCACTGTTGCCATACATACAACAGCACAACGCTTCTGATCGAACGAGTCAAAAAAGAACTGATTGTGCTGGGAGGGAGGGGGGAGTGAAATAACGTACGGATGACAAGGGAAAGATTCGGGGGAGGGATGGGTTGGGGGGGGGAAGAGACCTATGTATATGCGAACACACACACACACGCTCATACGCGCACGCACGCACGCACACACGCAGACACACACACACACACACACACACATCATCAACACCCAGGCACTGTGACTAACATCCTCTCAAAGTAAAAGTTTATTTACTTTTCCCACATTATCGGCTCGAGCACCCTCCTCTACTACCTCCTCCTCCTCCTCCCCCTCCACCTCGTTTCCTCCAAATCTCTTGTAAACCTTCCTTCTCCTCTTAATCCATCCTCTCAAATCGTTCACTTCCCCCACCACCTCTTCCTCCCCCCGCTTATCTCAAAAGTTAAAAAAAAAAATAATCATAACGGATGCAGTATACAATATCGTCTCTTCCCCTCCCCAGTCCATCAGAGCGACCAACGAGGGCAACTCTTGACTTATCTTCTTGTAAATACGGCATCCATTTTGTTGAACCACACCCTCGATTTTTTTTAGAAAAGGCCGGGGGGGAGGGGAGTTGAAGGGTGGGGATAAATGATGAATGCTGAAATAAGAGAAGCAAGCGGAAAAATACTTTTATTCTCTCTCTCTCTCTCTCTCTGTCTCTCTGTCTCTCTCTCTCTCTCTCTCTCTCTGTCTCTCTATCTATCTATCTCCCCCCCCCCCCAAACACCCGCACACAGTTTTGGCCAAACGACCGCATCAAGAACGAAATTTATACTCAATGCAACATTACAGAATTACACACTACTTAAACTATAAATACGTTAGACCATGGGTGGGCTAACTATGACCCTCGAGCCAAGTACGGTCCGTTCTGGTTGTTTTGTTTTTGTTTAATCCGGGCCACGTCACGAGCACTGCTACCGTCATAAGTTTTCAGCGCCGTTAGTATCTAATACAGTGGATTCCGATTAATTGGGACACCGCTTAATTGGGACAGCCGCTTTTTGGACAAATTTCAAAAAAAAAAAAAAACAAAAATAAAAATAGTTTTTTTTATCCTTTAAAATGCCCTTTTTTCATTAATGAAAACCCCCTAGTATAAAAGCGACTTGGGTTATTGCGTTAAATCGAAAGTAAAGAATTAATACAACAGTATTGCAGTTTAAAATACAATCGTGAAAAAAACAAATCTGCCCGAAACCAAAAATAACCTAGCCTACCGACCAAGCCTAAGGGGATATAACTTTATGCGAAGATTTTGCTGAGTACAGCTAGTTATTACATATGAACAATCCCTACATCTGCTATTGATCCGACCTTTCTGTCAATTTTAAGAACCCACTGTGTCCACGATAGGAAAGGTTTGTCCATTTCCGCTTTTTTTTTTCAAAGTCCCTGTAAGGATGAGATATTTATCTCTTAGCTCTTCTAAACCAGGGGTGGGCAAACCTTTTCTACGGATGGCCACATTAAATACTTGATTGTTATCGGCGGGCCGCATATATTTTGTGTATACTTAAATTACAACGTATGCAAATATTAATTGAAGATAATAACCAAGTTTTTGTCATATATTTCACATTCAAACTCTAAACAAAGAAAATGAACATCAATATAGGGTCGCAATATGTGCATGCTTACGGGCCGCATTATATACTCTGAAGGGCCGCATGCGGCCCGCGGGCCGTAGTTTGCCCACCCCTGTTCTAAACCACTAATGGGACGGTTTTTGCAGTGCACGTCTTTTATTCTAACCTTAGCCGATAGTGCAATGGCCATGGAGGCACGACAGGAGACATATGTAGGTGACTGGACAAGCCAGGAGTCGAAACCGTAACCACATACAGCATACAGATCAGGCCTCAGCGTGAAGATCCGGCTCGCTATAATATTCATCAAGGAGTGAATTTGGGACCCTCGTGTGCTCAACCCCCTCCCTCCCACTACCTTTCCTTAAAAAATTATAAAATCGGCAAAAACAAATTATATTATTTTTTATTACTGTTAAAACATTGGTACGAGCGAAAAAAAAATCCATGTAAATTTTGCTCTATTTTTTTTTGGCACAAGTTAAAAATTTCAGTTCAATTCGGTTTGTCCTCGGCATTTTGAAACAATCCTATTCGCCGCCCCCTGGACTGGATCATGCGTGAAATGTTTATATTGCAGCTGCGGCCCTTCTGCAGTTCCCGTCATGCTCATCAGCCGCATTAGGTGGAAACAGTTATAAGAAGTGGATGTGACCTGCGGGCGCACTGGAGGGACTCCCAAAGGTTCAATTTTTATGTCTGTCATCTATTATTTAAGTGAAGTTTCCCTTTTAAAGAACATCGGGGTCAGATGAAGTAGAGTTCATCTGTTACTGTGTGTGACGCCCCTGTAAGGATGAGATGAAATCTCTTAGATCCTATAAACCACTAATGGGACGGGTTTTATGGTCCCCTTCTTTCATCCCCACCATAGACGATAGTGCAATGGCCATGGAGGCACCACGGGAGATATAGAGGGAACTTTCGACATGACCAGAAATATCCTTTGGTCCTGACCGGGGATTCGAACCATAGGCTCTCAGGTGGACAGTCGAGCGCTTTACCACACGACCATCCGTATCTGTTACTGTTGCCACGGCTATTCTAGGGGAGTGTGCGGCTGTTACAATGGCCAGACGCCAGTACTTTCCCCCCAGCCAATGTCGGGTACCCATTGGTAAGCTAAGTGGACTTAAGGGACGTCGATCGGAGCCGAGCTCATGACCTTTCGGTTAACAGTCAATCGCTCTATCACGCTGCCACCACATACGAACTCTTACTTCAGCGGGACCCATATGGCATGTGTAGTGTTTGCAAGGAAGACTTTGTTAAATCAGTTTCTCAAAGAAGTTAAAATCAACGGTTGAATAAAGGATATAAAGTTTTAGAAGAGCGACATTTCTTGTGGTAAACCTCGATTTTTGAAATGCATAAATCTGTGTCTTCTATCCATAATTCACATCTTTCCCCGATGCCTTGTTAACGCTTACAAAATGCACAGTTCAAAACTAACCGATTTTTTTGTTGTTATGTTATTCACAAAATTTGGAGTCTGTTTAGTTTATGCCGTTTAACTTGGTTTTGCCACACCCGCACCCCTCTTTTTATTCTCTCTTTTTTTCCAGCTCTCGACTTCGCCTCACTCCCTGTGTTCCTCCAACTTCACGTTCCAAACTTCTCGTCATTTCCATCCATTTATTTCGCAAACCTTTTATCTTATATTTGCAATCGCCACCAAATCCAGTCCTTCAACTGCCTGTTGAAAACTTATGGATGTGTTTTCAAAACAAAGTCAACATTTGGAAAGTGATTAATATCCCATATCTTTTTTTTATATATATATTATTATTATTACTATTCGGGGCTGGGAAGGGACGGACGGAGGTGGTGGGGAGGGGGATCGCAGCGCTTGGGGGTTCTGTGACCAAGTAACGAGGGACTGTTAATGTGAAGTGCGTACAGGCATGGAAGTCTAGATATAGCATCAGGAAGGACAACCAATATTTTAAAAAATACGGTTTAGGCTGACACACAATCAAGTGTTAAGCGTTAGTCTTCATGTTTAATAGCAGTTTTGTATATTTGGTACTTATGTTTTTATGAAATAAACACAAACGCAATTAAAGTTTGAAAACTTTTAATAACTAATTTTTTAATTTAAAATCTTTATTTTGTCAATTTAATTATTTTTCGTTTTTTCATTGGTTTTTCATGAACGGTCTCATTCAATTGCTTAACATAATTTTTAGACGAAAAATTAAGAAATTTAACATAAATAAGTTCTTTTAAATTATGATTGAAATAAAAAAATAATTTCTTCAATCAGAAATGACTCATCAATTGTTACTCTATCAACAATTTAAACAATTTTTTTTTATTTGTTTGTTCTAGAAATAGTTTCAGACTACTTGCTGATCTTTTCAATGAATTGAATACTTTCCAATTTAGTAGGCAAGTAGAGAAGGTGTACTCAGATGGCTTCAATAGCCCTCCTCTGTTGACATTGTTAAAAAAAACATCCAGCTTTTTTAATCTTAATTCGTCAATGTCTTTAAAATTTTTATCGACTAATATTTCCCTAAAGCTTTTATTTTAAAAATTATGTTATTATAGTATATATATGAAAATGTAGTAAATTGAAAGGGCTTTTTAACAATATATGTTTCAAAGTGATATTATTATGCAAGTATTTTATTAATTTTTAAAAAGTTTAGATGAAAAAAATAAACAAAAATAAATAAATTAAACAATTCACAAACACAAAGAAGAAAAAAAAAATCATTATGATTCATTTCAATAAAAGTTACTTTTTATTAAACTACATTCAATTCTCTGTGTGTAGCAGGCTTGCGGAGCCGGAGCCGGAGCCGAGGAGCCGGGAGCCGCCACTTTTAGCTGGAGCCGGAGCCGGAGCCGAAAAAATCTGGCGGCTCCACGGCTCCCAAATGAATTTTTGTTTAGCTTTAAAATTACAAATTTGTTTGATTGTTTGCCTCCTACAATTTGTAAAAGACTAAAACCAAAATGATAGCCTTCTGTATTTAACAATTATATTATAAACAGAATATCTGAGATAGAGCAGATAAATTTATAAGGCTGTGGCTATTCGGACCCGGGTCCCAATAAAATCCGATTGTTATTCGGACCCGTGGCAAATATGCACTAAGCTTAGCTATATTTAAACTTTATTAGACGGAACCCGAAAAAATAATAATACAGAGTCAGCTTAGTGAAACCCTAGACACCGAGTAACGATTAAATCATACAATTCAAACAATTTAAAAAAAAAAACAATAATAAAGTTTATGTATAGCTAAGCTAAGTGCATATTTGCCACGGGTCCGAATAACAATCAGACTTTATTGGGATGGGGTCCGAAAAAAAATCGGAGTTTGTTGGTACCCGGGTCCAGGCCCGTAGCCAGAAAGGGCTAGGGGGCTGACCCCCCCCCCGTTCATGACCTGAGCCCCCCCCCCCGGTGCATGATTTGAGCTTTTTGACAAAATTTTAATAATAACGGCTATAAAACATCAATCATTTTGTTCAATTTTGTTTTAGGGGCCCGGACTGAGCTGGCCAATCAACTTTTGAAAATATTAATATCAGCACGGGGGCCCGTGTCACCCCTGCCCAGGGCCCGAAATTTCTGTCGGTGGGCCTGTTCGTAACCTTGTAATAGTTTTATATATTGATATCTTCTGAGGACAACTAGCAACTTAAATAAGTTAATAAAATAATATTGACTTCTGATTTCACTTAAAATGTATAATAAAATAATAAAGTACAAACTCCGTGATTTCTGAGTGATGTTATTTAATTTGCAAATTTACTTTTTAGCAGAAATAATTTTATTTTAAATTGAATAATTGCGACTGGTCAATTTGTTGTTAATAGATCTGTTCTTTGTTTTCAATATTTTATCAGAAATATCACACAAATAGCTAAGCTATATTCGTGATCTTTGTCGTTCTTCCCGGGTTGTACGTTTAACCAACAGTATAATGATATAAATCAGGTATCTATTATGTAACAATTGTGTAGCAGAACAAAAGGTCAATATATTTATCACAGGAATCAGAAATTGCTCAGCCTCAATAAATTTTTGTCATTAAAACTCTCTACTATTTAAATTATTTATAACAAAACTGCAACATGCCATGCACTATTGAAACGTAGTTAAAATTATATATTTCTAATTAATAGCTAAACAATCGGTTCTAAAATGCACCATTCCAGATATGGAACTGCAAAAAATTTCTTGGGGAAGGGACTCACTGAGGTCCCCTCCCAAAACCCCTCCTCTCCGTTTGCAAGCTTTCGGCGCTTCGCACCTCCATCTTCGCCTCCCCCCCCCCGCCGAACATTTCTTCTACCCCACCAGGGGGCGTAATTATGGGGAGGGGCCGGGGGGCATGTACCCCCCCCCCCGGTTATCGCAAGTTTAGGTAATACATCATTAAATCATCGAAATATTTTTTTGTTCTAAGACCAATTTTCAACAATGAAAACAGTTTCGCCCCGCCCCCCGGGGTCAAAGTTTTGCCCCCCCCCCCCCGTCAAAGTTGTCTAGGTCCGCCGCTGTATCCCAGAATCAGTTTTTCGGCACCCGCCCCCCCCCCCGGCCGAAAAAAAATTCTCCCCCCCCAATGCAATAATCCTGGCTACGGGCCTGCCCGGGACCGAATAGTCAATTCGAATTTATCAATAATAAATATAAATACTGAAGTCTTTAAAATATTTTAAATAATGTATCAATTTACTATTTGCTAATTTGATCATTGAAATAACTTTTTAGTACTTATGAAAATGGCGACTAGTGTAACCTCGATCGAAAATAATGATACGTTTCTGGATGCACTAAAATGCTTTGTTTTTACTAAAACCGACAAAGGACAATGCGTATATTTTTCAAGTTCCTGACTATGGGGATGAACGCGGCGAAATTTGCATAACTTTTTATCAGCGGGATGTTAGCGTGAAGCAATTACAAACATTTTTGTCTTAATAGGGAGCCGGAGCCGGAGCCGTCTAATTTGTGGGAGCCGGAGCCGGAGCCGAAAAAAAAATATGGCGGCTCCGCAAGCCTG
>JAGDYQ010000172.1:1617635-1630988 GCA_021962125.1 Bulinus truncatus | reverse complement strand
TTGTCCGATCAAGATAACTTTTTTTAAAATATTATTACAATGAGGTTTTTTTTTTCTAATTTAAAAAAAATTGCATTTTTAATGTGAATCGTGGCGTGGAAAGAATTATTTGAATGTTTCCGTCATATGTTGATTTTCAGTTATCCTGCTTCTAGCTTTACCGTACTGCGTACTAAATCTGAGAGTAAGCTTTATAATATTTGTGTATAACACTGTAGAGTTTTACCTGGAGTTCCTTTGTCTCTGGGTACTTTGATAAAACAATGGTTCAGACTCAAGTTGTGACGAATAGAATTTTGCCAGCCTTGTCTGTAGAAAACACAAAATTCCTGTTTAGGTCTTGATTTTATTTATTTTTTGGTTATTAGTTTTTACTTCCATTTTATTTATATGAGATTCACGGCGAAGTGGGATGGGGGGGGGGGAATTAGCATAAAATAAAAATATTCTCTCTCTCTCTCTCGTAATTGTGTTATGTATTTATGTTTACATCATTAGATTAAAATGTGAATTAGATAAATAAATACAAATAATATATGATAAATAATAAAAGAAAAACAAACAACGAAATACAAAAAAGATGATTAAAACTAATTATTAGAATGTTGTTACTGCAACAGCATAAAAATAAAAAAAAATCATTTCTTTTCGGGCCTAAAATTTTACTTTTAAAAAATTAATAATAATAATAATAATGCTTTGTGCATCACCTGTACTATTTTCGCTCCTACTACCATCAGGGCCGCCTCAACGGGAGGGAGGAGGAGGGGTGGAGTGACCATAATACTTATAAGAGGCACCCGACCTTGCAAAATTTGGGCAGGATTGTATGGGAGTTGAGCCCAATGCCGATTCTTTTGGTTAACACCGCAGAAAAGTTGAGAAAACCGTGGAACGTGTGCTACTCGAGAACCCCGGACTGGCAAACCACAGGGTGTGCTTGCTGGCCTTTTGGCTTGCTATGTCAGATTCCCAGATGTTGATGGACACTACGAGTTTGATCTCACGGGTTCTGAGGAGCTAGTGTCTCAGCCATGAAGTTATCACAGAGAGAGTTCAGAGAGAGTGAGAGAGAGAGAGAGAGAGAGCGTCCAAAGGAGCCCTCCGTTGGTTGCAGCTTGTCAGTAGCCCCAGTGTGCCTCTCTGCGGTCGTGGTGGATGAATGGACACACACACACACACACATATATATATATATATATATATATATATATATATATATATATATATATATATATATATATGCGTTAGAGGAGGATTGAAAGGAGGATAGATGAGTAGGGAGATAACTCAGCTAACGGTTCATACGAGCGTACGAAAAGACTGACGGGCCTTTGGGTGGTTAAGATAATACATTTAATGACTCATATTCCCTTTTTTTTTTTAATATATATATATATATATATATATATATATATATATATATATATATATATATATATATATACATACATATATTTTGGTGTGAAGAATCATTTAGCTGTTAATGGCTGTATTATTTTCTAAATGTTTACATTTTAGCCACAAATATTTACCCCCCTCGTGTAAATAAAGAAACCAACCAACCAAAATAATAAGCCGAATATTTATATATATATATATATATATATATCAAAACATCCCTGTCTATTTACATAAACATTAAACTATTATAATATTTAAAAATAAAAAAGAAGTCTCTTTTATCACAGAAAATAAAACTATGACAAGTAGGGAGAGGTTGTGGGGGGTGGGGGAGGGGGGGGCGGGGGGTTAATGTATTTATTTACCAGATGCCAAACAGAGTCGGCCCCCAAAAAAAAAGATGATAACTGCTTCTTCTATTTCAGAGAGAGAGAGAGAGGAGCCAGTGCCGGACCTACCGCCTTATCTTTTTTTTTTTTTGGGCGGTGGGGGAGGGGGAGAGAGACGCGGCGACATGGGCGGGCACTCAGATAAAGAAGACCCGTCGTTGTTATCGGGATCTTCAAAGGCGGAGCTCCCCAAAAAAACAATCCATTTCATTTTGTTGTGTTTATCTTCTATTTAAAAAAAAATTTCATCATCATCATCCTCCTCCTCAGAGTTTAATGTGAGGGGGAGGTCCTGACCTCGGGGGGGGGGGGGGGTAATGGGTGTTTATTATGTCAATGGGTGGGGGGAGGGGAGGGAAGAAGGTCACAGTTTTAGATCTTGCTTATTATTAATTTATATGTGTGTATATATATATATATCGAATTCAGCGTTCGTGTTATTTGCTTCAAAACTATGACATGCACCGTATGCAATTGAATTCAATCAAATCATATAACCGGGAGTGGGTGGGGCTTGGGGGGGGTGGAGTGGAGGGGGAGAATGTGTGATAATTAGCCCCCTGTACGATGGTTTTCTTCAAAGCCAATAATAATAATGTTCCGATGCAGTTTCCACCTCGTTTTTTTTTTGCGGTGAATCTCTTAGAGAAAGGTTCCCCCAAACTTTTTTATCTGTCAACGGATCGGGGGGGGGGGAAGGGGTGGGGGTGATTATATTTTAGATTGTTTTGATTTTACAATGCCAATGCCCTCACAGCCGCTCTGCTACCGGTTGACTTCGCGTCCAAAATACCGAAATATACCACAGTAAATAAACAGGAAATAGTTTCATGTTTATTTGGCGCCCAAGTACAATTTGATCCACTGACCGGTACCGGTGAGCGGCTCGGAGGGGAGGGGGGGGGGGGTTAGAGGCTTTACCGCGAGGAAGGGGGGGGGGGTAAGTTTCCGCGAAGTACGATCATAATTTTTAGATCGAATATCCGCGAAGTAGCAATGGTAAAGTTCGAGCATTTAAAAAAAATGTGTTTTAAGACCTTCTTATTACTGCTATTTACTTTCATAAAGCTCTCCAGACATGAAATGATATAATCACCATTATGCTCGTATTGTTGAATATATTTAACTGAATAAGAGGAGAAGAGACGCATAATTATGACTTTAAAGGAATCCGATATTATCTATAAAAAAAAATTATATATATATATATATATATATATATATATATATATATATATATATTATGATTTTAAAAGCAGGGGCGTTACTTACTTGTTGTCCAGGTAGTAAGGGAACCTCTCCATGATGAAGTTGTATATGTCGTTCAGGGTGGCGCGGCGCCCTGGGGATGCCTTGATGGCCATGCTGATGAGGGCGATGTAGGAGTAAGGAGGCTTCTGGGATTGCTCCCTGTGTCGGTGTAGCTCGTTCAGCATGGCGTTGTACTTCAGCTGCAACGTAAACATCTCATTCAGCTACACACACACACACACGGCACATTGAATCGATAGCCGGTCATGGCGTATGTGCACAGCACAAAAGGCACAAACAAGATAGATAAGACAGACAAAAATGTTGGGAAGGCAGGCAGTTAGGCAGATATAGATGGATAGACCAAGAGATGCGATACGAGCTATTAATACATTGGCGTACTGGGGGGGCGGTGGGTGCGGTCCGCACCGGGCGGCACTTTTTGTTACTTTTTAGGGGGGGGGGGCAAAAATGTATAGATTACATTGAAATACATAAATGAGAGGGCGGCAAAATCGTCTTCCGCCCTGGGCGGCCGATACCCACGCTACGCCGCTGTATTAATATTGTTTATCGTAGACTAAATATTAAGGAAAGTCGGTTTGAACATCCCCCCGCTCGCACCTGATTAAAAGGCGGACACATTTGCGTTGTAACACAGTAGACAAAGGCCCGTAGCCAGATGTTCATGACCTGAAACCACCCCCCACCCCCACCCCGTGCATGATTTGAGCTTTTTTGACAAAATTGTAATAATGACGGCTATACAACATCAATCATTTTGTTAATTAAATCAATAATAATAAAAACTTAAAAGTTTATATTTTGGCAATCATTCAGGTTTTTTTTTTTTACTTACAATGACTTCTGACTTCATTTAATACATATGTAAAAATAAAATAATAAAGTACACAGTGCGTGATTTCTTAGTGATGTTATTTAATTTGCAAAATTACTTTTTAGCAGAATTAATTTTATTTTAAATTGAATAATCGCGACTGCCCCCCCCCCGATCATTTCTTTGGCACCCCCCCCCCCCGAAAATTTCTTCGGCACCCCCAACCCAATTATCCTGGCTACGGGCCTGAGTAGACATCAGACTATCCGGCTTCAGACGGCGGATAAAGCATACCAAAATACTGACAGAGCCGGATAGGCGAGAGTTCAACACTTTTTATTCATTCCCTCACATGTACCACCAATTATAATACTTTAAATTTTTTGCACCCCTTTCACCAGTACCGAACCTAGGGATTTGGGGTCCCCGGGGGAATCAGCCTCTTTGGGGGCCCCTGCATTTGGACATTCATCACCATGACTAAAGATAATGTACTTAATATTTAATGTAAAAAAATGTTGGGGCCCCCTTTAAGCTGGGGCCCGGGGGGACTTTCGAATTTGGACCCCCCCTCCTTCCCATTCTAGGTACGCCTCTGCCTCTCACCGCCGCCCCCTCCCCACCCCAAGACATGCGTCTATTATTATTACGAATTGGAGTATAGAATGTAAACACAAAATAACAGGTCATAATGCTGACTTGTATTTATGTTGTATTTGTAACTGTTTTAATTAAATGAAACAATTTTTATAACATTTGATAATAATAATAATAATCATAGAACACACAATATTTTTTAAACATTTAGTAACTTCATGTAAGTATACCAGTTTTTAATAATTATGTAATTAAATCAATCTATTCAGACTGCTCAACTAAATTATAAGGACTTACTTACAAGTAAAGACCGTGTTTATTCTTTTATTTTGGATTATTTTAATGGAACTTGTTCTTATGAGAATTAGTTACTGGATGATATACAGAAATACCAATAGGACATTTCTATAGAAAAAGGAAAATTGTCTAAAATTGTCCGATTTCCATATTTTCTATAAACGACTCTAGTGTTTTATTATTCTATCAGACATTTAATTTTTGTATGTATAATTTGCAAAGAATAAACGTTATCTGAATTCATCACTGATTAAATATAATGCTATTTTAATTTTATTTAACATTGTATTCAAACAAGAACATGTTAAGTCAGGTCATATTAAAACATTCGAACAGAGGCGTAACTAGGGTGAGGGAGGGGTGGGGTCCGAATTCGAAAGTCCCCCCGGGCCCCAGCTTGAGGGGGGCCCGAAAATTATTTTTTTTACATTAAATATTAAGTACATTATCTCATGTCATGATGTCAAATGTTAAAATGCAGGGGCCCCCCAAAGAGGTCAAGCCCCCCCACCTGGGCCTCCAAATCCCTAGGTAAAGTCAGATCATATAAAAATATTAAGAAAAGACGATGAAACTGAAACTTTCGTAAATGAAAATAATACATGAAATTTATATTTTCATTTCTTTTCATTTTTTTTTTTGGACACATTTTTTTTTATTTTACTTTTTTGTTAATTTTAAGGAAATGGTAAAAAAGCTTTAAAAAATAAATCGTGAATGTGTCCTACCATAAAGTCAACATGCCATAGCGGCAGAGACACCTAGCTGACGGAAATTAATTTTTAGAGACGAATACATTGGCGGCTACATGAAACGTCATTACGTCTTAATTGCCCTGGGTAGCACTTGAATACAGTCGATTCCGCTTAATTGGGACACATCGGGACCGAGGCTTTTTGTCCCGATTAAGCGGCTGTCCCAATTAAACATACAAATTTACTATTGGCTTCTTGGTCTGGTTTCTTTGAGATTTGTCCCAAATAAGCGGTGTCCCGATTAAGCGGAATCCACTGTAGTAAAATTAATAGTCCGAGGGGTGGGATAGAGGATGGCTATGGTAGTAGGGGCCCCAATGAACGGCTCTGCTAACAGCTGGCCCGGGGTGGGGCGGGGGCCGTGGATGGGCTGATAGTGTCGGGAACATCTCAATAAGGCGGATCTTGTCGCGTGGGTGCTGTATGACATCAATAAAGAATCCAGTATAAATTAATTGATGTTTGGTTATATATTCTTTCTTCATTTTTCGCGGTTAACCGCTTCCAGATTCTATCCCGAGACGGGTGAATTTACTCGAAGTTGGATTCTTTATTTATAAATGGAACATTTTGGTAGACATAGCAACAAAAAAAAAAACATATTTAAGACCTTTTCAAATACTGGAATCAACATTGTATAATTACAATCGGGTTCATATTGAATGATAAATTGAACTTAAATAAATAAAAGGGGAAAAGACAAGAGGCTTGCAAATCTTGGGCCCCTAATAAAATTTGATAAGTGGGGCCCTTATGATCTCCAAACATTAAGCTCGGGGGGTGGTCGCTCTGAGCCCTTATTTATTAACTCGGAAGTGTGCAGTGGTTGGTGGTGGGGGGGGGGTATCAAAGAGTACTTTTGGTGGGTCTGAATGAACCTAAAACTCGTCCAAAGCAATTTTTTTAAGCTAGAAGACTGAATGTGACATCTGACATTCCACAAACAAATACACATAAACGCTTACTGTAAAATGACAAAAGAATCAAGTTTGATTTTGTTTATTAGCGTAAGACGAAAAAATCCCATCATAAATGCGCCCTTAGCAGAGGGGAGGAGGAGGGGGCGGGGCTTAGGCAAGCGCCCAGTTTTTCTAATCTCTGAGCAGGCCTACCGACAGAAATTTCGGGCCCCTGGGCATGTCTGTCGCGAGCCCCACGAGCTGATAATAATATTTTCAAAAGTTGATTGGCCAGCTCAGTACGGGCCCCTAAAACTCGCACTAAAACTCGCCGGGCCCCTGGGCATTTGCCCCCTGCCCCCCCCTCTCGGTGGCATTGTCCCTGAGTATGAAAAATGTACTCATTGACACACACACACAAAAACACACACACAAACACGCATGTGATTGCATTGCACTCACAATGATTCTCCTCACCTGTGACATTAGAAGACCGGAACCAGACAGGTAGCCAGGGTGCACCGCCTGCTGATGGAGGTGCCCGGGCATATGCTGCAGCGCCAGGGGTTGACCACCACCACCGGCGCCGGGCCCTGCGCCGACGTGGCCTGCGGGTAGCCGGTTGGCATGAGCGGAGACCGGTAGGGTAGCACTGCGAACTGGGGCACAGTCGCTGCGGGCCAGGGCGCGGAAACTTTGCATTTTTTTTTTCTCTTCACAGGGAGCGGCTCTAGCAAGGGGCTCTTTAGGTACCTGGGGGGGGGTAGATAAAATAAAAATTATGATTAATTTCACAATTAAAAGAAGACAGTGTGACTAAGTCTCAGCCCGCAGTATCACTGAGAGAATCCAGAGAGAGAGAGAGAGAGAGAGAGAGAGAGAGAGAGAGAGAGAGAGAGAGAATAACAGTGTTGATATTGGTGCAATGGTGTACGCCATCTCGGGGCGCATGCTTTTCCTACTGTTTTATATGCCCCTTTTCCCCACACAACCACACTCATGAAAAAAGAGAAAGGAGCTTCTTATTCCATAAGGGCTTCAAGCCTACAAGGGCCTAGGGAAGAAAATAAATGAAATCTATCTATAACAAAACATATTTTTTCCTCTGGTATTATTTTCTTACCAGTCTTGCTGAAATATCGTATTTACAAATATTCTTTACTAGCTGTACCCTGCAAAACATTTGCATAGAGTTATATCCCCTTAGGCTTGATCGGCAGGCGAGGTTATTTTTTTGGTTTCGGGCAGATCCGATTTTTTTTTCATGATTGTATTTAAACTGGAATACTGTTATATTAATTCTTTACTTTCGATTTAACGCAGAGCCCAAATCGCTATTATTATATAATACTCCTAATAACAATAAAACAATATAATTTAATGATATTAACTTGAGTAAAAAACATAAAAAGCACTTGAAAATATATAAACAATTTATACGGGTGCTAGATTAAAAAGGACCTAATAAAACATTGCCTATAATGAACATTGGAGGTCACTGTAGATAGATAGATAGGTAGATTAGATAAATAGATAGACAGACAGACAGAGAGATAGACAGACAGACAGACAGACAGACTGATAGATAGACAGATAGACAGACAGACAGACTGATAGACAGACAGACAGACAGACTGATAGATAGACAGATAGACAGACAGACAGACAGACAGACAGATAGATAGACAGATAGACAGATAGACAGACAGACAGATAGATAGAGAGACAGAGAGATAGACAGACAGATAGATAGATAGAGAGATAGACAGAGAGATAGATAGATAGATAGATAGATAGATAGATAGATAGATAGATAGATAGATAGATAGATAGATAGATAGATAGATAGATAGATAGATAGATAGATAGATAGATAGATAGATAGATAGATAGATAGATAGATAGATAGATAGATAGATAGATAGATAGATAGATAGATAGATAGATAGATAGATAGATAGATAGATAGATAGATAGATAGATAGATAGATAGATAGATAGATAGATAGATAGATAGATAGATAGATAGATAGATAGATAGATAGATAGATAGATAGATAGATAGATAGATAGATAGATAGATAGATAGATAGATAGATAGATAGATAGATAGATAGATAGATAGATAGATAGATAGATAGATAGATAGATAGATAGATAGATAGATAGATAGATAGATGTATTTTAGCGACCCTTATAGCCTAATTAGACATGTTGATGGTTTGGATGGGGGGGGGGTGAGGGGGCTTGACAAGTGTTAGTGTTACTTTTCTCTTCCTCTCGACGGCCCTGTTATAAGGATTATATTCATTAATCCTTTGTTCACGAACAGGGGCAGAGCCTTTTTATCCACATGTTTAACTTAGCAGATTAGGGGTTTGTACCAGTGACATGCACTACCCTATTCGATCTCACAACCGGATTCACATCATCACACATATTATCACCTGTCAAAGCCTCCCCCCATACCCCATTAGAAACTCAAGACCCCGGGGTGCAACGAAATCGTTTGGGCCCTTAATATGATATTAAATACACATAATATTAAAACTATATAAATTATTTTAAAAAAAATTGCAGGCTCATTTGGATTTAATGGGCTGGGGCTATTAGAGATATTATATTGTTAAGATAGTCTATGATAAAGTCCCTGTTGGGGATATGATTATATTAAATTTAATAGGAATGGAAGGGGCCTCTTGGAAGAAGATGGTCCTCAGTTTTTGCTTTTGGTACTCGGAAGAAACTATATTTGTCAGTTTAATTGCAGTTATCAAAAACAGGGGCATCAGATCTTAAACAATTCATTAGAGTACTGCCATGGCTCGCTAAATCTTAAACAATTCATTAGAGTACTGGCACAGCTCGCTAAATCTAAACAATTCATTAGAGTACTGGCACAGCTTGCTAAATCTTAAACAATTCATTAGAGTACTGGCACAGCTCGCTAAATCTAAACAACTGGTGTGGCATTATAAATATGAGAAAGAATAAGACCCGTATTTATAATAAACTTATGTTCTGCTTTTTCAGACATTAATCTATGTACAACTCTTTCTATTAGTAGTCTTTATCTCATTTAATTGTTAATTAGTTTCAATATCTAACTAAATAACTTTAACAATATATATATATATATATATATATATATATATATATATATATATATATATATATATACAGGGTGGGCCAAAAAAAGTGAGAATATTGGGTAGAAAGTAATATAATTATATCAAAGTTTGTTTAGCTATATGCAGCATAATATCTTAAATTGCTAACTCATTTACTTGCCCGTTTAGATATATGACGTCATTATTACGACAATTTCCGGGCGCTGTTTCAGATTTTAATATGACGATTTTTTTTTTATTTTTAAATAATTTGAATGTTATATGATGTTCTCACTTTTTTTGGCCCACCTTATATATGTAAGGCACTTTACTAGGTTTGTTTTCGCTTCTACTTTTTGTGTGTTTAATAAATCTGTAATGCACTTTATTGTATTTTGTTTGTCTTTGTGTTTAATTTATAGATATTTAGGCATTTTATTGTATTGGTATTTCGTCTGTCTGTGTGTTTATAAATTTGTTTATAAATATGTAAGACACTTTTTATATTGGTACTTTGTGTTTATTTATAAATATCTTAGGCACTTTATTGTATTAGTATTTTGTCTGTCTGTGTTGGCATTTTGTCTGTCTGTGTGTTTTATTTCATTTAGGTTTAATGTTTTTTTTTGTTGATTATATTTCTGCACATAAAAAATGTGTTATTATTTTAATTCTACAATAAACTTTTTACTCTTGCTGTCACTTGTCAATTATTTCACTCTTCAATGTCTAATATAGACTCTTTTACATAGTCTGAGCATAGCACACTAACCAAATACATCGTCATAGCATTACACGCAGTAAAAGTAATCAAATACATCGTCATAGCATTACACGCAATACAAGTAATCAAATACATCGTCATAGCATTACACGCAATACAAGTAATCAAATACATCGTCATAGCATTACACGCAATACAAGTAATCAAATACATCGTCATAGCATTATACGCAATACAAATAATCAAATACATCGTCATAGCACTATACGTAATACAAGTACAGTTGTAAAACATACAAACCATTTTATACATTTATTGATTTATTGTTTCCATATTTCCTTTACTGAATGTCTAGTATTTTACACATGATTTTTAATTTGTGTTGCAATACAAAATAAATCAATAAATAATTTTTAATCAATAAATGCAAAAGACTTTTTATCAACAATTTTTCTTTTACAGTTAATCCTTAAATCTCTCATAAAACTTTGATGTGTTTTTTTTTTAATCACAAAATCAACATTGCGTCTTTTTGTTTACAAGCTAAAATTGTTTTTATTATGCTCATAATCAATAAAGTAAGAATATTTATTGTAAGATTGATTCGTCAATATTTGATATTAAAACTTTCTCTTATATTAAATGAATCCAAATAACATTTTGAAGACTGACCGAAAGTAAACTAGATGAATATGTAAAAAAAAAAGGCATATGATATTCTACTCTGGTATGAAAAAACCCAATTGGTAAACTTTAAAATAAATAACATATGTATACTTACAGCAAATGTATTTTAGTTTTATTTATCTTCTATTATTATTTGTAAAATCAGATGTGAACAAAATAATAATAATAGTTGTTATAATCAAAAGTCATTATAATTTGTTTTTTTTTTTCAACAGTTCCACTAAATTATTACAAATAATAATACGGTATAATTAGTTTACGAGTTTTAAGTCTATGTTAAACTAGTAATGTGGACTGACCTGATTAAAAAATCTATCAGCTTTAACGAAACAAGATATATAGTCTATCCAACCGAATTATAAAGAAATATGAATCAACGTTATTTTTAAATCCGTCAGTTTCACAACAGTCAAACTTTGAAATGTTTTTTCCTGCTCTGCTATGATAGCTCCTACGCAGTGTCAAATGCCAACTGACCGCAGTGGTCATGCTGACCAACTCATTCCGTTACGATAAATTGAAAAAAAACAGCTTCTTTTCACCGCTATTTATTTACCCTACGTCCGGTCAATTGGCCGAGCCATTAATGGAAGCGATGAATTGGCCTCAAAGTGGTTAGCTGTCCACTACCGACGTGTTTTATGTCAATATTTTTTCTCTATCCCGGCTTGACCAGGTGAGAAAGGTCGTGCTGTGAAAAAAAAACTGGACACACGGACAAATAAACTGAATTCTAATAATGTGCTCCCATTGGTCAGTGCGAAATGTCAGGAGAAATAGGCGGGGCTAAATAACCGTAAATAAAAAAAACCGCTCATGTTTATTGACATCACTAGCCAGTGGTCACTTAGATTCGGCATAATTAAATGTACATATCCAGGCAGTGGTAAATTTTCACATAATTTAACGATCTCCGAGAAACACTAAGATAACATGGAAATATCTTCTTGACTGCTATAGAAATCATGCTTAGAGAGTTTAGAATATTAAAAACAGCTTTTATGAAATAGAGTAATTGAGTGATGGGGGGGGGGGGAGGGGGGACGGCAGTCTGATAAATTAATAATGAAAAATAGCTTCCAAATTAAAAAAAAACGTAAAAAGACATTAGGATAACAGAATGAGGCACACACACACACACATATGCTAAATGTGTTCAAGACATACACAGTTGTTGAATCAGCTAATCAATCATACAAATCTGACCACTGTATTGATTTTTAATTTCCTGTTGTTGTTTTTTACAATGCTCTTTTTGATGGCGTAAATAAATTTTAAAAATAATAATAATTTAAATATACGGCTCGTTTATCTAATTTTATTTTTTTTCCGAATATGCGGACATGTTGTTTTTCTGAATACCCGGAGACTTTATTTTTTCGAATTCCTGGACATGCTATTTTTCCGAAAACTATAACATGTTGTTTTTTTTTCATAATACCCGTACATGTTATTTTATGATAACCCGGACATGTTATTTTTCTGATAACCCGGACATGTTATTTTTCTGATAACCCGGACATGTTATTTTTCTGAATACCCGTACATGTTAATTTTCTGAATACCCGGACATGTTATTTTTCTGATAACCCGGACATTTTATTGTTCCGAATAATCGGAGATTTTATTTTTTCTGAATACACGGACATTTTATTTTTCCGATCTCAAAATTTCGTACTTCTTCATAATTACCGTTAGTCCTCACAGCTAAAATGTAAGAACTACATTTCGAACAATATTTTTAAGACAATTAAGTTTAAAATATTCCGTTAATGTGTAACCTATTTGTTTATCTCAATATTATTAATGTTAGTTACAAAATTTGTTGGTTTATCTGATTAACATATTACAATTACTTTATGTGCACATGAAAAAAAACATTAATAAATGGCATTTTCAAATAAAACATGTGAATTATTTTAATCTTTCTTATTTTACACAATTAAATTCAGAAAATAACTTTTAAGAATAATTTAAATAATGAATATAAATAATTATTAAAATATCTCCACGTATATGTCATATTTATGACATGGTATTTAATATGTTGATTAAAAACATAAAAAAAAATGATGCAAGACAGATCTAAACTTAATTTTCGGATACAACGCACACAAAAAATAATTATTCAAATAATTAATAACGACTGCATCAATTTCATATGACTTTTGAGCAATAATAAGAATTTAAGCAGATTTACGAATTTAAGCAATTATAAAAATGTAAGCAGATTTACGAATTTAAGTAATTATAAGCATTTAAGCATTTTTACGAATTTAACCAATAATAAGAATTTAAACAATTATAAGAACTTATGCGGTACATTTTCATAAATTCCTGGCAATTAGTTGCATCACATACAAGAAACAATAATCATTTATTTATTTATTAAAAATGAAATA
>JAGDYQ010000172.1:1575919-1617135 GCA_021962125.1 Bulinus truncatus | reverse complement strand
ACGAATGCATAATTTTTGTTTAAATTCTTTTATTGAGTGTTGTATTTTTATGGATTATATATATATATATATATATATATATATATATATATATATATATATATATATATATATATATATATATATAAAATCCATTTTTTTCTTTTAGATAATGGAGTCTCTATAGTTTTTCAACATTTCAGACTTATTCTATCCATTAACAAAGCCATGTGATCATCATTTGATCATCATTTGAGACCGTCTGGTCAAACATCCATGCAAGGAAGGAAGGGGGGTCCAAATTGAAAGCCCCCCCCCGGCCCCAGCTTGAGGAGGGCCCCCAAAAAATTTTTTTTTTGTTTACATTAAATATTAAGTACTTTTTCTCATGTCATGGTGTCGAATTTCAAAATGCAGTGGCTCCCAAAGAGGCCAAGCCCCCCCCGGGCCCCCAAATCCCTAGGTTCGTCACTGCCTATGATGTTTATATTTAATTGATATTAGATAATTCGACACTCCATACATTAGCTTTTGATCCGGCCGGCCTGTCTACGTTACGAGCCCAATGTGGCCCGCCCGCTTCCAGTGCTGAACCTAGGGATTTGGTGGCCCGGAGGGCTTGGCCTCTTTTGGGGGGCTGGCCTGCATTTTGACATTCGACACCATGACATAAGATAATATACTTAGTATTTAATGTAAAAAAATCTTTTGGGGTCCCCTCAAGATGGGGCCCGGGGCTCTTTTGAATTTGGAAGTCCCCGTCCCCCATCCTAGATACGCCGCTGCCCGCTTCCTAATAATTGTGCCCACCCGTGGACAAGAACCAGGTGTGTCAAACGTTTTAAATCGTGGGACCAGAGTCGGTTCTTTAATGTAACAGAAGGGCAATACCGAGGGCAGATGGAGGGCAGATGGAGGGAGTGTAGAAAAGAGCTAATTAATTCATGATATTAAATGTCCTTTTAATTATTGCAGTTGGACATACCAAACAGGCAAATGCGACGTGCTCATCCCAAATGCCGAAGTTTATCCATGTCCTCGCTAAGGGATACACACATATAGATAGATGTACACAACAAACAAAACATATTTTAAACACATTTACTTATGTGAAACAACCACCAAAAGAAGGTTATTAATAAACTTACTTTAGTGAATATGTAAGCTCCCAGAAATTTACCAGTAGCACCAAAAGTAATAAGAACAACATAATGAAGTCCAGTGGTTGCATATTTTGTTGCACTTAAAAAAAAGTTATTAGAGTTTTACTTTTTTTTTTACAATTTTTTTCTCCTTTCTATTTCCGTCAAAATGAAATAAAATTTGAATTTCCAGAAATATCAATCAATTATGTAATTTTATTCCATTAATCAAACAATAATACGTGAAAATAAATAAAGTAATAATTGAGCTAAATTCATTTTTAGAGTTCGTTTGAACTAGAAATATTCGAGTTTCTTATCTTTTTTTCTTTATAAATAATTTTACATAAATCGGCCCGTTTTCGGACAGGCCGAGCGAGCGTGGTAACATTTCAACATAACGTATAATTATTTCGTTCAGTGGGCCTGTATACTTTTAGGGTGCGCACGGTTATCATTAGCGGTGCGCACACATACTTTGAAAAATAACTGGCTTACCAGATTTTTTTGACAAATAAGGTTGAACGTTGAATAATAAATAAAATTATGTTTTGAAAAATAAATAAATAGAAATCGTTAAACGGTGACTGTGGGACGGGTGAAATTTGTTTCAAAGTCGTCCCACAAGTCCACCCAACTTTAAATATGTACCTGACTTAAATTGGGGAAGTAAAGGCGGCTGGGCTTTGTGCTAACCACACAATCCCTTCATATGTCGAGGTTATAGAAACAGATGAATTCTACACATTCATCTGCCCTTATGGCCCGTTTGGGCTAAGGGGTCTTTACCTTTTTGAAACCCCCCCCGCTAGAACCACGGCTAGTATCTGTGGTGCCCTTGTGCGAGAAAAATTTATGGGCGCCCGGCGGTTAAATTTCGGCACCATTCCTAGATCGACAGCCCTGTGCAGCAGCAGAATCTCACTACCCTCCCAATGCTACTGACTACACCTAGCCATCACTACCCTCCCAATGCTACTGACTACACCTAGCCATCACTACCCTCCCAATGCTACTGACTACACCTAGCCATCACTACCCTCCCAATGCTACTGACTACACCTATTCCATTATTGTCAAACCAAGTGTTCAAGTTTTGAGATTCTAAAAATCTGTTGATTTATTTTACCCTAGAAAATAACAATGATTACTGATTTTTTGAAGCAATATATTCCCCACAAAATATAACGTAAGTCCATCGTTCATGCAACGGACCGAAAAAAATGTAACTCGTGAAAGGGCGAAACATTAGCTAGCTTCGGCTCTAGTCTGAATCTCAGTCACAACACTATTAATTATTCGTAAATATTTTTTTTTTGATTGGCTGTCTTGTCAGTTTAAAGCTCAATGCCGTGAACAGCTCCACCTATATCGATTCCTGCAGCCAATCAAATGATCCCCATAGCCCCACCTACATCAATAACTGCAGCCAATCAAATGATCCCCACAGCCCCACCTACATCTATACTTGCAGCCAATCAAATGATCCCCCACAGCCCCACCTACATCTATACATGCAGCCAATCAAATGATCCCCCACAGCCCCACCTACATCTATACATGCAGCCAATCAAATGATTCCCACAGCCCCACCTACATATATACCTGCAGCCAATCAAATGATCCCCACAGCCCCACCTACATCAATACCTGCAGCCAATCAAATGATCCCCCACAGCCCCACCTACATCAATACCTGCAGCCAATCAAATGATCCCCCACAGCCCCACCTACATATATACCTGCAGCCAATTAAATGATTCCCACAGCCCCACCTACATATATACCTGCAGCCAATTAAATGATTCCCACAGCCCCACCTACATATATACCTGCAGCCAATCAAATGATCCCCACAGCCCCACCTACATCAATACACGCAGCCAATCAAATGATCCCCACAGCCCCACCTACATCAATACCTGCAGCCAATTAAATGATTCCCACAGCCCCACCTACATATATACCTGCAGCCAATCAAATGATCCCCACAGCCCCACCTACATCAATACCTGCAGCCAATTAAATGATCCCCACAGCCCCACCTACATATATACCTGCAGCCAATCAAATGATCCCCACAGCCCCACCTACATCAATACATGCAGCCAATCAAATGATCCCACACAGCCTCACCTACATCTATACATGCAGCCAATCAAATGATCCCCCACAGCCCCACCTACATCAATAACTGCAGCCAATCAAATGATCCCCACAGCCCCACCTACATCTATACATGCAGCCAATCAAATGATCCCCATAGCCCCACCTACATCAATAACTGCAGCCAATCAAATGATCCCCACAGCCCCACCTACATCTATACTTGAAGCCAATCAAATGATCCCCACAGCCCCACCTACATCTATACACGCAGCCAATCAAATGATCCCCACAGCCCCACCTACATATATACCTGCAGCCAATTAAATGATCCCCACAGCCCCACCTACATATATACCTGCAGCCAATCAAATGATCCCCA
The DNA here is from genome assembly GCA_021962125.1 of Bulinus truncatus. Lineage (NCBI taxonomy): Eukaryota > Metazoa > Mollusca > Gastropoda > Planorbidae > Bulinus > Bulinus truncatus. The sequence goes on along the minus strand of JAGDYQ010000172.1, from coordinate 1,613,526 downwards.
CAGCCCCACCTACATCAATACCTGCAGCCAATCAAGTGATCCCCACAGCCCCACCTACAGCTATACTTGCAGCCAATCAAATGATCCCCATAGCCCCACCTACATCAATAACTGCAGCCAATCAAATGATCCCCACAGCCCCACCTACATCTATACTTGCAGCCAATCAAATGATCCCCACAGCCCCACCTACATCTATACATGCAGCCAATCAAATGATCCCCCACAGCCCCACCTACATCTATACATGCAGCCAATCAAATGATCCCCCACAGCCCCACCTACATCTATACATGCAGCCAATCAAATTATCCCCCACAGCCCCACCTACATATATACCTGCAGCCAATTAAATGATTCACACAGCCCCACCTACATATATACCTGCAGCCAATCAAATGATCCCCACAGCCCCACCTACATCAATACCTGCAGCCAATCAAATGATCCCCCACAGCCCGACCTACATATATACCTGCAGCCAATTAAATGATCCCCACAGCCCCACCTACATATATACCTGCAGCCAATCAAATGATCCCCACAGCCCCACCTACATCAATACCTGCAGCCAATCAAATGATCCCCACAGCCCCACCTACATCTATACTTGCAGCCAATCAAATGATCCCCATAGCCCCACCTACATCAATAACTGCAGCCAATCAAATGATCCCCACAGCCCCACCTACATCTATACATGCAGCCAATCAAATTATCCCCCACAGCCCCACCTACATCAATACCTGCAGCCAATTAAATGATTCCCACAGCCCCACCTACATCAATACCTGCAGCCAATCAAATGATCCCCACAGCCCCACCTACATCAATACCTGCAGCCAATCAAATGATCCCCCACAGCCCCACCTACATCTATACATGCAGCCAATCAAATTATCCCCCACAGCCCCACCTACATATATACCTGCAGCCAATTAAATGATTCCCACAGCCCCACCTACATATATACCTGCAGCCAATCAATGATCCCCACAGCCCCACCTACATCAATAACTGCAGCCAATCAAATGATCCCCACAGCCCCACCTACATCAATACCTGCAGCCAATCAAATGATCCCCCACAGCCCCACCTACATCAATACCTGCAGCCAATCAAATGATCCCCCACAGCCCCACCTACATATATACCTGCAGCCAATTAAATGATTCCCACAGCCCCACCTACATATATACCTGCAGCCAATCAAATGATCCCCACAGCCCCACCTACATCAATACCTGCAGCCAATCAAATAATCCCCACAGCCCCACCTACATCAATACCTGCAGCCAATCAAATGATCCCCCACAGTCCCACCTACATCAATACCTGCAGCCAATCAAATGATCCCCATAGCCCCACCTACATCAATAACTGCAGCCAATCAAATGATCCCCACAGCCCCACCTACATCTATACTTGCAGCCAATCAAATGATCCCCATAGCCCCACCTACATCAATAACTGCAGACAATCAAATGATCCCCATAGCCCCACCTACATCTATACTTGCAGCCAATCAAATGATCCCCACAGCCCCACCTACATCTATACATGCAGCCAATCAAATGATCCCCACAGCCCCACCTACAGCTATACTTGCAGCCAATCAAATGATCCCCATAGCCCCACCTACATCAATAACTGCAGCCAATCAAATGATCCCCACAGCCCCACCTACATCTATACTTGCAGCCAATCAAATGATCCCCACAGCCCCACCTACATCTATACACGCAGCCAATCAAATGATCCCCACAGCCCCACCTACATATATACCTGCAGCCAATTAAATGATCCCCACAGCCCCACCTACATATATACCTGCAGCCAATAAAGTGATCCCCACAGCCCCACCTACAGCTATACTTGCAGCCAATCAAATGATCCCCATAGCCCCACCTACATCAATAACTGCAGCCAATCAAATGATCCCCACAGCCCCACCTACATCTATACTTGCAGCCAATCAAATGATCCCCACAGCCCCACCTACATCTATACATGCAGCCAATCAAATGATCCCCCACAGCCCCACCTACATCTATACATGCAGCCAATCAAATGATCCCCCACAGCCCCACCTACATCTATACATGCAGCCGATCAAATTATCCCCCACAGCCCCACCTACATATATACCTGCAGCCAATTAAATGATTCACACAGCCCCACCTACATATATACCTGCAGCCAATCAAATGATCCCCACAGCCCCACCTACATCAATACCTGCAGCCAATCAAATGATCCCCCACAGCCCGACCTACATATATACCTGCAGCCAATTAAATGATCCCCACAGCCCCACCTACATATATACCTGCAGCCAATCAAATGATCCCCACAGCCCCACCTACATCAATACCTGCAGCCAATCAAATGATCCCCACAGCCCCACCTACATCTATACACGCAGCCAATCAAATGATCCCCACAGCCCCACCTACATATATACCTGCAGCCAATTAAATGATCCCCACAGCCCCACCTACATATATACCTGCAGCCAATTAAATGATTCCCACAGCCCCACCTACATCAATACCTGCAGCCAATCAAATGATCCCCACAGCCCCACCTACAGCTATACTTGCAGCCAATCAAATGATCCCCATAGCCCCACCTACATCAATAACTGCAGCCAATCAAATGATCCCCACAGCCCCACCTACATCTATACATGCAGCCAATCAAATTATCCCCCACAGCCCCACCTACATCAATACCTGCAGCCAATTAAATGATTCCCACAGCCCCACCTACATCAATACCTGCAGCCAATCAAATGATCCCCACAGCCCCACCTACATCAATACCTGCAGCCAATCAAATGATCCCCCACAGCCCCACCTACATCTATACATGCAGCCAATCAAATTATCCCCCACAGCCCCACCTACATATATACCTGCAGCCAATTAAATGATTCCCACAGCCCCACCTACATATATACCTGCAGCCAATTAAATGATTCCCACAGCCCCACCTACATCAATACCTGCAGCCAATCAAATGATCCCCACAGCCCCACCTACATCAATACCTGCAGCCAATCAAATGATCCCCCACAGCCCCACCTACATCAATACCTGCAGCCAATCAAATGATCCCCCACAGCCCCACCTACATATATACCTGCAGCCAATTAAATGATTCCCACAGCCCCACCTACATACATACCTGCAGCCAATCAAATGATCCCCACAGCCCCACCTACATCAATACCTGCAGCCTATCAAATAATCCCCACAGTCCCACCTACATCAATACCTGCAGCCAATCAAATGATCCCCCACAGTCCCACCTACATCAATACCTGCAGCCAATCAAATGATCCCCATAGCCCCACCTACATCAATACCTGCAGCCAATCAAATGATCCCCACAGCCCCACCTACATCTATACTTGCAGCCAATCAAATGATCCCCACAACCCCACCTACATCTATACATGTAGCCAATCAAATAATCCCCCACAGCCTCACCTACATCTATACATGCAGCCAATCAAATGATCCCCCACAGCCCCACCTACATCAGTAACTGCAGCCAATCAAATGATCCCCACAGCCCCACCTACATCAATAACTGCAGCCAATCAAATGATCCCCACAGCCCCACCTACATCTATACTTGCAGCCAATCAAATGATCCCCATAGCCCCACCTACATCAATAACTGCAGACAATCAAATGATCCCCATAGCCCCACCTACATCTATACTTGCAGCCAATCAAATGATCCCCACAGCCCCACCTACATCTATACATGCAGCCAATCAAATGATCCCCACAGCCCCACCTACAGCTATACTTGCAGCCAATCAAATGATCCCCATAGCCCCACCTACATCAATAGCTGCAGCCAATCAAATGATCCCCACAGCCCCACCTACATCTATACTTGCAGCCAATCAAATGATCCCCACAGCCCCACCTACATCTATACACGCAGCCAATCAAATGATCCCCACAGCCCCACCTACATATATACCTGCAGCCAATTAAATGATCCCCACAGCCCCACCTACATATATACCTGCAGCCAATCAAATGATCCCCACAGCCCCACCTACATCAATACCTGCAGCCAATCAAATGATCCCCACAGCCCCACCTACATCTATACTTGCAGCCAATGAAATGATCCCCACAGCCCCACCTACATCTATACATGCAGCCAACCAAATGATTCCCCACAGCCCCACCTACATCTATACATGCAGCCAATCAAATTATCCCCCACAGCCCCACCTACATATATACCTGCAGCCAATTAAATGATTCCCACAGCCCCACCTACATATATACCTGCAGCCAATCAAATGATCCCCACAGCCCCACCTACATCAATACCTGCAGCCAATCAAATAATCCTCCACAGCCCCACCTACATATATACCTACAGCCAATCAAATGATCCCCACAGCCCCACCTACATCAATACTTGCAGCCAATCAAATGATCCCCACAGCCCCACCTACATCAATACCTGCAGCCAATCAAATGATCCCCACAGCCCCACCTACATCGATACCTGCAGCCAATCAAATGATCCCCACAGCCCCACCTACATATATACCTGCAGCCAATCAAATGATCCCCACAGCCCCACCTACATCAATACCTGCAGCCAATCAAATGATCCCCACAGCCCCACCTACATCGATACCTGCAGCCAATCAAATGATCCCCACAGCCCCACCTACATCGATACCTTCAGCCAATCAAATGGTCCCCACAGCCCCACCTACATCAATACCTGCAGCCAATCAAATGATCCCCCACAGTCCCACCTACATCAATACCTGCAGCCAATCAAATGATCCCCATAGCCCCACCTACATCAATAACTGCAGACAATCAAATGATCCCCATAGCCCCACCTACATCTATACATGCAGCCAATCAAATGATCCCCCACAGCCCCACCTACATCAATAACTGCAGCCAATCAAATGATCCCCACAGCCCCACCTACATCAATAACTGCAGCCAATCAAATGATCCCCACAGCCCCACCTACATCTATACTTGCAGCCAATCAAAAGATCCCCATAGCCCCACCTACATCAATAACTGCAGACAATCAAATGATCCCCATAGCCCCACCTACATCTATACTTGCAGCCAATCAAATGATCCCCACAGCCCCACCTACATCTATACATGCAGCCAATCAAATGATCCCCACAGCCCCACCTACAGCTATACTTGCAGCCAATCAAATGATCCCCATAGCCCCACCTACATCAATAGCTGCAGCCAATCAAATGATCCCCACAGCCCCACCTACATCTATACTTGCAGCCAATCAAATGATCCCCACAGCCCCACCTACATCTATACACGCAGCCAATCAAATGATCCCCACAGCCCCACCTACATATATACCTGCAGCCAATTAAATGATCCCCACAGCCCCACCTACATATATACCTGCAGCCAATCAAATGATCCCCACAGCCCCACCTACATCAATACCTGCAGCCAATCAAATGATCCCCACAGCCCCACCTACATCTATACTTGCAGCCAATCAAATGATCCCCACAGCCCCACCTACATCTATACATGCAGCCAACCAAATGATTCCCCACAGCCCCACCTACATCTATACATGCAGCCAATCAAATTATCCCCCACAGCCCCACCTACATATATACCTGCAGCCAATTAAATGATTCCCACAGCCCCACCTACATATATACCTGCAGCCAATCAAATGATCCCCACAGCCCCACCTACATCAATACCTGCAGCCAATCAAATAATCCTCCACAGCCCCACCTACATATATACCTGCAGCCAATCAAATGATACCCACAGCCCCACCTACATCAATACTTGCAGCCAATCAAATGATCCCCACAGCCCCACCTACATCGATACCTGCAGCCAATCAAATGATCCCCACAGCCCCACCTACATCGATACCTGCAGCCAATCAAATGATCCCCACAGCCCCACCTAAATATATACCTGCAGCCAATCAAATGATCCCCACAGCCCCACCTACATCAATACCTGCAGCCAATCAAATGATCCCCACAGCCCCACCTACATCGATACCTGCAGCCAATTAAATGATCCCCACAGCCCCACCTACATCGATACCTTCAGCCAATCAAATGGTCCCCACAGCCCCACCTACATCAATACCTGCAGCCAATCAAATGATCCCCCACAGTCCCACCTACATCAATACCTGCAGCCAATCAAATGATCCCCATAGCCCCACCTACATCAATAACTGCAGACAATCAAATGATCCCCATAGCCCCACCTACATCTATACATGCAGCCAATCAAATGATCCCCCACAGCCCCACCTACATCAATAACTGCAGCCAATCAAATGATCCCCACAGCCCCACCTACATCAATAACTGCAGCCAATCAAATGATCCCCACAGCCCCACCTACATCTATACTTGCAGCCAATCAAATGATCCCTATAGCCCCACCTACATCAATAACTGCAGACAATCAAATGATCCCCATAGCCCCACCTACATCTATACTTGCAGCCAATCAAATGATCCCCACAGCCCCACCTACATCTATACATGCAGCCAATCAAATGATCCCCACAGCCCCACCTACAGCTATACTTGCAGCCAATCAAATGATCCCCATAGCCCCACCTACATCAATAACTGCAGCCAATCAAATGATCCCCACAGCCCCACGTACATCTATACTTGCAGCCAATCAAAAGATCCCCACAGCCCCACCTACATCTATACACGCAGCCAATCAAATGATCCCCACAGCCCCACCTACATATATACCTGCAGCCAATTAAATGATCCCCACAGCCCCACCTACATATATACCTGCAGCCAATCAAATGATCCCCACAGCCCCACCTACATCAATACCTGCAGCCAATCAAATGATCCCCACAGCCCCACCTACAGCTATACTTGCAGCCAATCAAATGATCCCCATAGCCCCACCTACATCAATAACTGCAGCCAATCAAATGATCCCCACAGCCCCACCTACATCTATACTTGCAGCCAATCAAATGATCCCCACAGCCCCACCTACATCTATACATGCAGCCAACCAAATGATCCCCCACAGCCCCACCTACATCTATACATGCAGCCAATCAAATTATCCCCCACAGCCCCACCTACATATATACCTGCAGCCAATTAAATGATTCCCACAGCCCCACCTACATATATACCTGCAGCCAATCAAATGATCCCCACAGCCCCACCTACATCAATACCTGCAGCCAATCAAATAATCCTCCACAGCCCCACCTACATATATACCTGCAGCCAATCAAATGATCCCCATAGCCCCACCTACATCAATACATGCAGCCAATCAAATGATCCCCACAGCCCCACCTACATCGATACCTGCAGCCAATCAAATGATCCCCACAGCCCCACCTACATCGATACCTGCAGCCAATCAAATGATCCCCACAGCCCCACCTACATATATACCTGCAGCCAATCAAATGATCCCCACAGCCCCACCTACATCAATACCTGCAGCCAATCAAATGATCCCCACAGCCCCACCTACATCGATACCTGCAGCCAATCAAATGATCCCCACAGCCCCACCTACATCGATACCTGCAGCCAATCAAATGATCCCCACAGCCCCACCTACATCAATACCTGCAGCCAATCAAATGATCCCCCACAGTCCCACCTACATCAATACCTGCAGCCAATCAAATGATCCCCATAGCCCCACCTACATCAATAACTGCAGACAATCAAATGATCCCCATAGCCCCACCTACATCTATACTTGCAGCCAATCAAATGATCCCCACAGCCCCACCTACATCTATACCTGCAGCCAATCAAATGATCCCCACAGCCCCACGGGATTGCGCACAGGAAATAAATGTTTGGCCTCATTGATGAATCAAAGAATCAAAACCCTTCTCCCTCCCCCCCCCAACCGAATATATAACAGCCATTCCTTCCCATGCTCTAAGTTTAAACCCCATATATCTATGCCATCATTTCTCCCACCACTCTTACCCCCCACCCGTGGCTTTAAGCAGCTGCCCCTCCCCTCCCCACCTCCTCCATCCCTGGCCCAGCTATCACAACGGGAATCCCCTGTTTTAAACAAAAATAAAAGATCCTTATACTATTATTGTAAACGGCTCATAACGCTGGAATCGGTTTTTATCGAACCCGTCAATCGCTCCTGCTGCCAATCCTTCAACCTCCCCCCTCCCCTCTCTCCCCCCGGATCACCCTTCCAATTCCTTCCAGTGCCTCCCCGTTGTTAACACTCCCCCCCACCCTCTCGTCTGTCTCACACGATGTCTTATGTCTGTCTAGCACCTTCTCTGTTTGTTCACCTACACCGATTCGTAAACAAAGATGGGAGGGGGAGACAAATTTTGTTTCTATTAACATTTTCAAGTCAGGAAATCGAATACGGGGAACGGGTGGAAGCCTCCCCCCCCCCCCACCACCCGCCAACCATTCCACTAATTGCTTCTTATTCCATTTTTAACCTATGCCATGCGTAATGTCCCACCAATTTGACATTAAGTCATAAAAATGTAAGTTTAGAAAGTCAAGTTTCCCCTTATAAAGCCTGTACAGACACCATTGTGGTCAGATGAAGTCGAGTTTACGTGCTTCTGTAGCCAGTGCTGTTCTATGGGATTGTGTGGCTAGTGCATTGGCCAGTCGCCTTTAATTTTCCCCAACAAAATGTCGGGTACCTATTTGTAAGCTGGCTGGACTTAGGGGTCATCGATCGGACTTGAGAAAGATCCCGGGACGTAAACTCGGGAGCTTTCTAATCGCAGTCGAGTGCTCTATCACACTACCGCCTCGTTTTCTTTCATAGATGTCCAGATGCAGAATTGACGGCAAACACACCGGGCATGTACATATGCCTCAACTAGTGAAGGGCGACAGAAAGCTATGACTTGTATGGAATTTTCGCCCTTTTTAATGTGAAACTTTTAAATGGCTTAATGTTTTTGCTTCCTCGCCCGGGGCCCCAACCGAACTAAGTCCGACCTCCGTAGATGTGCACCACTCTACCTTGTCAGGAGACCCACCTTTCCCTACAATAATTTCAGTCTCAACGTTTATACAGAGACTTAGTACAAGTGCAACAAACAGACGAGGGCGGCACTCAATTTAGTCACCAACCATGGGCGGCATTCGATCAGTCACTAACCATGGGCGGCATTCCATTAGTCATCAACCGGGATGGGGGGGGGCGGGGTATTTTCACCATTGTAGTACAGTATATACAGAATCCACCCCGGCTGACACGAACGCAGGTTACGCCACTGCCCAGTCCCCACGCCCTTTTACCTACTACCACCCCATAGTCTCCCCCCCTACCCCCCACCCACCTCCACCCATCCCTGGTAACCTTCCCAGCACTGATGCTGCACACGATGTACACATGTACACACACTACCCAGCATGCTCCTTGTTATCACACATCTCGCCCGTACACTTGAGACTTTTACACACTGACGTATGTTTATGTTATTGTGTGCGCATGTGTTTTTTTCGTCTCCCTAATCTTGGGGATTTTTTTTTTGTTTATTTTTTGGTTGTTGTGTTTAAGTCAAATAGTTTTTGTTATTTTAAACTGTCCCACTGTCTCGGTGCGTATATCTATCTGTAAACTGGATGCCAGAGTACAACTGTTGTTAGTGGGACGGGATGACGGGAGGGAGGGGGGGAGGGGGGAGGGGGCTAGCAATGGAAGGGTTTAGGGTGTGTGTGTGTGTGTGAGGGGGTTTGACATTGTCTGAAGTGGAAATTTCAATAAGATTAAATAGAATCAGGGGATGATGTTTTTACTTTTTTTTTGTGATTCAGTTTCTGGGTTTAAGGTTGGATCTTTGAGGTTGAATGAGTAGGATGGTACTCGTAAAGAATAACTTTGAAAGGGGAGAAACTGAATTTAAAATTTACTATCATAACCTACTTACACACAGACGTTAACAGTTGGTGGACGTCGTGGACAATTTTTGTTGGGGGGGGGCGAGAGAGGAAAGGGGTAGGGGGTAGGGGGGGACGGTCTCCCGAAAACAATATATTTTACTTCTCATGGACTCCCTCTCTCCCTCATACAACGACGCCTATGGTAGTCAATAAAGCAGTTATGTTGTCTCTTTATCTGGGGAGACAATCTATAATCACAATGTGAGATACCGTTTGTTTTTTTTTGCAGTCCCCATTTTATTTGAAATGCTGGCTGTGTCAGAGGCGGCGATGGTCTTTGGGGGCACTACGTAGGACTTTGATGGCTGGACGTAGCTGTGGCCAGTAACACGCAGGTGGAAGCCTGTGGCGTGTAGCACGCATATATGAAGCCTGTAATCCGCAGGTGGGGAACCTACAATGTTACACGCAGATGGAAGTCTGCAATTAGTAACACGCAGGTGGAAGTCTGCAATTAGTAACACGCAGGTGGAAGTCTGCAATTAGTAACACGCGTGCGGGAACCTACAATATGTAACACGCAGGTGGAAGTCTGCAATTAGTAACACGCAGGTGAGAATCTACAATATGTTACACGCGTGCGCGGAAACCGACAATATGTTTACATGCAGGTGGGAACCTGCAATATGTAGCACGCTGGTGTGACAACGTAACCTAATCGACCAATGAGACAGCAGCACACATTCTGGTAAGAAAATGAAACACACCATTGTAACACATTTCTCATGTCAGTCATGGGGCTCCAAGGTCTATGTACACATGTACACAGACACACACACCCAGCATGTAATCCGCAGGTGGGGAACCTACAATGTTACACGCAGATGGAAGTCTGCAATTAGTAACACGCAGGTGGAAGTCTGCAATTAGTAACACGCAGGTGGAAGTCTGCAATTAGTAACACGCGTGCGGGAACCTACAATATGTAACACGCAGGTGGAAGTCTGCAATTAGTAACACGCAGGTGAGAATCTACAATATGTTACACGCGTGCGCGGAAACCGACAATATGTTTACATGCAGGTGGGAACCTGCAATATGTAGCACGCTGGTGTGACAACGTAACCTAATCGACCAATGAGACAGCAGCACACATTCTGGTAAGAAAATGAAACACACCATTGTAACACATTTCTCATGTCAGTCATGGGGCTCCAAGGTCTATGTACACATGTACACAGACACACACACCCAGCATGCAAACTTTTCCAAACCGCGGGCCACTTTGTACCACATACATGTGACAGGATGGCCGGAGCTAGAGCAGATGAAACCATAGGGTGGGCCAGAATGGTAGCTCGCTTGCCATTGGCCTTAATGGTAGTTCCCAGATGTTGAGGGACACAGCGAGTTTGATCTCACGGGCTCTAGGAGACTAAGCCTCAGCCCAGCAGTTATCACTGAGAGAGTTCAGAGAGAGAGAAAGAGAGAGCGAGAGAAAGAGAGAGCGAGAGAGAGAGAGAGAGAGAGAGAGAGAGAGAGAGAGAGAGAGAGAGAGAGAGAGAGACTGTTGACCTGAAGGTTCCTGGTTCGATCTCCGGTGAGGACCAACGACATTTTTCAGATTTTGGCTCAAGTTCCTGATATATCTCCCGTGGTGCCTCCATGGCGTTTGCACTATCGGCTATGGTGGGGATAAAAGAAGGGCACCATAAAAAACCGTCCCATTAGTGGTTTATAGCATCTAAGAGATTTCATCTCATTCTTACACACATAGGAATGTAGCTCGCACAGGGCACCACAAAAGTTATCCATGGCCCTTAACAAAGCTGCATTTTATAAACAACAACAATAATAACAGTCACAAAATTTGTTTTTTTCCCCCAGTTTGGTCACATAAAACCATACTTAAAAAACCATTTCCTTTAAGGCACTGCAGGCTCTAAAGCCGGCCTTGATTTCTCAATATCCTGTCAGCGAAGACAATGAGATCTACAGTTCTCATTGTTTTATAAATATAATTTGAAACTCGGCGTGAAGCCTAAAATATATCCACATAAATTTACGAATGCCAGTTTGGATGTAAACATAAACACTGAAGTTGATCTAATTCTGGCCGAGAGAAAGTAAAGGAAAAAAAAAAACATTGTTTAGTTGGCCAGGTTTCTTATACTTCACTTCATTTGTAAACCATTTTGTGTTGGTTTTTTTTTTATAATTTAGATTACGTTTGCCAGGATGGAAAGGGAGAAAATACATAGCACGGTAGAATCATCTTGTGCTAATGAAAAGATTTATTTATAGAAATTTATTGACAATATGACATTTTGTTCTTCTCTAAATCACACTATTTCCACTATCACCAGTTTGATTCTGGTACAACACATTAATAAATCAATATTTATACACTAGCTGTACCCTGCAAAGCCTTTGCATAGAGTTATATCCCCTTAGCTTTGATCAGTAGGCTAGGTTATTTTTGGTTTCGGACAGATCCGATTTTTTCATGATTTTTTATTACTATTGTTTACGTTTGACGATTTTAAACTGGAATACTGTTGTATTAATTCTTTACTTTCGATTTAACGCAGAACCCACACCGCTATTATTTATATAGATGTTAGCAATACACAGCCATCAATGTTGAGTAGTTTGTTAAAGCAATCCGCTGGGAGAAAAAAGATCAGAACATAAGTCATCTATAGTAACTATCTAGCCATTCACAAGTATAATGTCCACTATTGTCAATCTCAATTAATGTACGAGTTACTTTTACTGCTTAGTGCATCCGTAATTCATTCTAGTACAATTAATTACATCAACCAATCACTCATACATTTTTTTTTCAGCGCTCCAATAATTAATTCTTACAAAACATGAGCAAAACAATCAAACCATCTGAAACAATTTTGTGCACACCAATCGATCATTCTAATAATACTTTGAGCACATCAATCAATCATTGAAATAATCCTTAAGCACAACATCAACCATTCTCATACAACCTTAAGCACAAATTCAATCATTCTCATACAACTTTGAGCACATCAATCAATCATTCTAATACATCCTTAAGCACAACATCAATCATTCTCATAAACTTTGAGCACATCAATCAATCATTCAAATACAACCTTAAGCACAACATCAACCATTTACACACAAATTTGTGCACACCAATCAATCATTCTAATAATACTTTGAGCACATCAATCAATCATTCTAATACATCCTTAAGCACAACATCAACCATTCTCATACCACCTTAAGCACAAATTCAATCATTCTCATACAACTTTGAGCACATCAATCAACCATTCAAATACATCCTTAAGCACAACATCAACCATTCTCATACAACCTTAAGCACAAATTCAATCATTCTCATACAACTTTGAGCACATCAATCAATCATTCAAATACAACCTTAAGCACAACATCAACCATTTTCACACAAATTTGTGCACATCAATCAATCATTCTAATAATACTTTGAGCACATCAATCAATCATTCTAATACATCTTAGCACATCACAGCTGAAGCCATTAAAGAAACAGATTAAACCACGAGACGAGGAAGAATTTTTTTTTTAAATTTTATTTAAACGGTGTTCTGCACCTCTTAAAGCGAACCCCGACCCCCCATCCCCACCCACCGGCCTTCCTTCCTCCCACTCCCTCCTCCCGTTGCGTGTGAGATAAGCGAGTGTATACCAACAGATCTGATTGTGGCACCGGAGTAAATACACAGAGCTGCTCGACCACACGGAAACTGTACTGGGGCGGTCTCTGGCATTGGAAATGTACGGTGATCCACTTGGGCAATGTTATTCTCTTTTTTTTTTAATATAAAACATTTAAAAAAAAAAAAGAAAAACATATTTAGTGTGAGATTAAATGTTTTTTTTTTAAGTCAATCTTTTCTCCCACAGTGAAGAACGTTTGATTATGAATTGCAAAAGTTGAAAAGAATTAGTCAGGAAAATATGAAGGAATATGGCGTTATCTGGCAACATTATTTCATGTAAAACGTTCCCTATCAAATTAAGACTAGAACATCAAATGGATATATACAATGATGGGATATTCACATGAGTTTCAGACTTAGTAGCTCAGTATCATGTGGGCGTATGGCCAAGCGGTGCAAAGTGCTTGACTGTTGAACTGAGAGTCCCGGGTTCGATCCTCGGTGTAAACCCAGGTGAAATTCCCTTTGACCAACGCACCATATATATATATATATATATATATATATATATATATATATATATATATATATATATATGATCTATGTGGTGCGTTGGTCAAAGGGGATTCCCTATTCACACAGAACAATTCCTGCTTTAGTTTCATAGTCTGGAATTTGTCTGGTCGATTTTGTATAAAGAAATGTGTAAAATTTAAGCGTTGTTGTTTTATAAAAGACAAAAGTTGTTGTTGGGAATTTAATCAACAAAATAAACACACATAAATGCAAAATCCAAAATGTAAGGATTTCAATATTTACAAGCAATAAAAATAAAGTGTAGGCGTGACGAAACACAATTTCTTAATATTAAGTAAAAAATGTAAATGTTTTTAGGACAAAAAGTAATCGCAAACTTCATGGTTTGAATTTTGTACAATTATTATTCAGGTGAAGCTAGCAAAATCTAAAAACACGGAACAAGTTTCGTTTATGTCGACATAAAATATTTTAATCAACACAAAAAAAATAGAATATTCAAAGCATTATATATTTATAATTGTTCAGCTTCTACAGAGGCTCAGAAATTTAATGTATTATTATTTTTTTTAATTACCAAACGAAATTGACACATTTTGACTAAAATATATCTTTAAGAGTAGGCCACAACATGTATATGGCAGACAGCCTAGACGCAGACAAAAAATACGTATAAAGTGACCATTTAGTGCTGCCGTACATATCTTGGCGCCAACTCTCACGAGCCGTTTACAGCCATCTTCAGTTTTGAGAAACAAAAAGGGCTGTTTGCTTCTTCTGTCAGCTGTCAGTCGAGCAGAGAGTGAGCATCTTGTTTAATGTACATAAACACTGCTCACCCTCCCCGCCCCTCACCCTCGGGCCACCCGCCATCTTACCTCCCCTCCATCTTATCTCCCCTCCGCCCCCCCCTATCCTTTATATATAATATGTTAGTTTTTTTTTTATTAATTAGTTGCAGAGAGGGGGGAAAAAAGGCTTCTTTCATTCTACCAGTTGAGCCTGAACAGGTATGAAAAAATGAAAGAGAGATAGAAGAGGCGGAGGTAGAAGAGGAGGTAGAAGAGCGAGTGAGAGTTAGAAAGATGGAGCAGTTTCCTCATAAAAGAAACAAACAAACAAAAGTTGCTGCCTGTTTTAAAAGTGAAAAGCGGTTTCGGAGTTAATTGACCGGGGTAAATGATTTCTTCTTCTTTGCACCGGTCTACTCCTTCCCGCTCACCCCCCCAATACCCGACCCAACCCCCCCCCTACCCCTCCAGGAGGACCCACCCATCCCCTACACTGTCTGGTTTAACCAGATCACCTCTACGCTTTCCTTGTATTGTTCTCTCTCTCTCTCTCTCTCTCTCTCTCTCTCTCTCTCTCTCTCTCTCTCTCTCTCTCTCTCTCACTCACTCTCTCCCTCAATTTTCCTCTACATCATTCTGTCTCTCCCTCACTCTGCCCCAACCCTCACTCAAATATCTCACCTCCTCTCTCACTCAAATCTTTCGGTCTCTCTCTCTCTCTCTCTTTCTCTCTCACTCTCACTGTCTCTTATATCTCTGTTTCCCTTATTTCTGTTTCCTCATACCTTTAAAGCAGACAAGAGTCATGAGATAAAGAGGCAATGAAACAGACTACACACAAAATAAACAAAGCCTGAACATAAAATACACCCAGTGTTTGTTACATGTAACTTTTGTTTGGGTTTGTGTGTGTGTCTGTGTGTGTGTGTGTTCTTCTGTAACATTTGTAGAGAAAAATATGTCTGAAGTTTATATCCAGTGGAAATGGTTAAACAGTTTCTGAGTTTAGGTTTTAAAAAAACAAACCAATAACAACCCAGCAACAGTTGAATTACCTTTTCTAGTCAGCTGCAGTTGATATCTGTGAAAGATTATAGATACACACACACACACACACACATATATATATATATATATATATATATATATATACATATATAGATACAAATATAGACACATATGTTTTTTTTTAAATATAAATGCGAGTTGTTGTTTTTACTCGAATGGTTGTTTCCTTGAATGGGTACATTATTCTGGTCATGTCGGTTTATTTGTGGGATATGCACAGATTTCAGGAGCGGTTTAAGGACGTTTAAATGAGGGGCGTCATTTCAGGGAACAGGTTGTGGGGAGGTCAAAGGATCCGCCAACAAATTAGGCGTTTTTTTTTTGGCTGTACGGGGGGGGGGAGCCTAAAATTATTTTTTTGGTGATTTTTTTTTTTTTTCATTTTGTAGTAGCCCCAGACTTTCCAACCCTCTCCCAGCATCACAGTTTTCTGATTCAGGAAATCTTTGTCTTCAATTCAAAATAAAGCCATTTTTAATATATATATATATATTAGCTGTAAGGGGGGGTGTTGACGCGGGTGGTCGAGTTGTGTAGAGACCTCGTCAGTCAACATGAAAGATCTGAACTGTTGATCTTGGGGATCTTTTTATTTTGTTCAGGTGCTGGTAAAAAATTCTCAAGTCGACCCAGTTTTTAAATGGGGGGGGGGGGGGGGGGTGAAGGTGGCTAACCACACAAGCCCTTCATATGATGTAGTTACTGAAACAGACGAATTCTACACTTCACCGGCTCATAGGGGCTTGAGGGAACTTTACTTTTTTTTTTTTAGTTAAAAGGGTTTATACTTCAAAGCAAATCGGAAGTTGTTTTTTTTTTTAATATGTCCATTGCAAGTTTTGTATCATGTAGTCCTAAGTTGCAAGTGTTGTATTATGTAATTGCAAGTGTTGTATCATGTACTTGTAAGTGTTGTATCATGTACTTGTAAGTGTTGTATTATGTAATTGTAAGTGTTGTATTATGTAATTGCAAGTGTTGTATCATGTAATTTGCAAGTGTTGTGTCATGTAATTTTTGCTTTGATCAATTCATTTCTTCATTGTGAGTTACATTTTACATTCTGTATTTCTTTATAAATGTTATAGCAATTTATTATCAAGACATGTTCATCCCTGAAATGTTTTTCTTCATCCATTTTTAACAATTTCTATGCGGTATCAGTCAGTAATACAAACAGCTGCCTCAGAAGAATCCTCCAAATTCGCTGGCCAGACACCATCAGCAATGTCAGCCTTTTGTAAAGACCTGCCAACTCTCAGCTGAAGAAGAGATCAGAAATAGGCGATGGGGCTGGATAGGACACACCTTACGCAAACCTGCAGCCAGTGTCACAAGGCAAGCACTGAGGTGGAACCCCCCAAGGTAAACGGAAGAGAGGCCGCCCAAGAAATACCTGGCGTCGAGACCTATTAGCGTATACCATAAAGATGGGACACAACTGGAATCAGCTGGAGAAGATGGCAAAGGACAGAGGACTCTGGAGATCTGTTGTTGGTGGCCCCATACCCTGACAGAGGACTCTGGAGATCTGCCATGGGTGAAGGGCAATGATGCTGATAAGTCAGTAAACATTTGATTTTATTTTTCCTTGTGTTTTTTTTTGTTAGTTGAAATGACGGAGGGGGGGGGGGAGAAGGGGTGGGGAGGGGGGTTCATGTAGGTTAGCAAACAAGGTTACCGCCTAAAACAAGGGTGGGCTAACGTTTTAGAATCGCGGGTTAGATTGGGTTCTTAAATTTGACAGGAGGGCTGGAATTATATATAAAGCATGTACACGGAGTATTAAGATGAGCCAATATAAATTAACGGTTAACGTCATAAATTGTGCTGCACTCAAAAAAAAAAACGAGTGACGGGCCGGATAAAACTGGTTGGCGGGCCGCATTTGACAGAAAGGCCTTGATAATCAGTTGCGCGGCCTTAGAAAAACTAACCGCCTTAGTACCCTCAATGATCACAAAATCTTTCGCAAAGTGTCAGACGATTTTCATTTAATAAAGGCACGACATTTTATAGCCATTGACAGTGTGAGAGAAACAATAACATTATTAACATTGACAATTATCTCATTTTCTCAGTAGCTTAATGAGCTTTAGTTATTTTTTAATTATTCAAGGGACACAATTAAGTTTAATCTAATAAGTTTCGGTTCGTTTAATTCTTACCTCCCCTGAACATTTTTTTTTTGTTTCTTTTTGAAACACAAAATAATCCGACTACATGAACTCATCTTAATTAAACGTATTTTTATTGAACTTGCTTTTTCTGTTCTCACATATTGGCGGTAGACTTCAAAGAGGCACTATATCAGCAAAACCCATAGTAGTGACACCATAGGCTACATGGCATTGGTTGCCTTCACGTGAGTACATGTAGATGTCATGTCACGGGATCACTGCGTCATTTCAGAACTGCATATCCTTAGTGAGACCAAGCCAGTGTTTACTAATAAACTAGTCACCAAGCATACTATACTCAGTGTGAACTGAAATATTGTTCAAAATTATCATTAGGCTTGTACTATTATTAATTTTGTTCAAACTGTAATGAGCTAGAATAATCAAAGATACAATTTAAGTGGCTTTAGATATATTCACGTACCTATAGCTGTTGTGTCCCTTAGAGTACTTTTTTCTAATACTCGTTAGAAAAATTCAATATTGAAATCCATTTTCCAATGCATTTTGTATACGATTTAAACAAATTTCCTATTAGTACATTATAAAATGATAACACATGATTAAAAAAATAAAATTGATTAACTTAATTAGTATTTCGCCGCGTGGTGCGGTTACAATATATAGTATTTCAAAACCGTCACAGATATTTATCAAAGGAAGGCTAACACATCCAAGACTAAAATAAAGTTTTATTTAATTGAATTATTTCCCTTAGACCGTAAAATAAATTTTGGTAATTTATGAACTTAAACACAAACGAAACTAGGTCGCAGAAATATAACCATATTCAAGGCCACCGGCTTCCAATCTTGGGCTTATAGGAAGACAAAACGTATAGTTATTTTAGTTCGTAAACTCTGAGAAGAGCCCTCATCTACCTCCTAGGCTACTTGGTATTTTCACAGGCATGCTCCTGGTCTTATGGAGCCATCAACATAGTACCTGACGGTGTTTTATCCCTATGTGTAGAACTCCGAGACGAGAATTGCTTGTCCGAACATTTTTTCGGCAACATTTTCCACTTCATATTTTTAATACACATCAGTGGCAAATGGAATGAAAATAAAAATGTTTTCAATAGGGCAGTCTCGTGCAGTGGCGCAACCGGGGGGGGGGGGGGGCTCAAGCCTTAGACCAAATCATCAATACATATTTTACTATATAAAGTTACTAAAAAAAGACTGTCAAACTGTCTTTTTTCTATTTGTGAGGCCCCCCCCCCCAGCATTTTTTGCTGTTTGCGCCACTGGTCACGTGTGATGTCATACAGACGCGAGATTGTAAACAGTCGCCATTTTGTAGCACCAATGACTATTCTAATATTTGGTTTTAAAATAATGATCAGCTATGTAAAAGGCTGTAAAACATGCAGAGGCAATGGTGATACAATTGCATTATTTAGGATACTTAGAGTAAAAAAAAAAATACCAAAGTGAAAGAAATATACAAAGCTGTTGCGGCCTGGGACGTTTAAAGGGGCAAGCACTCTGTGTAATAAGGGGAACTACTTCAAAACAAAGCAAACAATGGCATCTTATTTTTGTCTATTTTACATGTATTTGTATCAAAAGGGCGGTAACTAATTTTTTTCAAAGATAAACAATTAGATTTTTCTTTTTTACAAAAGCTTTTTCTTTTTAATTTTATAATGTACAAATGTAAAAAAAAAAATTTAAATACAAATTGTAAAAAAAATATATTTTTTGATTTACATACATGTTTATTTCTCTCAAAAAAAAATTGTGTAAAATACGACTATATATATATTTAAAAAAAAAGAAATACATATATTTTGTTTTCTGAACATCAGTTAATGTTTTTCTATCATTTCAAAGCTCGTTTGACAATTCGTATCTAAAGTATCTTGTAATTTAGAGCACTTGTATATTGAAGTACCTCTAGTAACAGTATATATTGAACTCCATTATTCATTGACTTTTTTGTGTGTATAATATTCGAGTTTTTCGAATAGTACATTCAAAATTGATAACACATGATTAAATAAGAATAAAATTTAATTCGCACATTTAGTATTTCGCCTTGTGTGTTACAATATGTTTCAAAACCGCCATAGATGTTTATTAAAGGGAGACTAATTAATTTAAGACTAAACAGTTTGTATTTAACTGAATTAATTCCCTTAGACCGCGGAATAAATTTTGGTCCATTTTTCATGAACTGAAACCGCTAAAACAAAACCAGGTCCCACAGAGCTGATCTTCTATTATTAATTAAAGCCCTAGACCAGGGGTCGGCAACCTTTTGAGACGGAAGAGCCAAAATTTATGTTTTTTAAATTTTCTCAGTTTTTAAAGAGCCACTAAAATTGTTGTTTAGATATATTGGTATTAGAATTAGGATTAGGTATTTTAAATAATACAAATATTATTATTTGCACATGGAACTGGATGGCCGCAATTTGACATCGAAGGAGCCGCAACTTGACATCAAAAGAGCCGCATGAGGCTCGCAAGCCGTAGGTTACCGACCCCTGCCTTAGACAAAGGTACCTTTTGAGGGGGTGGGGCTAAAAATTTAAAGCTGCCGTGACAAATTTTGGGCTCCTCGGAAGCCAAAATGTTAAGTCATTTTAATTCTAAAATCCTGAGAAGTGCTGGCAATAAAATGTACTCTGTGACATCCGGGTCACTTAACGTAGCTGTTTCAAAACAAATAATGGCACATTATTAATATAATTTTATATTATTTTATTAGTATTTAAAAGGGAGATAATTATCTTTACTACAATTATCAGTTTGAATTTATTAACGCTTTTTAAAAACATTATTAAAATTTAAAAATCAACTCATAAAAACAAGAAAAAAATTTTTTTTATGAATTTTTAACAAATAATTAAAAAAATACATCATAATACATTTTGTATTTTTCTCAAACATATAATTTATGTAAAACAATAAAAACCACGTATATTTCATTACGTAGAAAAAATAGATTTTTCTACATATCACACTTTATTTTTACACTTTTTCATTTTAATCTACGCCGATTTTTTGAAGACATTAGTTATTCTAATGTCAATACTCCAAAAAATATTCCTTATACCGCAGAATTACTTCTGAAAGTTTACAATAAATAAGTCATAATATTGGTTACTCCAACGCCATTTTCTGTACTTGCGCAATTTATAAAAAGTTTATATAAAATTATAAAAATTTATATAAAGCCGAGAGGTGTAGATCAGTGTTTCTTAACCCCCCCCCCCCACCCCTCTTCCCCCTCCGGTCCGTGGAACGAATGTTACTGGGCCGCCCAAGAAACATTCAATTATTTCCTTTTTTATTTCTTTATCTCTCGATTGTGTGACTTTCAATGGACGAGAAATAATCAACGCACCCCCCCCCCCCTTCCAATTCAGAGGACCGTGGGGGTAAATTATCAAACGCTGACCGGTCCGTGGAGAGATAAAGGTTGAGGGGGACCACTGATGTAGATGCTCGACTGTCGACCTTGAGAGTCCTAGGCTCAATCCTGGGTGAGAAGCAGCAAGGAAAAAATGTGTACAGGTCCTGGTATGAGTTCCACGAGTCCACCCAGGCGGCGGCGTAGTAGCGTGGGTATCAGCCGCCCAGGGCGGAAGACGATTTTGCCGCCCTCTCATTTAGGTATTTCAATTTAATCTATACATTTTTGCCGCCCTCCCCCTAAAAAGTAATAAAAAGTGCCGCCCGGTACGGACCGCACCCACCGCCCCGCCCCCCCCCCAGGTACGCCACTGCGCCCAGGTATAAATGGGTACTTGAGTTATGGTAGTAAGAAACAGCTGAATGCTACTAAAAAAAAAAAACATTCCAAACATTCAGTAAGATAAAAACTCCCTTCGATCCGCGGGGAAATAAAAAAAAAGTGAAATGGCGGGAAACTCGCCAATCTGGCAACACTGTTTCTCACCTCCATATGGTGCAAGGCGATTGCAAGAAAAAAAAACCACAAACGGAGGCAACTCAACAGAGGTGGGGGGAAAAATATTTCGTTTGGAGACAGATTTTTTTAATTGCAAGAAAAAATAAACTCCAAATAAAAAAAAAATAATTAAATACAACTACTGTAATGGTCCAATGCAGTAATGTATTGATTATATGCAGATCCGCGACGTTGTATGGGTTTAAAAGGGGTGCGAAACACTCGGGAGGCAGTCCTGTCGACGGAATCTTTCTTACTACAAAGAGACTAAAAATTAGTAAAAAAAAATACCAAATAAATGACTTTTTTTTTTGGCGAATCGTAAGACCAGGTTCGTTATTTAGGTCATTGGAGGCAGAGACTTATATCTGTCGGAGAGCCCCTCAAATTACAAGAATTTATTGTCACAGGGGCCCCTTTGTCGTTACGGTGGCCTAGTTCTCATACTCATAAAAATTGCTCTGAACTATATAATAAATACAACATGCTGGCCATAGACTTTACGAAGAACATCGATAATGGGTTCTTTTGGTTTGACATAAAATAAAATTACATCACTTAATAAATGTCACATGCTTTGTATTCGAAACTATCAACTGACATGAAAAAAAAAAATGAATACATAACAATCATTGATTCACGTCAGGTAAATTGTTTTAGTCAAGTTGCCCTGTGTCCTCAAATCTTGTTACTCACTTTTGGACCTCTTCATTTTAGGCTCAAAGTTTCATATAGCTCCAGATTTATATAAAACATTTTTTTTTTCACATTTAATGATAGAATTTTCCTGAATTAAAAAAAAAAAAAAAACAAGTTACAGAAACTGTTTTATTGACTTAAATCCTTAATCCAATTCTCTAGAATGTTCTCTATTCTTTCTAACACCCCCACCTCTTGAATTCGATGCCCATTGGGCACTTAACGTAGTCACCATAAATAACAGATTTTAAAATGGCGGCTTCATATTTTTTGTTTAAATGGCTCTTAATAATCGAGTATTTCGCCGCTGTCCAATCGCAGTCATGCAGTCAAATCTTTCCACGTTTTCTAATCTATTTTAAAAATTTCCATTTTCATCGCCAATGGAGTGCCCTAAAGTGCACACACAAATTTGTTCTTTTATTGAAGCTAATGAAATCTTTTTCTTTACAAAAAAAAAAAAAATAATTTAAGAAAAAAAAAACAATCAAAATCCCCACCATTATCGTTAAAATAACAAAATCAATGAACCCGCCCTCCCCCCTCATACAACGGATTATAACGAAAGCCAACCCCCCCCCCTTTCCTCTCAAAAGGTTATATACAGGGAAAGGGGGGGGGGAAGAGATAAATGCAAAACTTACCATAATGAGATATGATAAATGATTTAATATCAACAGCCTGGCTGGCCATAACAATGCGTGACGTAAATTGATGAAGATCCTGTGCACCGCATTGAACTTGAGGTTCCACCGATAATGATGATGACGATTAAATTGATGAATCCAGTTACATGACGACATGATGTAAGGTCCCTTACATTATGAAGAAAAACAAACGATTACATCAAATCCACCCCCTAGCCTCCCCCCCCCCCCTTTTCTCTCTGAACATTAGAGGGTACGGAAAAAAAATTGTTATTGATGAATAGGGTTGGGAGGGGGGGGGGGAGTAGGTGTTGTCAAAATCGGACGTATGATGCAAGGGGAAAGTAATCATCAAGCGATTATGTAGGACTTATTCATGTCGGGTGATTTCCCTTTGTACACAGTCGACCGAAGGTGAGGACCACACGCGTGATCCCAGAGAACCATCTGCCTATGCATAAAGATCTATTCCCCCCTCCCCCCCCCTCCCACTCCCCTCGGTCTAAAGCGCTTCTTTCCACACACTACTGTATCTGCTTTCTTTCTCTCTCTCTCTCTCTCTCTGTCTTTCTCTCTCCTGATAAACACACACGAACACGCTCTTACGCACACCATCAAAACAAATGTCTGTTATTTTTTTTCTTTCTGTCTTTCATTTTCTCCCTCTGTATTTCTTTTTTTTTTCGCACTATCTGTCGATGAGAGGAGAAACCGGAGACATGACAATTGAGAAGGATCTGAACCCATTTCAACCGGCAACCAGACCTTTCTGCTCATCCCGTCTGTTTGTTATCACCCACAGATACTTTGTTTATTTCTTCGACTGGCGTTGCCACACCCCTACCCCCCCTCCCCGCAGTCCACCCCCCCACCCTACTGTCAAGCTGGGTGAGCTGATGAACGGCAATGGGGTTAGAGCGGTGATGGTACATCCAACCACGACCAGGACGTTTTTTTTTTCTGCTTGGTTGATCTCATTCGTTACTGGATGGGGGTCAAAGTGGAAAGTTCAAATGGGGGAACGTTTTATTATGCATCTATCTATCTATCTATCTATCTATCTATCTATCTATCTATCTATCTATCTATCTATCTATCTATCTATCTATCTATCTATCTATCTATCTATTCATGTATCTATCTGTCTGTCTGTACTCAATGGACCTTACAAAAGATTACAGTTTATTCCATAATTTAGTCTAAGTCCAACTTTGGAATATATCTCTCTCTCTCTCTCTGTCTCTCTCATATATATATATAGAGAGAGAGATCAATGCTACACTTTTCCAAAACGTTTTGGGCCTCTTTCACTATTACTAACCTTATTATCAACAGTCACTCTCCCCGCCCTCCTCCACCACCACCAGGACTATATTGACATTAAGACACTTAACCAAGAAAAATGGACTTAATTGTCGGACGACAAAAGTTCTGGACGAATTAAATGGAGAATGTGCCACGTTTGTGTGTGTATGTGTGTGTGTGTGTGTGTATAAGTGTGTGTGTGTGTGTATATGTGTGTGTGTGTGTGTGTGTGTTTCGTATTCAAGCAAGTTTCTATTTGACTAACATGAATTACCATCAACGACTGTATTACTATCAATATTTTTTTTATTGAGTCTTTTTTATATTTGTCTATTGGACTTGTCATTTTCCTTCCTTTTTTACTGTATTTTGATATCTATACAAACTCACAATTACAAACCTCTACGTATGGATAAACACCAAATGTTTTTCTATCAGTACGTGATTGTACAAAGTTTTCTATTCATGAGCGCAAAACAATAACAAAGAAACTAATTTTGATTTTTTTTTAAAATACTTAAGTATAGATGCAAGTTTTTATGGTAAATGACACACGCTCTGGGGCCTGACTTCTAAATGGGGCCCCCGCAACCCCAAATGTAAAGCTTACAACTTTACTTTTCCTGCCTCTGTCTTTTTAAAGGCCGGGGGGGGGGGTGGGAGTCACCGTTTTCATAAGGACCTCCGTCTTAAACGTCTATTATCCGGTTTATAACTTTCTGATTACTTGTCAGGGACCCCTGGGGTAAAATGACTGAACAGAATGGAGGACCAGATAGGCCCCGATTTGTCAGAGATATTAAGGGGCCCAGGATTGGAAAGTCTTGAAAGCCGTTCAATATACTTTTGCCCTGGGCAACGAAATAGGGGAAGAAAAAAATGGCTTAGCACACATACAAACACACAAACACAAACACACACAGAGAGACACTGTAAGTGTGTGTTTATCTATTAAGGTCACTTTACACGTGCTTATATATTTATGACTTATTCCATGTATAACGTAAACAAATAATACTCTTTAACTATCATGTAATAACAACACACAAATAATTATGGGGGGGGGGGGGGTCTGGTATCAATTAGCCACGTCAACAACATCAAGTCAGTATATCACCTCTCCCCCCCCCAAGCTTCCCCCGCCCCTACCCTTCCTCTCCCCACCTTATTTTTTTAATATGACGCCATCTGAGCTCCCCCGGGGTAAAAATAACGTCACACATCTCCAGGGACAATTGATATTATTATTATTGTGTTAGTGTTATTATTTTGAAAAAAAAAATATTCCCCGAGGGGGGAGGGTTTGAGGTAAAAAGACGGTGGCATTTAAAAAAAAAGCCACTCTTGTCCGTATTGTGAGTGGTGGACGGAAAAAAAATTCTCGTTTTTTTCTTGTCTGTGAGGCGATCCCAGCTGGGGCGCCCTTCCTTGCGTCCACGGCGCCCCTACCCTGCCGCCCCCCCCCCCTTTTTCATTTATTCAATCGGGGGGAGGGGTGTAATCGATATAAGAATGGTATGAGGGAGTGGAGACTGCTTGGGGAGGTTGGGAAGTGAGGGACAATATCTCTTCTTATCCCCCCCCCCCTTTCAATCACACCCTTTTCCCCATTCCCGACAACCGAAAAAAATAAATTTGAGAAATTGTTTCAGGCGGTCTTTAACTCGCTTTAGAAAAAGACCATCCGATACTAGAATGGCTGCAGGCAACAATAGGCGCGACTCTTGTTACAGGATCGGGGTCTGCTGTTGTGTTTTTTTTTGAGAGACAGAGAGAGAGAAAGGGAGAGAGAGAGAGACAGAGAGAGAGAGACAGAGAGAGAAACAGAGAGAGAGACAGAGAGAGAGAGAGAGACAGAGAGAGACAGAGAAAGACAGAGAGAGAGACAGAGAGAGAAAGAGAGACAGAGAGAGAGAAAGAGAGAGAGACAGAGAGATAGAAAGAGAGAGAGAGAGACAGAAAAGACAGAGAGAGAGACAGAGAGAGAAAGAGAGACAGAGAGAGAGAGAGAAAGAGAGAGAGAGAGACAAAGTGAGCGAGAGAGAGAGAGACAGAGAAAGACAGAGAGAGAGACAGAGAGAGAAAGGGAGAGAGAGACAGAGAGATAGAAAGACAGAGAGAGAGAGAGAAAGACAGAGAGAGAAAGAGAGAGAGACATAGAGAGAGAGACAGAGAGAGAAAGAGAGAGAGAGAGATAGATAGAGAGAGAGAGAGATAGAGAGAGAGAGAGAGAGAGAGAGAGAGAGAGAGAGAGAGAGGTTCCGAAGGATTTGAAACATGACACGACAGCGGCGGTATCATCATCAGCGGCGGAGGGTACGAATGAGCCGATGATCAAGAGGAGGGGATGTGGAGATGGTGGGGTGCTTTAATTGAATGAAAGAGGAGGGTGGGGGTAGGGAGGCTGTGAGGGGATTCTTTTAATATTGCGGGGAGGAGGGGTAAGGAGTGGTGGGGTGGGGGGGTGGGGTCAAACAATTTGGGGGACGGTTATGGTGATCTGATAAATGATTTAATTACACGACAGTGACGTGGCGCAGCGGAGAGCGACGTGCGCCTACCATAGGGCGCCAGCCTTTTTCACCCTCCATCATAAATAGGTGTTTTTGAAAAAAAAACAAAAAAACACCTGGTCATGGATCGAAGAACGCCTAGAATGAATATCTAGCATTAGAAGTTTCTGGTTTGCTTTTCGCACTGCTGTGTCGAGCTAATTTACAGGTTTACGTAACAAGGGTGTGTGCATAACGTTCGTGGGGAGGGGGTGGGGGGGTAGGGGTAGGGGTGTGGGGAGGGGCGCTGATATCTCCATAAACGAGATGTTATCATTTTGAATGTGTGCTAAACTACTTCCTAGCGTGAGCGCCATCGGGGACAGTTGTGTAGCGCCCCTTCCTCCTCCCCCTCCTCCCCCTCCACCACCACCACTCCATTTCCCGTCCTTTAGAGTTTACGGTTGAATATAGCGGCCATTTTTTACACCCCCCCTCTCTCACCACAACTGACCTTGCGTTGACCAATGGAGAGCATTGCCTACAACAGCGTGTGTGTGTGTGTATGTGTGTGTGCTATTTAGTTTGTCCGTTCTCTATTTTCCTAAAAAAAAATGTAGCATTTATGCTTTATTCAAAAAATTAATTAATATTTTATGACTGAAAATTTAAAAAGGCCTTAAAATGCAACGTTGAAAATATAAACGCTTTTTGTGGCCCGGGGGTGGGGGAGGGGGTGGGGGAGGGGGGTCGGAGAGGGAGTAGTTGAAAACGCTAACCGTCATGCAATTTTTTTTTTTTACATATTATGGCCATTTGCAAGTGACCCCTAAAATATATTTTTTTATTACGTTCTACACCCCCCCCTTCCCCTGCCCCTCCTCCACCACTCCCCATCCACACTCCCAGGCGTGGTTCCTGGTGCAGCGACAGGGTTTATGAAAAGTCGATACTAGATCAGCTCCATAAGCTGTTATAAGTTGTTGAAAATCTGACACACTTTGATTGTTAGCGCACTCATTTTATACCACCACCCCTCCCCCCCCCTACCCCACACACACACACAGTCTCACACACACACACACATACACACACTTTTTCTATTCATTGATCTATTTTTTTTTTTTAATATTACAAAATAGATGATACCTAGATCAAAGATGGATTAGATATTTGAAGAATGGGATTTTTAGGAAAAAACTGTTTTGAATACTGAGGGAGGGGGGGGGGGAATTATAACACCGTACCTCGCTAAATGACAAGGGCAATCAATAAATAAAATGGTTTATACGTTTTTACCTCCCCTGAAGATGTATAAAAAATACACACGTTTGTGTTGTTTATAAAAAATAAAATACCTTTTCAACTAGCATTAGTCCTCACCACATTTTGCATTGATATCATTGTAACGTGTGCGCTCGAATACAACTAGGCGACCGCGCTTACTATACAACATAGTACACATAAAAGTCGTCAAATAACTTTGATCAGCTCATAAACAATTATATTTCCCACAAAACTTACCTAAACCAGACCCGTAGCTCGCTATTCGGGGGTCTCTTTTTGCGCATTTAACCACGCTCCCTCGGCACACCGTCCCGGTCCGGCGCACTTTGCGCCCGTGCAACGCGGGGTACACTCAGTACACTCATGAATCCCGAACCGAGGGATTTGGGGGCCCGGGGGGGCTTAGCTACTTTGGGCGTCCCTGCATTTTGACATTCGACACCTTGACATTAGATAATGTACTTAATATTTAATGGAAAAAATTTTAGGGCCCCCCCTTAAGCTGAGGCCCAGGGGACACTTTCTAATTTGGACCCAGGGGCAATTTCTAATTTGGACCCCCCCTTCCCCCACCCTAGGTACCCCTCTCGGTACGCTTCCATTATCTTACAGCCAAAAACGTACACCGCGCATACGCCTATAGAAATCTACACATAACATCGATTGGCATTATAAATATTGAACAGTACATCATAAATCAATTGAAATCAATTGAAATATATGGCCTATAAATAAATAAAGCGTGATGTATGCCTTTATAATTTCTTGCAGTAACAAAATTAAAAAAAAAAAAGCCGGAACGATTCTTGATCTTTACGGCTAAATACGTCAAACGGAGTTGCCTTATATTCGGGATTTTTACGAGAAACCAAAATAGACATTACAAAAAAAAAAAAAACAACCAAAACACAACAAAACAATAACACAACCAGAACAACCCAACAACAACAAACTCTCGTGTAACTGTCAAGAGGTTGGGGGGGGGGGGAGAGGAATGATGGAGAGGCGATTTGGCGGCTCCGACTCCCGACTGCGTCCCCCAATCCCAGCATCTCTTTAAGCTGTCTGCATCAGCGCTGCCTTGAGTATTTGAACAGTTTTACACCACAGCTACTCCTCAATACTCTACCCCCACTTATTTATTCTCCTTTGATCTTACTCTGCATCCCTACTCCCCCCGTCCCTCCCTCCCTCCCTCTCTCCTCTCTTTACGTCGCCTGTCACCCCGGTGGTCGCGTGTGATAATAGAGACCTACAGCGAGTAATCGAAGTTAGCACACACACACACACACACACACAAAAACCCAAGAGACGAAAAAAAAATCACCCAAAAAAGAAAAACACAATTAGTCTATCATATAAGTGTGGAAAACCCCCGATAGAAGTCCAAATTGTTTTTTTTTTTTTTAAATTTTATTTTCGTGTGTTGTTGAAATTTTAACAAAATAAAAATAAAAAAAAAATTAGGTCAGTGGTGGATTTCCAAATGACATCAACTTAATACCATGTATGTAGATTAGAGGGAGGGAGGGAGGGAGGGGGGATGGGGAAATATCTTCCAGGCTGAGGATTAACTGGGGAGGATCAACTTCATCACTTGAGGTCTTCAGCAGAAGCCAGAGCGTGAAGAAGAAAGCCCGCTGGAAATGCGGGGATGAAAGTTTTGTCAATGTCGTTTTGCAAAAGAGAGGGAGAAAGGGGGGGGGGAGTGGTGTCGTCAAAAAGGAAGCTGGGAATCCCAACACTTTTCTTTTTCAGATATTTAACCCAGATAAATGTCTCTTGTAGTAGGGATGGAATATAAAATAAAAAGCACAGAAATTGAGGAACGCTTTGACTAAGATTCATCACTTTGGACTACGAACTTTGAAAAATATAATTAATTTATTCATATATGTTCAGTGGGACGGGTGGCCGAGTGGTGTAGATACTCGACTGTCAACCTGAGAGTCCTGGGTTCGATCCTCGGTGAGAACTATGGGAATTTTTCCAGATGAATTATGTTTCAAAGTCGTCCCACAAGTCCACCTAGCTTTAAATGGGTACCTGCGGCTGGGCGTTGCGCTAACCACACAATCCCTTCATATGCCGAGGTTATAGAAACATGAATTCTACACTTCATCTGCCCCGATGGCCCGTTGGGGCTAAGGGAATTAATTAATTTAATTATGCATATTTTTGTGCCCTATACATTTTTGATGTCGTTGGTTATGAGCAGTTCATAACTGTTCCTTAATAGATAGGCGAATTAGGCTGTTGCCTGGGGCCCCCATTTCTAATGGGGCCACCCTGTGAAATTTTTTCACCCGAGAGATCTTATAATAATTTTAAGTTTTAGGAATGGTCAATTTAAACAATTTTAGATTTTCTTGACCATCTGACAGCTCCAGAGGCAATTTAATAGTTTTAAAAAATAATTCAATGGACCAATTTCAAATCGATAACAATACAGACATAATGCACGCCAATATAGGCAATCGTCAAGGGGACGTCTGCTAAAATATGACTTACAGTAAGGCGTGCCCGAAGGGCCCAAGTTGCCAAAGGCTTTCAGAGTTCCAAGATTTACAAGAGTTTTCGCCATATAAACATAACAGGGCCCCCCAAATGTTTCTATGCCGCAAGCCCCCGAAGATACATCACCTAGGCCCCTCCCTAATGCAGCAATACCTAGTGCCCTCATCAACGTAAGGGCGACTCTGTTGGGGGTTCGTCATGTGCGTTTCGTTTGATGGATCATTCCTCTTTGACCATCAGCCGGTTGTAGGTCCGGCACATTTAGCCCTGTCCGTAATTTAATGTTCTTCATCCAATTCTTTCTTTGATGGTCTCTCCCAGTGCCGTAACGAGCTGAACTCGCGCCCGTGGCAAAATACCTTTTTAATACATTTTTAGCGCCCACCCCCCCCCCATTCGAAAATCATATAATATTATATGTAAAATATAAATTTGGCGCCCCATTGCGAGTAGCGCCCGGGGACATATGTACCCCCGCCCCGCCCCTAGCTACGCCTCTGGCCTCTCCCACGCCCCCCCCCTCAATAACAGAGCGGTTGGAGCTTTTATTTAGCCGTTACTTATAATGATTAATAGGACATGACAATTGGAGGGTTCTTAAGGTCCCCAAATGTAAATTTGCCCAGGGCCCAAAAGGTAATTTTCCTAGAGCCTCAGTCTGTAAATTTGCCTAGGGCCCCGAACTGTCCTTTGCCTAGCCCCCCCCCACCCCCACAATGTACCTTTTCGTAGGTTCCCAGCATGATTATGTTAACATGCAGTAAAATTCATTTGTAATAAAAAAAATGCCTCTTCCAGTAACTGTCAATTCTAATTAAAATGTATGTACCAGTGTTTGTAGTGTACCCTACATTGTTATAGTAATTTGTGTTACAATATTTGTTAAAAGACATCATGAAAATTAAAAAAAAGACTGATTTCAAACTTTAATGGAAGGAACACAAAAATTCAATTTGAACGAAACATAATGTAAATAACATCTATACAAATAAGTTCACTGAGTTCGTGGGGGGGGGGGCACCTTGAAGGTCTCTGGTTCAGATCCAGAAGGTTCATTTTTCTGCACTAGCCACGTAGTTAAATAGAGTGACCAAGAGTGGCCAAGTACAAATGAGAGACTTTTTTCCGTTGGGTGACCTTTTTGATGGTCAGGGTTTCAGTCCGATTCGCAGGCTGCATACTTCGTCACCGATTCCATGCGACCTTTGAAAGTATGTTCTTTGATGTCTCTCCAACTCAGAGGACGACGTCGGCTAGGTCATTATGCGGACATTGGGAACGAAAAATAATAAAGACCGCGACAGGAACTGACCCAAAAGTTATTATTACCAGTTGACCTTACGGGCAGGGTTGGCTTAAATGAGGTTGGGTGGGTGTATGTGGTGGGGAGGGTCGGGTCAGCTCTGGAAAAGCTAATATGCACCCCCTCCCCCCCCCACCGTTAGGTTGTAATGTGAAGCTGGGAGTAGCTGACAAACGGTGAGTGTAGAACACGATCTAAAGGGCTCCAGTTCTTGGGGGTCCTATCGGGCTGAGGCCGGCCCTAAAGCTGTAGTTGGCATCATTAGACTGACCTATTTTCCTTGAGTGAGTAACAATGTTACTACTTGCAGTGTTTTTTTTTTAAGCAGTAACCTCTGACGACTACATTAGACTATTAACAACTACACACCATAACTAACTGTGTGTTTTTCTTTACGTGTGTGCGACTTTACGCACGAGTATCTATTCATCAATCGATGCACATTTCAAGCAGCACGGGCTAAGTTAAATTTAAAGAAAAAAAAATAATTTGTGTCCATCTGACGATAGCTACCATAAAGGTGCGCGTGTGTGTAGTGAGTGGGTGGGGGGGGGAGAGTTGGAATGGGTTATTAAAAAAAAAAAATTCAAATAACTTCTCATTTGTCAGCACTAATCCTTCAGACCATGAGTAGTTCTCCTGCTTCGAGCCCACGGACGAAACCCCCCCCCCCACACATCCCTTCATCACCTCGGCGCCTGATTAAAGCACCTCGTCATTGATGCACCCTCATCGCCCCAACCCCCCCCCCGGCTCTCTCAGCCGGCATGCCTCATCATCGAGGTGGATAATGGTCTCCGGTTCTCCGGGGCGCGTTGAAAAGAGGGGCGCTGAGCCCCTCCACTAGATTAAACGCGAAAATTAATTATGACGTAAGCCTCGCTAAGTGACGGAACTCAACGGCTCCCTTGAGAAGGGAGAGAATTCCTGACATCCCCCCGGCAAGCGTGCACTCCCTTTAGGCCCATCAACATGGCGACAGAGGTTCTTATGACGCATTCGCCAGCAGCAGACGTTAATTACTGGGCTGTGCATGAAATTGAAATAAACCAGCAGCCATTATAAAAAATAAGCTCATAAAAAAATGTTTCTTTGAAACATACAAGTTTGTAGTGTGCTTAAAATAGCTCTCTGTCTAGATATGAAATTTCAAGAATTTGATTTCATTCATTATTATTTTTTTTTTAATCTGTGTGAGAAGGTACTTTAATGGTAGTGAAAATGTTACGGCCAGTGCACTATTTAAGTATAAGCTACACAACCTATAGCTTAAGGCCCCAACTTTCTTGGAAGGGCCCGCAAAAATTGTCAGCGTTAGCAGTTGTCATATATCCTTAAAGTATTTGACACCGACACATAATATCTGGATTTTAAAAAAGGCCCTATATCTCAAATAACTTACAACCTTATCAATTCTAAATCCGGACCTGGTTATGGCCGATGTTTGCTGGCCGGCCAATGTCAGTCATGGCCATGCAAAAGGCCAATGTTCAAATCGACCGGTCATTGTCTGACAATGGCCGGTTAACGCGCACACCGACTAGATGCAGCCGGCCAATGTTGAAGTGACGGTGTTAACAGTATCGTAATGTTAGAGATAACATCGATTAAGAATTTTTAAAGAGTGGACCAAACATTAAAGCCGGATAAATTTATTACAAACAGACTGACCTTTGGGCAAGGCCGATCGCTTTCATAAGATTTGAACTGTTTTTAGTAGAGATTTGTAGTTCTTGTGATACTAACTGAGATAATTAAAACTGTGCATTGTCTTTTCCTCTGTCATACATTGTTTAAAAATAAAATAAGACCATAAACAAATTTAGATTGAGTATGAAATGTTTCAAAAAATACATTTTTTTTTAGTTTATGATCCAGAAAAAACATTTAAATAAGTAAATAAATAAATAATGGATGCTGATTGTTGACAAAACATAAAGACTAAAAACGTAATTTTCAGGCAGCGATTTTAGTATACATAGCATACACTATGAACTGCAATTAGTTGGTTCCATAAGGATATATATATATATATATATATATATATATATATATATATATATATATATATAAATGTATAAAGGGACCGTTCTTAAGGACATAGTTTGACTAAACACCCAGGGGCCCCAACTAATAACGCCCCCTACCAACTCCCCCCTAAGAGGTCCTTACTTTTAACTAGAACTCCAACATGTCTGTAAAAGTCTGTGCCTCCCCCCCCCCCACCCCAAGACCTGAGAACGGTCATATAAATATATGTTTATGTGTGTTTGTAGGTAAGACCAGGATAGAGAGAGATTGTGTGTGGGAGAGTGAGGGAGAGAGAGAGAGAGAGAGAGAGAGAGAGAGAGAGAGAGAGAAGAGAGGGAGAGAGAGACCGAGAGAGAGAGAGAGAGAGAGAGAGAGTCAGTGAGTACCCCACCCTAGGATGAATGATGCCACTGTATCCCCCACCGTCTTCCACTTTACTCCGACTAATTTTTCGTTATTCGTCATTTGCTTGACGGCCGGCACAAAATGATTTAATCACGAAGTGGATCCCCGCACCCCCCCACCCCCCACCCCAGAGGACAACGCTCCTTCCTATTATTCGAAAGGCTAAGGTAAACAAAACAAGCTCGTGTCCCACGTGACCTGTGTGTCATGTGACGTAACGTTCCGGCCTTGACCTCTACAAGTGTAAAAGGCGAAACGTGTATGTGTGTGTGTGTGTGAGAGAGAGAGAGAGAAAGAGAGAGGGGGGAGGTTCTGTATGGGTGTGTGTGGGGTTGAAGAAAAGGTGGGAGGGGGGGTAGAAGGGAGGTAGAGGTTAGTCCAAGGACGTCTGGTGTCGTGTCACTCACTCTGAGCTACAGAGACCAGGACATGACCGCTCACGGTTTTATTGGGAGGAGGGGAGGGGGGGGGCTAATTTCTTAACCAATAGAAACGCACTGCCTTTCCGGGCGTGTCAGGTGGTCCCCGGAGGGGGCTTCGGCGATGACAGCTCCGGCACTAAGAGAGGGAAAAAAAATACAGGGGAAGGAAACCGTGAGAGATAGAGACATTGATGAATACGACGAACTTCCTTTATTTCAATTGATTAGTCTCCCTTTTACTATCATTTCAATCACTTTTAAGACAAGCGGAAATACTAAAATGTCTCAAATCTGTTTTCTTAAGAGAAGTGTTAATCATGAACTTTTAGCTCATCAACATTACTAAAGACGACGGGATGCATCATACAAGAGCCTCCATTCCAGAGTTCTCTTTCGACGTGTAGCGTAAATCTTTGACACCGTAAATTTGCGTGCGATCTAGCGTTATTGTTAAAAGTGATGGATAAGTGGCCAAATTTATCCCAATGGAAGTCGCCACAAAAGGCGCACAGGTGATTTGGAATTAACGATATAACTCACACACACAGACACTTACACATGTGTACGGGAGCTTTGTATCATATTATGGCTACATTCGAATGACTCACGATTGGGAAAATGGATCGAATTATCTTGAGATCATATAAAAAATGACATACACTTCTCATATTGAAAAATGTGGACGTGACGTGGGTAGACAAATGTATCGAGTTAACCGGTTCATATACTTATCCGGCATCAAGTTATGCGACATTGTACTGAATTAAAATAAATCTTTGTAGCACACATTTTGGGACAAAGTAAAATATAAACAGTATAAATTAAGTTAAATAGAAGACAAAAAGATTTCTTTTTCAGCGTTTCCTGCTTCGTTGAAATAAACAAAAAAAAAATTACTAAATACAAGTACAGTCAAAACAAAACATAAAAAATAGAACCCAAAAAAAAAAATGAAACAACTTTGATTCCAGTCCAATAATTTGCGGCAAATTATCCTCCGGAAATTGAGCGTCCATTTTTAATCTAATACAATGGCTACGCACTCAACTGTAATAAGCGAACATATTTCGCCTTAAAATACTTTTTTTTAACCTGTGTCATTCAATTGAATTGTACAGTATCGATACGATACAGTCACAGTAATCGTAATGCTGTATTAAATTTTAAAACTAATGAGCAACTACATATAATATAAAACGAAGAAGACGATATTGTGCCTCCTAAAGATAAGCTGAAATAAAACAATAACTATATAAATTTAAAATTTCTCGGATCCCCCCCCCCTATTTCTAGCCAGAACCCCATGAGAGCGCTCGTTAATAGAACCAGAAGCGGACTGACGAAGAGTGGGGCGGGGGGGTAGGTGAGACTGGTGAGTATCGTGTGAGGGGCCAACGGTATATGTTTTTTACAGCTTGTCTATTATAAAAATATCGTAACGCTGCCCCAACCTACCTTCCAATCAGGCGCGGGGCTCTAAGTTTTCACCCAAAAGGCGCTACTTGACAGAACCAAACTAAAATGACCTCGAAAAACTTTTTTTTTTTCTTAAAAAAAAAAGAGAGGAAAATTAAATTACATCTTTGAACTATTATAAACATTAATCAGCCAAATATTTACTTCTGTACAAACAAAATAATAATAATAATAATAATAATAATAATAATAATAATAATAATTAATAATAATAATAATAATAATAATGATAATAATTAAGTACTCGACAATGATTTTTTTTTCAACATAAAAATAATTTCCTTACAGTTGTTTCCCCTTACTCATGTCTTAATATCTGAGGGAAAAAGCGACCACCTTGATTCATTTTAACAGCAGAACGTGGTCAGGTCGCTGTCAGTCATTGTCATGACCTAGAAAAAAATACAGAAAACCTTCTACATCTTGTGACTATGACAATGTGTTTCACCTATTCCGGTAATGGGAGCGACATGTTCGGATCTAAAATGGGTGGGTAGCTGAACTGATGGTGGGTGCATCATCAAGTATTTTACTTCGATTGATGACCAGGTTAAAGCGGACGTAAACTTCCGGAAGCTCTAAGGCGAATTTAATGGACGAGCGCAGTGGGCGTGCGTCCTTGGCCCCCGAATATCTAAGAGCCCCACGAAACCCAATTTCATGCCATTTGATATATCTTTCTTTCTCCAAATGGCCCAATATTTCTTCTGCGCCTCAATTGACACAAGTCTACATCTGCTCTATCTATCTATCTATCTATCTATCTATCTATCTATCTATCTATCTATCTATCTATCTATCTATCTATCTATCTATCTATCTATCTATCTATCTATCTATCTATCTATCTATCTATCTATCTATCTATCTATCTATCTATCTATCTATCTATCTATCTATCTATCT
>JAGDYQ010000172.1:1553928-1575419 GCA_021962125.1 Bulinus truncatus | reverse complement strand
GGATTAATTAATTACTAATTTATGATTAGTAAACCATCTTACTATTAATATTATTCTTGTTTATTGTTACATGTCTGCTGGACGAGTGGCTGGCGAGAGCTTGTATGGTGTTGTTGATGATGTTTTGTTTGTGAGAAACCTCGTGGAGAAAAGGGCTTGAATTAAAAACAACAGACAAACGAACATCGGGAGTCTTGAAACCAGACGAAAGAGATGACAGACTATTTTAGTAAAGGGTCTAGAATGAGGGTGGGGCGGGCACAGTGCTATGAGCGTGTCCGCACTTCAAGCCGTGATATCTTTCTAATTTAATCACAGTTGCTGATTTCATTTTTGAGGCGTGGGTGTGGACAAGGGGCGCCAAAGAGCCGCGTATGTCCCCCCCCCATCGACTATGGCGTGCCGTCCGTTTGTGCGTGTGTGAATTCACTAGCTTTGGGCTGTTAATCAGGGTCGGGTTTTCTTCAGTTAATAGCTGTGTAACGGCTGTGAAACGGCTGTGAAACACGGCTGTTAAACTAAGGGGGAGGGGAGGAGGGAGTCTGATGCTCTATTCATTTTTTTTATAAGGGATTGACAATCACGCAAAGATGTAAATAATTTATATGCATGAACAAAATCAACAAGTCCTGGTGATTTCTCACAAATTCCCCTCCAAAAAAAAATTTAAATTCCTCAACACTGCTTCCTGGACCGCGCGCTTGTCATCGATATTGAATGTTTGTCAACATTTATTGTTTTTTCCCGGATGT
Source organism: Bulinus truncatus (assembly GCA_021962125.1). Classification (NCBI taxonomy): domain Eukaryota; kingdom Metazoa; phylum Mollusca; class Gastropoda; family Planorbidae; genus Bulinus; species Bulinus truncatus. Next base: position 1,574,667 of record JAGDYQ010000172.1, on the reverse strand, counting down.
CACGTGGACAAAGAAAAATGGGAGGGCTCATATAAATGGTAGCCAGGTTTTTAAAAAGCATATTTTCACCTTACGTAGGCGTCATTATTACAGGGGAAGTGTGTCGCAGAGCATTCGATTCCCTTGCGAGCTGAAGGTCCGGGTCGGAACTCAGCGAATTTTCCCAGGTCCTGGTAAAATTATGTAGAAGGTACACCCCCCCCCCTCATTGCACTCAGCACCACAACGCGTGGCTACAAGGAAAACCGGTAAATTTGAAACTGGGCGGTCCTTGAGTTTGTGTGCATGGGTTGTGGGCAATATTTTTTTTTCGGCGCTAAGTTTATTAACCAGATGGTGTGGTGGTGGTGGTCAAAGGGTTCGAGCCCCAGCGGTGCCAGTCACCTAGGTCAGCCATTGCTGTGCCCCTCCCCACCAAAAATAGATTGAATACTACATCACACACACACACACACGCATATATATATATATATATATATATATATATATATATATATATATATATATATATATAAAAATAGCAATTTGGGTTCTACGTCAAATCGAAAGTAAAGAATTAATACAACAGTATTCCAGTTTAAAATACAATCAGGAAAAAATCGGATATATATATATATATTCCTACAGTAGTTACTGGTTCAAAATTAGATCAAGTGACAAGCAACTCATCCTCACATGAACATCACAGAGACAGCCCTGTCTAAGTGGAGTGCAGCAATCATCAAGACCCTCAATACATCCACTGGCTGCTATCTTCCACCTGTCGTTCAGGCTATAACTCGGCTGGTCAGTTTACTTTCTTACAATCACACAATTCATCGGCTGTAGGTCAAGTCTTTCTGTGACATTTTCTTTCTCTTGATCCGGCCCTTCGGTACCATAACTACAATTTAAGAACCCTTTTGCGGCCCCCGCGATTCTAAAAAAAAGTGTGTGCCCACCATGCGTACAGAGCCGGTATGATGAAGATTATCATACACACTAAAGCTTCAGGAATATTATCAACGTCCCTGGTGTTCTCTGTGTGACCTGCTCAGTTGTCTGTTCTCTACCCAAAAAATTCCGAAATTCCCCCTAGCCTCATACTTTCGTTCCTACCCCTCTCCCCAGTGACTCCCCCCCACCCCCCACACCTCCACATAATTTAAACTCTACCCCCGGGTCTAACGTGTACTCCGTCACCCGGGGCTTTTTTTTTTTTTTTAATATTTTTCTTTTTACATTATTCTTTTAATTTTATTTTATTACAGCCCATCTCGTTTCCCATGGTCACATAAAAGAACTCTGACTCTAAATATCTACTTGGCTGTAAATCAAGACTGCTCTCCCCTTGACACACACAAACACACACACACACACTTATACAACACAAGCTTTAACTTGGATGGCAGTCGCGCGTTCCTATGGTGAATGACGCCGAAGTCCAATTCAAAAACTGAGCAACAGCCAATTTTCCTTGAGTATAGAGACGCAGGGAGAACCCACCCTCCCTCCTCCGTTACCCTCTTTCCGCCCCCCTGCTTTTTAGACATCTTTATCCTTTCTGCTAATATCAGCTACCCCCTCCCCCCCCCCAACCCGCATCTACCTTTTCCCCCAACCGAAATCATACCCTGACCAGAATGTTAAGGGGATCTAACTCCTACCTCCCAAGAAACGTAACTACGAGATTATCGTAAAGAATTAAATCCCCTACCCCCAACCCCCTACACACACACGCATAGTAGACGCTGTTATTTAAGGAAGGAGTGGGATGGGGGGGGGGGGCGATTCTAGAAGTGTTTAAAAAGAAAATGGGGTTTCGGTGACGGTGAGAAAGGGGTCGCTAGACGGCTGAGGTAGATGGGGCGCAACCCTCATCTCTGTAAAAGAACAGGTGGGTGGGGGGGGGAGGGGGGGAAGAGGGAGGTGGATGGAAGGGCCCCGGAAAAGAAGGAAGCGGTCTGCGTACAAGTATTACTGGGTTTTACGTGTCGGCTTTTAAAAGACGCCGCGACCTTGCGACACCTGGGTTAAGTCGGTCACGTGATGGGGGCCGAACTTTACTCCACCGCCCCCTCTCGCTACACCCCCTCCCTCCCTCACATACCCCACTTCTCTCTCTCTCTCTCTCTCTCTCTCTCTCTCTCTCTCTCACACACACACACACACACACCCTCCTTCTCCGCCGAGTCCCCTCTGCGCCCCCTACCTTCATTCGACTCAAGACAAAGGAATTACGGAAGGAAAAAAAAAACCAACACAGACAAAGGGTTTTGTTTTGTTGTTTTTTTTCTATTATTATTTTTGTTTTCTTCACAAAAGGACGGATAGATGCACAAACTGCAAGTGTGTACCACAATAGGCGTCAGGCTTATATACACACTAACACACACATTTTATATATATATATATATATATATATATATATATATATATATATATATATATATATATATATACTAGCTGTACCCTGAGAAAAACCTTTGAACAGAGTTATATCCCCTTAGGTTTGATCGGTAGGCTAGGTTATTTTTTGGTTTCGGGCAGATCCGATTTTTTTCATGATTTTGATTACTATTGTTTATGTTTGACGATTTTTAAACTGGAATACTGTTGTATTAATTCTTTACTTTCGATTTAACGCAGAACCCACACCGCTATTATTTATATAATATTGACGTAGGCGCATAAATGTATAAGCAAATAAAAACATGAAAAAAAAAAAAACAACAAACAAGCAAGAACTAGTAGTGTACACAAACATGTACACACAAAACCATTCTTAGGGTTTTAAAGGGAGGGAGGGCGGGTCGGAGGGGGGCCGTAGTCGGCGACTTTTAGGTCTATGGGTGGTGGGGGGGGGAAGGGGGCGTAGGCTGCAGTCAACGTTGGGTTCCCCTGAAGCATCAGAAGTGATGAGAAATTTTATTTGCAGGTGGGGCGTCTGTAAATGTGTGTATGTGGGGGAGTGGGGGTTGGGATGTTAGGGTAGTCTGCATATTTGTAAATCTTTTTTTTTTGCTTCCTCCTCCCCCCCCCTTTATCACAGTATAAATTTAAAGTTTAATTTATTGTAGCTTTTAAGTATAAATTTTCAAATTCATCACACAACTCAAGATGTGTGAACTAGTTCTGTAAGAAATAAAATGGACGACTATCAAACTATGACAGGCCTGGGTTGCCAACAGTCAGAACCCGGCACAAGGAAGGGCTGTCTGAGCACTTTCCATGGGCCACGTGATAAAATGACTAAAAAATGATGTGGTGGAATGATAGGGGTGTCAGGGAGAGGGAAGGCCCCCCACCCCCAGTTTTCAAAAGATCATTAGAAGCCCATAATTTGCACCGTGCGGCGTTGAAAGCCTCTAATTGTACTTCTGTCTAGGGCCCCCAAAAAATGTGCATTATGATAATCATATGATCAACACCGATTCGGTCAACTCGTCGATATTAATAATCATCTTCCGAACACTTGGTCAATGTTCAAACTTAAAAAAAAAACAAAACAAAAACAAATCACCCATCTTACCTACCACCATAACCTCCACCTCCACCCTCCCTCCATCCCTCCCTTTTTCTCAACAGGTCCCCCCTCGTCTACGTCTTCAATCTATCCCATAGAATGGAGTCTTGTCCCGCTATGATCTCGTCTATACGAGCATGTTTCTACATGGTGCCACGTCTTAACGGGGAAAAAAAAAGGACGGAGTGGTTGGGAGGGGGTGGAGGAGGAGGGTTCAAGGGTGATTGGGTCTGGCTTCGAGCCAAAAGCACACACACACACACACACACACACACAAAAGCAACCAATGAGGTTGGGGGATAGTGGAAAGGGGGGAAAGAGGGAATCGAATAGCGTTCCACGAGAATCTCTTTGTGTGTATCAATGATCTATCACTCGATAGCAGATCGAGGAGCTTGTTCGAAGTTTCTGCAGCGGTGCGATCAGCATTGATTAGTCTCTCTCTCTCTCTCTCTGACTCTCTTATAGTATGTATTTAGTTGATTGTTGTTCAGAAGGTTCCTCCCCCTCTTCCCCTCCAATTTTTCAAAATGCAAAAGGTCTGGTCACTTGTTGGGTTTGATTTTATGAACAAATAATCAATGATGCGATTTGAACCTCCACCCCGACATTTTTTATTGTTCCCGCCGTTACATCAAACCCACTAGCCTAGTATCACGGAATTTTGACAGTAACGTCGTTACTTTGGAAGCTTACACACATTTTTTTTTTAATTGTTCTTTTCTAATATCTTCTGTTGCTGTTACATCCGTGGTGCTTTGATCGTGATATGGGTGTGACTAAAACTGTATCGTAATGCATGTTACCACTTGGAACGAGTTGGAATTAGGCCTGCGAAGTCAGTCGAAAAAATACTACAAGATATTAAATTTATGTGTGGCCCACCGGTACCCCGGGGTTTCATCGAAGGCGGCCCGCAAATACTAAAAGTTTAGAAACCACTGTTGTAAATTATATGTTTAAATATTAGTTACTAGCTGTACCCTGCAAATCCTTTGCATAGAGTTATATCCCCTTATGCTTGATCGGTAGGCTAGGTTATTTTTTGGTTTCGGGCAGATCCGATTTTTTTCATGGTTGTACTTTAAACCGGAATACTGTTGTAGTAATTCTTTACTTTCGATTTAACGCACACTGGAAATGAGTATTATTATATATGATTCTATAGAATACCAAGGCAATGTTTTGAAATGGGTCGACAGAATTTTTAAAATATTCATTTCATTGTTATCGTATAGTGATACACAGTGGATTCCGATTAATTGGGACAGCCGCTTATTTGGGACAGATCTCAAAGAAACCAAACCAAGAAGCCAATAGTAAATGTGTATGTTTAATTGGGACAGCCGCTTAATTGGGACAAAAAACCTCGGTCCCGATGTGTCCCAATTAAGCGGAATCGACTGTAATTATAAGCTATATACCACAGCTATTCCTAATACAAGCGAATGTAATGTATTTATTGTTCTTCCATTGGTCCGTCATCTTATCATAGGGAATTGACGTATACTGGGGGTTATTGCGACCTTATTCTCTGACGGGCCGGATGTCACGTGGTCGGTTGCTAGGTGAAGAAAGCATGTAAGCAGAGAAATAAAAAGAAAAAATGGCGTCAACGAAGTATAGTACGTAACTGGGTTTTGTGTGTGTGTGTGTGTCTTTGCGTGCATGCGTGCGTGTTAATTTGACGAATACAAGCCCACGATATAGAGATAAGATGTTGTTACACAAATATAGCTCGGTCTGTTTTCCTTTTATTTTTACCTTCTTCTTCTTTCATCTGTTACACAGATATAGCTGAGACTAATGGGTTCTAGGCTTTACTACCGTTTGTTATACTCTGTATCCTGGCCCTGTGTCAACACACACTCACACAAAGATATACACACACACATGGGCGTATTCATGGGGGGGCAAGTGGGGGCATTTGCACCCCCCCTACATTTTGAAAAAATGTCATATAAGAGGGGGCATTTGCTCCCCCCCCCCTTTACAATTAAAAAAATGTCATAAAGTTGTTATTTGCCCCCCCCCCGGAAACTTTTTTGCCCCCCCCCTGGAAAAATTCCTAGCGACGCCCATGCACACACACATACACCCATTCACACACCAATAAAGCGATGAAGGATGATATTACCTCCCCCCACCCCACCCCCATCGTTTGGGTTATAATAACTAATCTCGTGATTTAGGTGTGGCGCCCCTTTAAGGATGAAGTGAAATCAGTCAGTCCTATAAAACCAACAATGGGATATTTTTTTTAATGGTGACTTTCTTTCATCCACCACCGGAGCCGATAGTGCAATGACCATGGAGGCATCTAACCGCCTAGGTTCAAATCCCAAATATATATATATATATATATATATATATATATATATATATATGGCCTCTAAGGGCTCGTTAAATCAGGAAGTCGCCAGCTAAGGTTGATCACCCAGAAAAAAATATTTACCAATTACGGTCCCTAACTGATCACACGTACCCACAGCAGACTACTATTCCCAAATGTTGGGGGGGGGGGGCACCTAATTCATTCCCCCCTGCCCCACGTCCTCTGGTTCAGTCAATGAATAAAGATGTTGTCTCACCACACAAAACAATGTGACCAGATGAGGCCAACTTAATGAGTTGATAACCTCCATCATAAAAATAGAATATACTATATAGCCTATATATAACCTTCCGTGGTGTTGACATCTCAGGTTAAATTTTAATCAACTGAACTTTTGCGATTAAGGGATTGGGGGGGGGGTGAGGGGTGGAACAATGAGTACGGTCCCCATATAGCCCTCCTTTGACACGCCATGTATTAAATATGTACCCCGCCCCCCCCCCTTTCTTCCTCCATCCCCTCCTTTGAGATGGTATCAACTGAAGCGTGTTATTAATAAACGCAGGAGAGAGAGAGAGAGAGAGAGAGAGAGAGAGAGAGAGAGAGAGAGAGAGAGAGAGAGAGAGAGAGAGATGCTCAGCGAATCATCCATGGAGCCAACTGTCGAGGGTAAAAAAAAAAATCCCCGATACAAAGATCCTTATATTTTTTTTTTCTTTTACTTCTTTGTACATGTATTTTAATAAGTAAGAAATAATAAAGGATGGAGACGAATTCCAAGGTGTATTGTCCTCTCTTTCTCTCTCCCCGCCCCCCCCCGGTGTATGTGACCCCCCCCCCCCCACCATATGTGTCTGAATGTGTGTTTGTAGACCGGTATTAAGTTCATCGGGGGTAATTAATAAATGATAAAAAAAGGACTCTGAAAAAGAAGCGGGCGGGGGGGGGGGCAGTTCAGGTAAGCGTATGACACGACATGTCAACTGGTGCGTGCATGCGTGCGTATGTATGTATGTATGTATGTGTGAAGGGGGTGGGGGTGGAGCTGGGCTCAGGTGGATGAAAGGGGGATGTAGGGGAAGGGTTCGGGTGATAACATTATCACACCTGCAAGTAGGTACGACAGATTCCTAGCAAAAGTTATATTGTACCAATCTATATAACAGGAACCACAACCCCCCTCTGGGTCGTATAACTTGGGTTAATGGTAAACAAAATAAATGATTAGGGCTTGATGCACTTTATCGCGTTGAGAACAAAGAGAAAAATAAAAACGGGGAATGTTAAATAAGTGAACCGGAAGTAAACAAAACCTTGTGAGTTCAAAAAAATAATTTTTTTTAATCATACAGGGTGGGGGGGGGGGAGGGGCACTGTTTCCCAAAAATTGTGGTAGGCGTATTCCATGCACGCGAAAAAGTTTTTTATCGTACGCGCTGCATATGGCTACGGCCCCTTCCCGTAGCGTGAAAATTCTCACAGCAGGGGCCAGGCTTTCTACAGCAGAGGGTCAGGCCAATAGCGGGGGGAGGAAAAAAATGTTACTAAGTAGAGTAAACAAGCAGATGGGCCCAGACAAAGCACAGGGGGCCGTCCCCATGCCGCCGCACGCTACTGAAAGCCAGCATGGCTGAGAATAGTATGTAAACAAGTTTGGATGAAGCTTGACAACAACCGAGGAAGCGATGGAAGAAGAAACCAGGACCGTAGAAGACAATAACTAGGGGGTGAGGGAGACGACTCAGCGCCACAAACAATCAATCGGGGGGGTACATGATGTCAAAGTCTAGGAAACACTGATACAAGGCAATGAGAAATCACCGTCCATATCTCTCCGTGGTGCCCTCTTGAAACCATTGCGCTTTTCGGCAATGGTGGGGATGAAAAAAAAAAAGGGGGCAAAAGTGGTTTATATGCTCGTAAGAGATAGAGCACCTCATCCCGACTAGGCTCCTTCAAAAAGATTCAACTCAAACGATATATATATATATATGTGTGTGTGTGTGTGTTTTTTCGTGTGTGTGTGTCGTCCATATTTGAATCATCGTCATTGTTAGACGCAGGCTGACTTTTTTTCCTTCAAAGCTTTTTGACTGCCCTTGGTTTGTTTCTTGTTCGTTCCTTTGAATATGAAGTATATAATTAATACATTTTTTTTTGTTTGTTTAGAAAATGTAGTTTTATTCTTTAGTTGTTGTTTTTTTTTAAAAAAAATAGATTAAGTGTATTGACAACAGTGTCGACAGTTGAATGTTATCCCAACGATTCTTCCTGGGCCTTTTGGTAATATAGTAGGCCTTCTTTTTCTGGGGTCACCTTACAGCCCTCAGTCTCACCAAGGGCAAGAACAAACTCACTAAAAACCGGTAGAGGGGCAGCTACGCCGGAAAGAGAGAGAGAGAGAGAGAAAGTAGTTAATAGAGAAAGTAGTATAGAGTTAGAAGAGGGCAGAAAGAGAGAGAGAGAGAGAGAAGAGAGAACAAATTTCATAAAAAGATGTGCCTGTGCAGAGCCCTTCACAAAGATTTGCCCTTTGGTGCACCATGCCTCAAATCCGAACCCCACACCCACCATACCACCACTTCTGCCTTCATTCATTTCCCATCTCAGCCAGTCAGTACTCTCTCCCCCCCCTTTAATGTTGAAAATTCAACATATATAGTCAGAAGCGCAACTTAGACCAAACTTTGGGGGGGGGGCGGGCAAAAAAATCACTTATATTAAAAAAAATCACATTATTTATATATTTGTATTTTATTTTAAACAAATTTTTTATTCAATCTTTATTTTTTTTATTTCGGAGGGGCAATGCCTAAATGCCCCGGCCCTCCTCTGTAGCTACACTGTATACAGCTAGTCATTTACAAAGTGTGGTTCTCCTTGTATCTTTACAAGATTCGGTCGTTCATTGCATTTAAAAAAAGTATAAAGTTCTCTTAGCCCTAACGGCTTCTATCAAAGGTGACATGAAGTGTAGAATTAATCAAATGCAGAACCCTGCGCATATGAAGCGAAGTTGTGTATTTAGCACAACGCCCAGCCTGCCTCCTTACTTCCCAACTTTTAAAGTCAGGTACCCATTTAAAGCTGGGTGGACTTTTTTTCAGTAGGCGGAAGCGTGGGTATCGATGCCTACTTAGGCGCGGAAGACGATTTGCCGCCTTCATTTAGGTATTTGAATTTAATCACAATATTTTTTGCCGCCCCCTCCTAAAGTAATAAAGTCCGCCAGTGGGACTAAAATCATACCGCCCCCCTAGGTAATTTATTTAATATTTTACAATTCAAATTCTACCCGAAAGATTCCATCTTTTTACCCGAGGATCGCTGTTCATTGCATTCGCTCCTCTGAAATTCCATAAAACCCAAAATTTTATAAACAGATATAAAAAAAATCATCAACAAAAACCCCAAACCTCATTACCTGAACCGATTCAAACGCAAAAAGATTATTATTATTATGCTCATCATGAATAACAGAAAACCCGTGAATGTAAAGATGGATGGAAATGATGAAAGAAAATGGTAATATTAGATATTTTTTAAAAAAGAAAAAATTGTCCACACAAGATTCACATAGCATAAAGTGGGGGAAACTTTGTGGTGGTTTTTATTAAGGGTAAACCCGCCATAAAAAAACACCAGCAGATCAAAAGAAGACGCCCCTTTTTTCCCTCTCCCTTCACTCTCCTGTTTATTGCGTTCCCCATCCAAAAAGCATAAAAATAAAAATAGAAATAATGTTATCAGTACCCGAGGATTTGAAAAGAAAAAAAGTAAAAGCGAGGGTGTAAAAAAAAAAAAGCGCACCATTTAATTTGATTATTTCAATTGTCCATAAAGTAACAACAACAGAGTGGATTTGCTCAAATGAAAACGTCATAATGAAAGTCAGAAGTGCTTAAAAATATATTTTAAAATGAAATATTTAAAACTGAGGTTCTATTCTGGACACAGCACGTGTTAGCGCATTTTTCGTGTTATGTATCAGTAATGTTTGAAAGAAGTTTTCAGTAAATATTTGTAAATTTTGGAAACGTTTATAAATTCAATTGTGGGAAGCATATATTTGTAAAAAAAAATATATTGCATTTCTTTTATATTTGAAAAAAAATGCTCTTAAATTCTGAATCACAAGGGGTTTGTGTTTTTAAAAATGAATTACAATTGAAAACATTCTGCAATTATATTGGCTGACCGTCCGAAAACTTTTAATTTGTTGCATAGCTCTGATACTTTCAATAAATCACACTGGAACATTACTATTTCATTTGGTTGAGTTTTTTAATAAATCTTGGTGAAACTACGTGCTGCAGTATTTCGCAACCAAGTAGAACGGGTTATTGAACGTATAAGGTAAATATATAATATATAAGCTTCCTTAGGAGCTCCTGTGAAGCCCGGCCCTCAGAGGTCCATCGCGAAATGAACTTTTGATGTACACATGGCAGGCCAAGACCTACAAAATGATATATATATACATCATGGGTCTAGACTTATAGTTGCTGAGATATAGCGCTCCTTTATGAATATAGCTTATATAGTAAAATGGGTACTCTATAAGCCCCTTTTAACGGCCTCTGAGAGGTCAGATCGCGAAATGAAAAAAGTCATTTCTGGCAGGCCAAGACCTACACAAAATGAGAGCACACATCGTAGGGTCTAGGGACTTATGGTTGCGGAGATCTAGTGGAATATCGGACAGACGGATACAAAACGGGGACAATATATTTTTTCGAAAATGCTCTAAAAAATATATACGTTTGAAAATTATATTTTAATAGAAATACAGATTATTTTATGGTGCTAATGGCAGGCAGAGTGAAACAAATATTTATTTTCGAAAAAAATAGTAGTATAGGTATTTTCCTCTTTAATTTATTTTTTATTTATTTTTTTTGAAGGGAAAGTAGTGACTTATGGCTAAATTGTTTTGGACTAATTAGTATCGAATTTTACATTTAAAAAAGTGCAGATAACCTCAAACATTTGTGTAGGCCTCGCCACCCACTGTGATGCTTTCGTTAACTTAATAATGTATTGTGTAATATTTAGACAAAGAGTTGATTTTTCTTCTTTTCTGGTGACATTTATAACCCCATAGTGACTAGCTAATTAAGGTAGTCTCGATAGAAGACATTAATCCAACAGTTTGGGCCGGGGTTGGGGGTGAGGGAAGGGGGGACTGAAAACGGGCCAATAATGATAGACTATCCATAACAACAACGTATCTGCTAGTAATCCAACAATCCCATAGTTTATGGACATCAATAAATAATATCAATCGGAACCAGAGAAACCGTGGACTGTTTGCTTATTTTTCCCCGCTTATTTTCCTCTCTTGATAACAATGTGTAAAAATCAACATTATTGTAGGTATATTATTATGTTGATTACTGTTGGTACAAGTATATTACTATGTTGATTATTGTTGGTACAGGTGTATTACAATGTTGATTATTGTTGGTACAGGTATATTACCATGTTGATTATTGTTGGTACAGGTATACTATTATGTTTGATTATTACTAATGGTACAGGTATAATAATATGTATGATTATTGCTAATACAGGTATATTACTATGCGTTGATTATTGTTGGCACAGGTATGAATTAGTATGTTGATTACTGATGTTAACAGGTATATTACTATGTTGATTATTGCCGGGTGCCAGGGGATACACACTATGTTGATTGGCTATTAATATAGGGTATATTACTTTATGTTGATTGTTGTTGGTACAAGTATATTTCTATGTTGATTGTTGGCGGGTACAGGTATATTACTATGTTGATTACCGTTGGTACAGGTATATTATTACTATTTTGATTACCAATTGGTGTTGGTATGCTATTACTACGTTGATTATTGCTGGTACAGGTGATAGTTATTTGATGTTGATATTGCCGTTATTGGTACATGTATATTACAATGTTGATTATTGTTGGTACATGTAGCATTAATTACAGTTGATTGTTACTATGGTACAGGTATATTACTATATTGATTACTGTTGGTACAGGTACATTACTATGTTGATTACCGTTGCGTACAGGTATATTACTATGTTGATTATTGTTGGTACAGGGATATTACTATAGTTGATTACTGTTGGTACAGGTATATTACTATGTTGATTGGTTGCTGGCACAAGTATATTGCTGGCGCTGATTGTTGTTGGTACAGGGTATATTACTATGTTGATTACTGTTGGTACAGGTATTATTACTATTTTGATTACTGTTGGTACAGGTATATTACTATGTTGATTGTTATTGTTGGTACAAGTATATTACTATGTAGATTATCTAGCTGCTGGTACAAGTATATTACGATGTTGATTGTTGTTGGTACAGGTATATTACTTATGTTGATTACTGTTGATACAGGTATATTACTATGTTGATTATTGCTGGTACAAGTATATTACTGTCTCAGAAGTCAAAAAAAAAATTGCGCAATGCTACAGGCTTATTTTAAGACTGTATTTCGATTTCTCATTCCATCGGTCAATGCTAATATCAAATTTCAAGACACCCAATAATTTCGATAAAGTGGTTGGTCAAGTTGAAGAAGAATCAGTTGCATGTCTGTAGCCTGGACCGGTCCACTTTTCTGATAGCTGGCCATAGCAATACTTTTTGAGGAAATATAATTCCGCCCTATTCTTGTCTAGATTTAAAAAAAAAAAAATACAATAGGAGAAAGTGGCAAATAAAGAGTATGGCTTTCTCGCAACAACCAATAGCTGGGGGGAAAAAACAGAAACAGCCAGTCAGCGATATAGGCTCCGCCCACTCTTCAAAAGCTAACGGTTCGATTGTTTGAGATTGCCCCCCCCCCCCGTTTTACCCACTTTTTTTTTAAATTGCACGTGAAGGGAAGGGAGAGGTAAGGGGGGAAAAAAACCGGCGAACGAGAGGCGAGTGACGATGGAACCAAGTTGTGTGTGTGTAAACAATGGGCACAGCTCGAGGGCTATTCATCAGCGATTAATTTTCACTAATGAACAAATACATATTATAGCAACGCTGTATTTCTGATATGTTTCGAAGCGAAATTAGGATATGTGTTCATAGTTTGTCGAGAATTCAGAAGTTTGTTTAGAAATTAGGAGCATAAATGTAAACATTTTCTTACCTTTCAGCGGACGCGGCCTTGATTGCTTTCGGACGCGACATCCTCCTTTCAATCCAAAAAACGCGCCTTCAGTAGACGGCTGATCGAATTTATCGGCAGCGAATGAGGCCAGTGTGTTTTGATGCTTCTGTAACTTCGTTGACTAAGAAAAAATTCGATCAAAGCATGCGCAGTGCCATCGTCTGCTGGCATCTTTATTTTCGTCTTCGGTCGAGTTTGGAATGGGAGGGGGAGGGGGGTGTTGAATAGTGGTGACGTGAACTGGTAATTTTTTTTTTTTTAAATTTCAGATCGGGTTATCTTGCTACACGTTATGACATGCTGTAGTTTGAAACCAATCACTAAAAGACTGGATTCAAGACTGAATAAATACTAGTTTGAACCGTCTGGTTCTGTAAAAACACACACACACACACACACACACACACACACACACATATATATATATATATATATATATATATATATATATATATATATATATATCATTATGTAAAATGTTTAGTTAAATTTCAAATATTGGAATTGGATGCGATTGTTGACGGGTGCAATCCTCCATCTCTGCATTCAGGTGAAATATAAAATACAAATATTTGCGGTCCTACTGGCTGATGATGGCTACTCGTGTACACGGGGCCGTTCCTACGTTTGGGAGCCCAATGCAGAGATTCCCAACATTTTTGTTGGGCCCAAGGGCAACTCCCTTTACATAAGGGGCTTAATATAAATTTATCCTGCTGGGAGGAGGAGGAAGTGGGAGGAGGTAGCGGTTGGAGGGAAAAAAGGGGGGGAGGGGCTAAACCGTAGTTTATTTTTGCCTATCCATAAGAACGTGGGACGGATGGCCGAGTGGTGTAGATACTCGACTGTCGACCTGAGAGTCCTGGGTTCGATCCTCGGTGAGGCCCATGGAATTTTTCCAGGTGAAATTTGATGCAAAGTCGTCCCACAAGTCCACCCAGCTTTAAATGGGTACCTGACTTAAGTTCGGGGAAGTAAAGGCGGCTGGGCGTTGTGCTAACCACACAATCCCTTCATATGCCGAGGTTATAGAAACAGATGAATTCTACACTTCATCTGCCCCGATGGTCCGTTAGGGCTGAGGGAACTTTACTTTACTTACTATCCATAAGAACAGTTATACCGCCGGGGATGCAGAGGATATCCCGGCACTGAGACCTGTCATCCCCGGCTCTGCTTTAACTAATATATCCCTTCCCGGGATGAAACTATCGACATTTATCCCCAGCTCTGCAGAATTATTTTTTTTCCTCCCCGGCACTGTTTTTTTTTTTTTATTAAATCGAGCACTGGTGGTATGTATGCATCTACTCTAAGGCCTGGGTTAAAACGCTCAACTGTCGTCCAGAGGGTCCCTGGTTCGATCTCCGGTCATGGCTAAAGTCCCCGCTATATCTAATAGATTTCACGCCATCCTTTCAGGGGCGTCACACACCTAGGGCTTGGATGATTTTAAAACAAAATATTTATAAAAAGACAGAAGATAGGTGAATAGACCATTGATAAACCATTCGAGCATGTACATAGTACAGTATGTACAGCAATCGGCCACCTGTGCTACACCATCCCTTTACTATATGCCATGGTTACAGAAACGATGAGGCAAAAATTATTTGATTTAAAATCTGTAAAGCATAATTGCTCCGCTATTTCTCTATTCGATACGAAACTAATACTTTTTTTTTTTGTATTCTGCATAGTAAAAGGAAAAGGGGGAAACAATCCTTTACATAAAGCTAAATTATAGTTGTCGTCCTCTTTCTGCCAATCGGCAATTTTCTTTGCAGGTCGGGGGGGTCATAGTGCGTCATGGAAAAGGCGTTAAGGTGTAGGGAGCCGCTGCAATAGATCGATTGACAGATATGTGTGTGTGTGTGTGTGCGGGGGGAAGTGTCCTAGATAAATGTTAAATGTTTCAATCTTTGAATGAATTATACCGTTTTTTTTATGTATGGCCTCCTGTGCCAGATGACATCAAGTAAATTATTCCGTTGGTAATGTTGAATAATAGGAAGGTAAAAACATAAAAAATATCCATTTAGTGGAAATGTGTCCCCCCCACCACCACTCCTCACCTACCCACCCACCGGCCGTTGGACCTGTGCTTTATGTCGGCGGTTCTCCTTAGTATAGGGTCGTTATCAGTCTATCTATCTATTTCATCTATTCATTCATCTATCCATCTATCTATTTATTCATTCATCTGATCTATCTATCTATCTATCTATCTATCTATCTATCTATCTATCTATCTATCTATCTATCAATCATTCATCTATCTATCTATCTATTTATCGTATCTTATCTATCTATCTATCGTATCTATCTATCTATCTATTTGTCGCACTATCTATCTATCTATCTGTCTGTCTGTCTGTCTGTCTGTCTGTCTGTCTGTCTGTCTGTCTGTCTGTCTATCTATCTATCTATCTATCTATCTATCTATCTGTCTGTCTGGTTTTCTGTCTGTCTGTCACCTTTGTCTATTTGTCTGTCTGTCTGTCTGTCTATCTATATATCTGTCTGTCTGTCTGTCTGTCTGTCTGTCTGTCTATCTGTCTGTCTGTCTGTCTGTCTGTCTGTCTGAATCTGTCTGTCTGTCTGTCTAACTATCTATCTATCTATTTATCTATCTGTCCCATTTATCTATCTATCTATATATATATATCAGAGGTGGTGGATCTTGAAATTTAGCGTCCGCGTCCGTCCGTGGATTTCTATCAATGATCCGCGTCCGAGTCCGCGTCCGCAGAATCTACTATAATATTGGTCTGCGGACCAGTCCGCGCTGTCCGCATAGCTGAAATTTAGCTGTTTAAAATGACTTGAATTTTTTTTATGGTAACGCTAAAGAATATCCGCGCCAATCCGCGAGTCCGCAACTTAACCATACAATGCGTCCACGTCAGTCCGCGGATTCGAAAAAAATCTGCGGGATCATAGTCCGTAAAGCGGACTGCACTATGGTCCAGTCTATCTCTGATATATATATATATATATATATATATATATATATATATATATATATATATAATCTATCTAATCTATCTATCTGTCTGTCTGTCTGTCTTAATTATTCATCTGTTTATCTATCTATCTATCTATCTATCTATCTATTTATCTATTTATCTATCTATCTATCTATCTATCTATCTATCTATCTATCTATCTATCTATCTATCTATCTATTTATCTATCTATCCATCTACGACTCTTTTATTTTCTTTAACTTATATCATTTTTACTTTGCAGGTGTGTCACTGAGTGGAAAAAAGTTTAAGAACCACCGCATTAAGAAATTATCGTTGGTACAGCTTTCAACACCTTCAAAAGTGTGTATATCTGATGAGCTGCTTGTCTCGAGGCATGCACCCAGTTCAAATCTCAGTGTAGGCCAGTATTATCTATGGCGGGCCATTTTTCACTGCTGACACCGTTCTTGGTAAGGGGGTGGGTGGCCAGTGGCGGCAGTGCCGAACCTAGGGATTAGGGGGACTCGGGGCTTGGCCTCTTTGATGCCCCCCTCCCCTGCAATTTGATACTCGACACCATGACATGAGATAAATGTACTCAATATTTAATTTTAAAAAACTTGCCCCCCCCTCGAGCTGGGGACCGGGGGAGACTTTCGGAGTAGGGACCCTCCCTCCCTCCCCATCCTAGGTACGCCCTCTGAGTGTCTGCCTGTCTTTAGGCACCGCGAAACTGCATAATCCTTAATTCCAGCTGAGGCTATCGATAACAATATAAATATTCATTTTGCCTTTCCTTTGAAAGTTGTGCAGTATATAATCCAAAGCCTTTAATGTCTGTAGATATATGGTCAAAAAGCCCACGTAGAGGAAATTCCTAGCTAGTATCCGCCTCTGGTGGCTCTGGTATTCAAAGGGCCCCCTTAATACTATTTGTCCTAGTCGGACCCTTGCCCTGCTCCAAAATACTCCTTAAGGGCCGCCCACTGGCTTGATCAGTAAGGTGATATCAAATCTATATAGTGATATCAAGCATATCGTTGGTTGGGCGGTCTAATATATTTTCAACTGCAGGAAGTAGCTTCCCGATTCTAAAAATAGATTTATTGATGTTGAAATGGAACTACAGCACTATTGGAATAAGGAAGGGACTGGGGGGGGGGGATGAGGTATGCAGTCTGGTGGATTGGGAAAGGGGGGCGTTCTTACATATCCAATGTTTGATTTATATTGGCATGAAGGAAACACGGTGTAAGAGAGGGATTAGAGGGGTTGACTTGTAGAAACATGGAGGACATATTGTATGACATCTTTTTTGAAGTAGGCTGAGGGGGTGGGTAGAGTAAGGAGAGGGCCGAGAGATGAGGAAGGTGGGGAAGGTAGTGGAACTTTGATATCCGTTTCATTCCCCTGCCCAAGCTATACCAGGCCCTGACGAACAACCCACTTGATGCTCTCCTCAATATGCTTATCCAACGAGCAAACAAATGGAGGAGAGGGATGGCGGAGTATGTGTGTGTGTGTGTGTGGGGGGGGTGATAGGATATATAAGAACGCGAACACAGACACATACGTACACACTACCAACACACGTTCACACTTCACAAGAGCACACATGTTTTTGTTTCCTAGTCCCTGCTGGGGCAACTCTTCCCCCCACAGATGTCGTCGAGACCAACAATGTTGTGCAAGATTTACCGCCCTCTTCACGTCCTCGCAATGAGCCAAATACGCGATTGTTGTTGCTAGATTGTTGGTTTTTTTTGTGTCTACGGATGTATTGAGATACAACAACAACCGAAAGTATTGCCAACCATAAACTTGAAATGGTCTCTTCTTAAATATATATATATATATATATATATATATATATATATATATATATATATATATATATATATAAATAAATAGGTAATAAAAAAAAAAACTTAAAACAACCGCAATCTTCCCCTTTACCACGTCGTCCCCCTCCCTCCCCGCTCCCCCTATCGCCGCCACCTACCACCCCTCTTCCCGTCTCCCCTATCCGTTATTCAATCAAAAATGACCCAACAGCCTGTGTTGTTGTGGTGTCATAAGTTATGTATTTATTTTCTTAGAAGTAGGCGTGTATTTTTTTTTTTATTTATTAATTCTGGGTTGTCAGTTTGAAGTAGCAAAGCAGCAACGACATGTATGTGCACACATACGTACTGTGTGTGTGTGTGTGTTGGCGTGTGTTTGTATTGATCGATCAAACATGACTGTGTATTGATAATTCGCTGACATGAACGTCAAGTCAAGTACCGTTTACCGATTCCTCCCCCCCCCTTTTCACCTTTTTATTGGGCCCTCTCCTTCCCCTCCCCCTCTTCTCTCATCCAAATCTTCTTCTATTACCCCACCCCACGCCCCCACCCCGTATACCATCGCCCAGCATTTATTTAGCCCCCCCCCTATTCGAATCGTGTGACGCAAAATCAAAGCGTGTCGGACGTTGTATCAATACCCGAAAAAAACTAAAGAGCGGTTTCTTCCCCCCCCCTCCCCCTCCTCCTCCTCCCTCCTCCTCCTCTCTGCGTTAGTCTGAATGTTTTTATCACAAATATGTGTTAAGTCGATGTATCATCACCACGCGTACCGTGGCTATTCTAAATAGGGAATAACACCCCGCCACCCCACCCACCCCACCCTCTCCCTTTCTTCCCGCCCGCCTTAACTAGAGACGCCGTCGCCAGGTCTTTTTGGGTGGGCCGTAGGTAGAGAGTAGTAGGGAGTTTCAGAGATATTTCTGGGCCATAGGAAGACACTTTTAAATATAACTCGGGGGGGAGGAGCCTTAGGTGAACGAATCTTACTGATTGCCCCGAATGGGGCCCCGCGCCTGACAGAGACCCCCGCATTTATACATTTAGCATGTCACTATCGGACATGCTAGAAGATGGAAAAGGGGGGGGGGCTTGCAAGCATCCGATAAATTGGGCCCCGCAGTTCGTAAGACCAGCCCTGTATTCAGGACACTGATGATGTATGACTTTTATAGAAATGGGTACTGTAATGGGTGGCCCTTTGGCAATGTGGCCCCACTCGGTAGCATTATTTTCCGATCCCATATAGTTCCAGTAACTAAGTTCGTTTTTCAAGACAATAAGCAATTAATTAATTAATGCTTCGTGTTTATTATAATTTAACTAGCTGTACCCTGCAAAACCTTTGCATAGAGTTATATCCCCTTAGGCTTGAACAGTGGCTAGGTTATTTTTGGTTTCGGGCAGATCCAATTTTATCATGATTGTATTTTAAACTGGAATACTGTTGTATTAATTCTTTACTTTCGATTTAACGCAGAACCCAAATATATTCTTTCTTAATGTATGAACTTTTAAAATTTGATCTAATATTGTTACTATGGTAGCTCACTGAAAATTATTATTGCACTTATTGCCAACTTTTGGCTCATGATAAAATATATCGTAAAAAACAGGGTGTATCATCTGATCGGCTTCGTTTATAGTCTACTGACTCATCTTAGCATTTACTGACTCATCTTAGCATTTACTGACTCATCTGACCAGTTACTGGCTCATCTGACCAGTTACTGACTCATCTGACCATTTGCTGACTCATCTGACCAGTTACTGACTCATCTGACCAGTTACTGACTCATCTGATCAGGTTACATACTCATCTTATCCATTTACTGACTCATCTGACCATTTGCTGACTCATCTGACCATTTACTGACTCATCGGACCAGTTACTGACTCATCTGACCAGTTACAGAGTTCATCTTAGCTATCATTTACTGACTCATCTGACCATTTGCTGACTCATCTGACCATTTACCGACCCATGTTATCATTTACTGACTCATCTTATCATTTACTGACTCATCCGACCATTTACTGACTCGTATTATCATTTTACTGATTCCTTTTATATTTACTGACTCAACTAATTATCAACTGATTTATCTTATGATATATTGGACAACTAATTATCTATCAATGACTCATCTTAATATTATCTACTGACTCATCTAATCACCTACTGACTCATCGTATTTAAATAGTTAATTGACACATCATCTGTCAGTTCCTTTCATTACCTACTAAATCAACTAATCATATACTGGTTCAACTTATCCACTAAATCAACTATTCATACTTCAGTTCAATATATTATCAACTGACTCAACTAATCATGTACTAGTTCAACCTATTATCTACCGACTCATCTATAATCATATGCTTTGCTTCTAAATAACAACTGACTCAACTAATAATACATAGCTCATCTAATCATCGAATGACTTCAAACACTAATTAGCAGAGGCGAGTTACTTACTCTTCGCTCCATATCATATTAAAAAGAAAAAGTCCCACCAAAAAAAGTCACATGCCTAAAACGTTAACCCAACCCTTGCTTCCTAGCCTTACACAGATACGTACTTAAAAATCTTTCAAAACCTCTTTACATAAAAAAATAAATAAATTTTCCTAAGAGATTGAACAAAATCACTGCTTTCAGATGGAATAAAAAAAAAACCAATAAAAAAAAAAAGGTTAATACTAGATTATCGCTGAGGCTGGGACGGAGGAGAAAAAAATCAGGGCAACCAGGCCACTCTGACATCAGCATTTGAATGTTGATTCGAACTGGCATCTGGCCAACAAAAAACACTCTGCAATGCCCACCACCTCCTTCTTCTTCTTCCCGCTCCCTGCCAGACGCCCGGAAGAAAAGATTACACGACAAAAAGAACAGGGCTGCGGAGATCGATTT
>JAGDYQ010000172.1:1454202-1553428 GCA_021962125.1 Bulinus truncatus | reverse complement strand
ATACATTGTTTTCAAAAAAAAAATACTGCATTTCAATAAATTTTTTTTCACCTTTTAATATGCATTTATGTTTTAACGGTTTCTCCCCCCATCCATCTGAGGTTACGGCTGAACAGTTGGTGCATTGAATACCCCCTTCCCCCCCCCCCCCTTATTCCCCCCGCTGCTTGCCTTTTGTGTTTCGGGGTATTGGCACAAGGCTATAATAGTCTTGAGATAAGGGGGTCTTATGGTAGGAGGGGGGGGGGGCGCGAGACATGAAACCAGGGGCTTTTCCCTATTGGTTCTTTATAAAGAAAATATATGTTATGTGCCCTTTGTTCTCAAGATCATTACAGGCGCGCACGCACGCACATACACACGCACACACACACACGCATACACACAGAGAAAGATACACGCAAACGCACACTAATCATCACAATAATTAGTATTTAATGTTACTAGGTTGTGGAACGTTTTAACGGCTACTTAGTCACTGTGTCACGGGGGGGGGGTCACCATAGTCATCCCATAATTTTCAGCCCTTCCCGTCATCCTTAAGATGTAAAGTAGGAAACAGGTAACTATGAAAGAGGTAAAAAGACTACTAATACAAAACAAATTGATAATATCCGATGCATCGCCTGGAGCTTCAAGTTAATACAAAGCTCTCTCAATCACCTAAACCTAAGGGATCATTGGGGCAGATGAAATGTAGAATTCACCTGTTTCAGTAAATGCGGCATATAAAGGGTTGGTGTGGTCAGCCCAACACCCAGCCGCTTTTACTCCCCTAACTTAAAGTCAGGTGACCCATTTAAAGCTGGGTGAACTTGGGGGGGGGGGGGGGGGGGCTTACATCAGGACCTGAAGAAAAAAATCCCAAAAACTCAGGTTCGAACTCAGGAATCTCCGGTTGATAGTCGAGCGCTCTACACCACACGACCACCCGTCTCCTTTCAAGTTAACGTACTATCTGCTAATGCTACGAGTAAGTTCAAGTATTTAACCGGTGGATTAATTAATTACTAATTTATGATTAGTAAACCATCTTACTACTATTATTCTTGTTCATTGTTCAATATCTGCTGGACGAGTGGCTGGCGAGAGCTTGTATGGTGTTGCTGATGATGTTTTGTTTGTGAGAAACCTCGTAAAGAAAAGGGCTTGAATTAAAAACAACAGACAAACGAACATCGGGAGTCTTGAAACCAGACGAAACAGATGACAGACTATTTTAGTAAAGGGTCCAGAAGGAGGGGTGGGGCGGGTACAGTGCTATGAGCGTGTCCGCTCTTCAACCCGTGATATCTTTCTAACTTATCACAGTTGCTGATTTCATCTTTGAGGCGTGGGTGTGGACAAGGGGCGCCAAAGAGCCGTCCGTTTGTGCGTGTGTGAATTCACTAGCTTTGGGCTGTTAATCAGGGTCGGGTTTTCTTCAGTTTATAGCTGTGAGACGGCTGTAAAACGGCTGTTAAACTAAGTGGGGGGGGGGGGGAGTCTGATGCTATTCATTTTTTTCATAAGGGATTGACAATCACGCAAAGATGTAAATAGTTTATATTTTTTTTTTAAAATAGTATTTTCATTTGATTTACAACGGCTAACTACGTGGCGGATAGATTTAAAAATCAATGGACCTCCCCGACACCCATCAATTAAAAATTACTTAGCTCTACCGGTCCGCGGCCCCGGTGGTTTGGGGGGACCACTGGTCTATAACAAAACAAAAAATCCGCTGAAAAAACAAAACAAAACGAAATATCAGTGCGGATACTTGTTGTTCTCGGGATTTCTGAAGTGACTGTCTCGTGGACCGCCATGCATGAACAAAATCTACAAGTCCTGGTGATTCCTCACAAATTCCCTCCAAAAAAAAATTAAATTCCTGGACCGCGCGTTTGTCATCGATATTGAATGTTTGCTTAATATTTATTGTTTTTTTTTTCCGTATGTCACGTGGTTATGAAAATGGGAGGGCTCATCTAGAAACCAGGTTTTTAAAAAAAAAATATCTTCACGTAGGCGTATTATTACAAGGGATGTGTGTCGTAGAGCGCTCGACTCTCGCGAGCTGAAGGTCTCGGGTCGGAACTCAGCGAATTTTCCCAGGTCCTGGTGAAATTATGTAGAAGGTACACCCCCCCCCCCTCATTGCACTCAGCTCCACAACGCGTGGCTACAAGGAAAACAGGTGAATTGGAAACTTACCGGCCCTTGAGTTTGTGTGCATGGGTTGTGGGCAATATTTTTTTTCGGCACTAAGTTTATTAACCAGATGGGTGGTGGTGCTGGTCGAAGGGTTCGAGCCCCAGCGGTGCCAGTCACCTAGGTCAGCCATTGTTATGCCCCCTCATCCCCCAAACAAAAATTGATTGAATAGAATACTACATCACACACACGCACACACACACACTCACACACATATATATATATATATATATATATATATATATATATATACATACATATAATAACAATTTGGGTTCTGCGTTAAATTGAAAGTAAAGAATTAATACAACAGTATTCCAGTTTAAAACACAATCACGAAAAAATCGGATCTGCCCGAAACCAAAAATAACCTAGTCTACCGATCAAGCCTAATGGGATATAACTCCATGCAAAGGTTTTGCATGGTAAAGTTAGTGTATATATATATATGTATATATATATATATATATATATATATATTCCTACAGTAGTTACTGGTTCAAAATTAGATCAAGTGACAAGCAACTCATCCTCACATGAACATCACAGAGACAGCCCTGTCTAAGTGGAGTGCAGCCATCATCAAGACCCTCAATACATCCACTGGCTGCTATCTTCCGCCTGTCGTTCAGGCTATCACTCGGCAGTTTACTTCATACAATCACACCATTCATCTGCTGTAGGTCAAGTCTTTCTGTGAAATTTTCTTTCTCTTGATCCGGCCCTTCGGTACCATAACTACAATTTAAGAACCCTTTTGTGGCCCCCGCAATTCTAAACAAAAAAAGTTGTGCCCACCATGCGTACAGGGCCGGTATGATGAAGATTATCATAACACACTAAAGCGTGTGTGTGTGTGGGAGACGGAAATTTGTTTCAAAATCGCCCCACAAGTCCACACAGCTTTAAATGGGTCAACCTGACTTTAAGTTGGGGAAGTAAAGGCGGCTGGGCGTTGTGCTAACCACACAATCCCTTCATATGCCGAGGTTATAGAAACAGATGAATTCTACACTTCATCTGCCCCGATGGCCCGTTAGGGCTAAGGGAACTTTTACTTTACTTTTTGAAGCGTCAGGAATATTATCAACGTCCCTGGTGTTCTCCGTGTGACCTGCTCAGTTGTCTGTTCTCTACCCAAAAAATTCCGAAAATTTCCCCCTAGCCTCATACTTTCGTTCATACCCCTCTCCCCAGTGACTCCCCACCCCCCCACACCTCCACATAATTTAAACTCTACCCCCGGGTCTCACGTGTACTCCGTCACCCGGAGCTTTTTTTTTAATATTTTTCTTTTTACATTATTCTTTTAATTTTATTTTATTACAGCCATCTCGTTCCCATGGTCACATAAAAGAACACTGACTCTAAATATCTATTTGGCTGTAAATCAAGACTGCTCTCCCCTTGACACACACACACACACACACACACACACACACACAAACTTATACAACACAAGCTTTAACTTGGATGGCAGTCGCGCGTTCCTATGGTGAATGACGCCGCAGTCCAATTCAAAAACTGAGCAACAGCCAATTTTCCTATATAGAGACGCGGGAGAACACACCCCTCCCTCCTCCGTTACCCTCTTTCCGCCCCCCCCCTTTTTTAGACATCTTTATCCTTTCTGCTAATATCAGCTACCCCTCCCCCCCCCCAACCCGCATCTACCTTTCCCCCCAACCGAAATCATACCCTGACCAGAATGTTAAGGGGATCTAACTCCTACCTCCCAAGAAACGTAACTACGAGATTATCGTAAAGAATTAAATCCCCTACCCCCACCCCCTACACACACACACATAGTAGACGCTATTATTTAAGGAAGGAGCGGGATGGGGGGGGGATATTCTAGAAGGGTTTAAAAAGAAAATGGGGTTTCGGTGAGGGTCGGAAGGGGTCGCTAGACGGCTGAGGTAGATGGGGCGCAACCCTCATCTCTGGAAAAGAACAGGTGGGTGGGGGGAGGGGGGAAGAGGGAGGTGGATGGAAGGGCCCTGGAAAGAAGGAAGCGGTCTGCGCACAAGTATTACTGGGTTTTACGTGTCGGCTTTTAAAAGACGCCGCGACCTTGTGACACCTGGGTTAAGTCGGTCACGTGATGTGGGCAGAATTTTACTCCACCACCCCCTCTCGCTACACCCCCTCCCTCCCTCTCATACCCTACTTCTCTCTCTGTCTCTCTCTCTCTCTCTCTCTCTCTCTCTCTCTCTCTGTCGCTCTCTCTCTCACACACACACCCTTCTTCTCCGCCGAGTCCCCTCTGCGCCCCCTACCTTCATTCGACTCAAGACAAAGGAATTACGGAAGGAAAAAAAACAACACAGACAAAGGGCTTTGTTTTTTTTTTTTTCTATTATTATTTTTGTTTTCTTCACAAAAGAACGGATAGATGCACAAACTGCAAGTGTGTACCACAATAGGCGTCAGGCTTATATACACACTAACACACACATTATATATATATATACTAGCTGTACCCTGAAAAAAACCTTTGAACAGAGTTATATCCCCTTAGGTTTGATTAGTAGGCTAGGTTATTTCTGGTTTCGGACAGATCCGATTTTTTCATGATTTTTATTACTATTGTTTATGTTTGACGATTTTTAAACTGGAATACTATTGTATTAATTCTTTACTTTCGATTTAACGCAGAACCCACACCGCTATTAATTATATAATATTGAAGTATGCGCATAAATGTATAAGCAAATAAAAACATTAAAAAAAAAAAACAACAAACAAGCAAGAACTAGTAGTGTACACAAACATGTACACACAAAACCGTTCTTAGGGTTTTAAAGGGAGGGAGGGAGGGCGGGTCGGAAGGGGGGGCGTAGTCGGCGACTTTTAGGTCTATGTGTGGTGGGGGGGAGGGGGCGTAGGCTACAGTCAACGTTGGGTTCCCCTGAAGCATCAGAAGTGATGAGAAATTTTATTTGCAGGTGGGGCGTCTGTAAATGTGTGTATGTGGGGGAGTGGGGGTTGTGGTGTTAGGGTAGTCTGCATATTTGTAAACCTTTTTTTTTTTGCTACTCCCCCCACCCCACTTGATCACAGTATAAATTTAAAGTTTAATTTATTGTAGCTTTTAAGTATGAATTTTCAAATTCATCACGCAACTCAAGATGTGTGAATCAGTTCTGTAGGAAATAAAATGGACGACTATCAAACTATGACAGGCCTGAGTTGCCAACAGTCAGACCCGCCACAAGGAAGGGCTGTCTCAGCACTTTCCATGGGCCACGTGATAAAATGACTAAAAATGATGTGGTGGAATGATAGGGGTGTCAGGGAGAGGGAAGCCCCCCCCCCAGTTTTTCAAAGATCATTAGAAGCCCATAATATGCACCGTGCGGCGTTGAAAGATTCTAATTCTACTTCTGTCTAGGGCCCCCAAAAAATGTGCATTATGATAATCATATGATCAACACCAATTCGGCCAACTCGTCGATATTAATAATCAACTTCCGAACACTTGATCAATGTTCAAACTAAAAAAAAAAAAAAAATCACCCATCTTACCTACCACCACAACCGCCACCGCCACCGGCACCCTCCCTCACTCTCTCTTTCTCAACAGGTTCCCCCTTGTCTACGTCTTCAATCTATCCCATAGAAGGAGTCTTGCCCCCGCTATGATCTCGTCTATACGAGCATGTTTCTACGTGGTGCCACGTCTTAACGGAAAAAAGGACGGAGAGGGTGGGGGTTCAGGAGGGGGGTTGTGATTCGTCTGGCTTCGAGCCAAAAGCGCGCACACACACACACACACACAAACACACACACACACACAAGCAACCAAGGAGGTTGTGGGGATGGGGTGGAGGTGGGCGAAAATAGGGAATCGAATAGCGCTCCACGAGAATCTCTTTGTGTGTATCGGTGATCTATCACACGATATCAGATCGAGGGCTTGTCGAAGCTTGCAGTGGTGCGATCAGCATTGATTAGTCTCTCTCTCTCTCTCTCTCTCTCTCTCTCTCTCTCTCTCTCCCTCTCTTTCTCTCTCTTATAGTATGTATTTGTCTGATTGTTGTTCAGAATGTTCCCTCCCCTCTTTCCCTCCTCTTTTTTCAAGCAAAGGTCAGGTCACTTGTGGGGTTTGATTTTCATGAACAAAGAATCAATGATGCGATTTGAACCTCCACCCCGACATTTTTTTATTGTTCCGCCGTTACATAAACCCACTGGCCTGTATCACTAAAGTTGACAGTAACGTCGTTACTTTGAAGCTTACACATATTTTTTTTATTGTTCTTTTCTAATCTTCTGTTGCTGTTACATCCGTGGTGCTTTGATCGTGATATGGGTGTCCAAAAACTGCAGCCCGTGGGCCGCACGTTACCCTTAACGAGCTGGAATTAGGCCGGCGAAGTGAGTCGAAACAATACTACAAGAAAGTAAATTTATGTGTGACCCACCAGTACCCCGGGGTTTCATCAAAGGCAAATACTAAAAGTTTAGAAACCACTGTTGTAAATTATATGTTTAAATATTAGTTTTTATGTAGAATACCAAGGCAATGTTTTGAAATGGGTCGACAGAATTTTTTAAAATATTCATTTCATTTTTTATCGTATAGTAATAATTATAAGCTATATACCACAGCTATTCCTAATACAAGCGAATGTAATGTATTTATTGTTCTTCCATTGATCCGTCATCTTATCATAGGGAATTGACGTATACTTGGGGTTATTGCGACCTTATTCTCTGACGGGCCGGATGTCACGTGGTCGGTTGCTAGGTGAAGAAAGCATGTAAGCAGAGAAATAAAAAGAAAAATGGCGTCAACGAAGTATAGTACGTAACTGGGTTTTGTGTGTGTGTGTCTTTGCGTGCATGCGTGCGTGTTAATTTGACGAATACCGGCCACGATATAGAGATAAGATGTTGTTACACAAATATAGCTCGGTCTGTTTTCCTTTATTTTTACCTTCTTCTTTCATCTGTTACACAGATATAGCTGAGACTAATGGGTTCTAGACTTTACTACCGTTTGTTACTCTGTATCCTGGACTTGTGTCAACACACACTCACACAAAGATACACACACACACACACATACACCCATTCACACACCAATAAAGCGATGAAGGATGACATTCCCCCCCCCCCTTCTCAAATCGTTTGGGTTAAATAAAATATGGTGATTCAGTGTGTGACGCCCTCTGTAAGGGTGAAATGAAATCAGTCAGATCCTATAAAACCAACAATGGGATAGTTTTTTTATGGTGACTTTCTTTCATCCACCACCGGAGCCGATAGTGCAATGACCATGGAGTCATCTAACCGCCTAGGTTCAAATCCCAAAAAATATATGGCCTCTAAGGCTCGTTAAATCAGGGAAGTCGACAACTAAAATTGATCACCCTGAAAAAAAAATATTTACCGATTACGGCCCCTAACTGATCACACGTACCTATAGCAGACTACTATTCCCAAATTGATGGCGGGGGGAGGGGGGGCGGGCACCTAATTCCCCTTGCCCCTACATCCCTGACCCTGGTTCAGTCAATGAACAAAGACGTTGTCTCACCACACAAAACAATGTGACCAGATGGCCAAGTTAATGAGTTGGTTCCCTTCCATCATAAAAAATAGAATATATTATATAGCCTATATATAATATTCCGTGATGTCGACATCTCAGGTTAAATTTTAATCAACTGAAATTTTGCGATTAAGGGATTGGGGGGGGGGGGATGTGAGGGGGTGGAACAATGAGCACGGTCCCATATAGCCCTCCTTTGTTTGACACGCCATGTATTAAATATGTACACCCCCCCCCCCCCTTACTACCTCCATCCCTCCGTTGAGATGGTATCAACTGAAGCGTGTTATTAATAAACGCGGTAGAGAGAGAGAGAGAGAGAGAGAGAGAGAGAGAGAGAGAGAGAGAGAGAGAGAGAGAGAGAGAGAGAGAGAGAGAGAGAGAGAGAGAGAGAGAGAGAGAGAGAGAGAGAGAGAGAGAGAGAGAGAGAGAGAGAGAGAGAGAGAGAGAGAGAGAGAGAGAGAGAGAGAGAGAGAGAGAGAGAGAGAGAGAGAGAGAGAGAGAGAGAGAGAGAGAGAGAGAGAGAGAGAGAGAGAGAGAGAGAGAGAGAGAGAGAGAGAGAGAGAGAGAGAGAGAGAGAGAGAGAGAGAGAGAGAGAGAGAGAGAGAGAGAGAGAGAGAGAGAGAGAGAGAGAGAGAGAGAGAGAGAGAGAGAGAGAGAGAGAGAGAGAGAGAGAGAGAGAGAGAGAGAGAGAGAGAGAGAGAGAGAGAGAGAGAGAGAGATGCTCAATGAATCATCCATGGAGCCAACTGTCGAGGGTAAAAAAAAACCCCGACTCAAAGATCCTTATATTTTTTTTTTCTTTTACTTCTTTGTACATGTATTTTAATAAGTAAGAAATAATAAAGGATGGAGACGAATTCCAAGGTGTATTGTCCTCTCTTTCTCTCTCTCTACCCCGGTGTATGTGACCCCCCCCCCCATCATGTGTGTCTGAATGTGTGTTTGTAGACCGGTATTAAGTTCATCGGGGGTAATTAATAAATGATAAAAAAGGACTCTGAAAGGGGGGAGGGGGCAGTTCAGGTAAGCGTATGACACGACAAGTCAACTGGCGCGTGCATGCGTGCGTGCGTGTGTGTGTGTGTGGGTGGAGCTGGGCTCAGGTGGATGAAAGGGGGGATGTAGGGGAAGGGTTCGGGTGATAACATTATGACACCTGCAAGTAGGTACGACAGATTCCTAGCAAAGTTATATTGTACCAATCTATATAACAGGAACCACCCCCCCTCTGGGTCGTATAATTTGTGCTAATGGTAAACAAAATAAATTATTAGGGCTTGATGTACTTTATCGTGTTGAGAACAAAGAGAAAAAAAAACGGGGAATGTTAAATAAGTGAACCGGAAGTAAACAAAACCTTGTGAGTTCAAAAAAATAATATTTTTTTAATCATACAGGGGTGGGGGGGGGGGAGGGGCACTGTTTCCCAAAAGTGTGGTAGGCGTATTCCATGCACGCGAAAAGTTTGTCGTGGGTACGCGCTGCATATGGCTACAGCCCCGTACCGTGAAAATTCTACAGCAGGGGCCAGGCCAATAGCGGGGGGAGGGGGGGCAGGAAAAAATGTTACTAAGTAGAGTAAACAAGCAGATGGGGCGTCACCCCCCCCCCCCGCACGCTACTGGCTGTATGGCTGAGAATAGTAGGTAAACATGTTTGGCTAAAGCGACAACAATGAAATGATGGAAGAAGAAACCAGGACCGTAAAGACAATAACAAGGGGGGTAATCAGTATTACAAACAATCTAAAAGATGGGGTACATCGATGTCGAAAGTTTGGGAAACACTGATACAAGGCAATGAGAAATCACCGTCCATGTCTCTCTGTGGTGCCCCCGAAACCATTGCGCTTTTCGGAAATGGTGGGGATGAAAAAAAAGGGGCACTACGAAAACCGCCCAAAAGTGGTTTACATGCTCTAAGAGATAGACACCTCATCCTGACAGTGTCTTCAAAGATCTAACTCAACGATTAAAAATTTTAATCGAAATTAACGCATAATTAAAAAAATTATCGCAAATTAACGCATATTTAATCGAAAAAATATTTTATTTATTAATTGTAACATTTTTTAATTCTATCAACATGCCATATTATAATATAATAACAACGTGTTATTTTTTCGCACTTACTTGGCCTAAGAAATAGATTATTAAACCTTTGTGTGTGTGTGTGTGTGACGTCTTTGACAAGCCAGACCTTGAAATGTTCGACTCATTTTTGACGCGAGCATGTAAGCATCCTTGTTCATTTGTTCTCAGTCTCACATGTGGGTCGCGACTTGTTATAAAGTGTGTCGTCAACAGGAAAGAAAGAACAACAGAAGATGAAAAATGAAAGCCGACCGATAACATCAAATAGTGTCATTTAACACAATATTTTTTTATTAATATAACTGACAGACCGATAAATAACATTCTTTTTTGTTGTTCACTAAAACATTGAACAAATAGTTTATAGTAAGAAAGTAAATGAATGAAAGAATATAAGAATAACATTTATAGACTGCGAAGCGCAAAGCAAAAACTTCAAAAGATTAAAAGTAGATTTGTCCTTCAACTCGCCGACTGTGGTTGTATTGGTTGGGAGGTGGGTGGTGTTAATATTGGTAGATGACGTCACTTACCAACCACAAGTTACATTGTTTCAAAGCCATGACACTTGTCAATCAATCTATAACACGTGCAGATGTTCATTAATTGCATCATTCAGGGTCATAAGTTTGAATTAGGAAATGGCCATCCTATTGTTTCAAGGTCATATTGCTGATATGATTTATTTAAACGTGACACTCTGTGTTCGGGTCTTTTTTTCTTCCTTTTTTTTTTTAAATCTCTTCTGATCTGGTTATAGAATTTGGGTTATCTACTGATTTTTTTTTTATTTCATCTGCAACTCTGAAATAACACCATTTGGGTAAAATTTAACGCATTTAGGTGTTTGTGTTAAAAAATGTAATCGCATATTTTTAACGCATTAATTACGCTTTAATTGCAGTAAATCAACAGCCATATATACAATTTAACTCAGTATCACAATAATTATGAAAAATACAGCCACTGTCTCGGGTACAGATGTATTAGCAAGATGTTATACTATCAAAATACGATACAAAATTATGCGCAAAAAAATGATGATACAATTTTCTAGCATCTCGTTATTTTGGTCTAATTATAAACGGGTTCATTATACCTCCACCAATACACTACAGTATATAATGTAAACTAGTGAATGAAAGTTTTCTCTTTTCACATCGACCGGGAAGGGAGCAGGAGTTTACTTGTCGAAGGGCTAAATAACCAAAACCTTCATCATATATTACAAGTAGGGCTTCAGTCGACATACCTGGGGGTGAGGGTATGTGCGAATTGCGGCAGGGTGGGTGTGGTAGATCTACTTAATAAGTGGACTGAACTTAAACTTCAAATGGTGAAATTCTGTTATTTATCGTTTTGGTGAACTTTCCGCATTTAGTCAAATTAACGCATTTAAGTGTTGCGTTAAAAATTTTAATCGCAAATTTTTTTTGACGCGTTAATCGCAAATTAACGCAGTTTAATCAGCAGCCCTAATATATATATATATATATATATATATATATATATATATATATATATATATATATATATATATATATATATGTGTGTGTGTGTGTGTGTGTGTGTGTGTGTGTGTGTCGTCCATATTTGAATCATCGCCATTGTTAGATGCAGGCCGATCTTTTTCCTTCAAAGCCTTTTGACTGCCCTTGGTTTGATTCTTACCCGTTCCTTGAATACAGTATATATAGTCAATACATTTTTTTTGTTTATTTAGAAAATGTAGTTTATTATTCTTAGTTGTTGTTTTTTTTTTAAAAAGGATTAGTGTATGACAACAAATGACGTCGAATGTTATCCCAACGATTCTTCCCTCCTTTTGGTACAGAGTAGGCCTTCTTGTTCAGTCACCTTACCGCCTTCAATCTACCAAGGGCAAGAACAAACTCACTAAAACCTAGAGGGGCAGACTACGGGGGAGGGAGAGAGTGAGAGAGAGAGAGAGAGAGAGAGAGAGAGAGAGAGAGAGAGAGAGAGAGAGAGAAGAGAAGAGAGAACAAATTTCATAAAGATGTGCCTGTGCAGAGCCCTTCGCAAAGATTTGCCCGCTGGTGCACCCGGCCTCAAATCCGAACCCCGCACCCACCATATCACCACTTCTGCCTCATTCATTTCCCATCTCAGCCAGTCAGTACTCTCCCCCCCCTACCGTTGTAAAATTAACATATATAGTCAGAGGCGCAACTAGACCAAACTTTTGGGGGGGGGGCGGGCAAAAAAGTCACTTGTATTAAAAAAAAACACATTATTTATATACTTGTATTTTATTTTAAACAAATTTTGGTCTAATCTTTTAATTTTTTTTTATTTCGGAAGGGGGCAAATGCCCCCAATGCCCCGCCCTCCCCAGTTGCACCACTGTATACAGTTAGGCATAACGGATTTGCTGAGTGTATTCTCCCAGTATCTCAAGACTGTGGTCGTTCATTGCATTTAAAAAAGTAAAGTTCCCTTAGCCCTAACGGGCCATCGGGGCAGATGAAGTGTAGAATTAATCTGTTTCAGTAACCTCGGCATATGAAGCGATTGTGTGGTTAGCACAACGCCCAGCCGCCTTTACTTCCCCCAACTTAAAGTCAGGTACCCATTTAAAGCTGGGTGGACTTGTGTGCAGCGGCGTAGCGTGGGTATCGGCCGCCCAGGGCGGAAGACGATTTTGCCGCCCTCTCATTTAGGTATTTGAATTTAATCTATACATTTTGCCGCCCCTCCTAAAAAGTAATAAAAAGTGCCGCCCGGTGCGGACCGCACCCACCGCCCCCCCCCCAGGTACGCCACTGCTTGTGTGGGACGATTTTACACCAAATTTCACCTGGAAAAATTCCATGGGCCTCACCGAGGATCGTTCATTGCATTCGCTCCTCTTAAATTCCATAAAACCCAAAATTCTTATAGATAAATAAAAAAAAAATCAACAACAAAAAAAAAAACAAACCCTGCCACCGAACCGACTGGCCCGCAAAAGATTATTATTATTATGCACATCATGAATAACGGAAAAACCGTGAATGCAAAGATGGATGGAACAGATGAAAGAAAATGGTAATATATTTTTTTTAAAAAAAAAGAAAAAAAAAATTTGTCCACAATAGATTCACATAGCATAAAGTGTGGGAAATTTTTGTATAGATTTTTTTTTTAAATAGTAAACCTCATAAAAAAAAACACCAGCAGATCAAAAGACGCCTCCCCCCCCCCCACCCCCTCCCTTCTCCTGTTTACATTCTCCATCCAAAAGCATAAAAGAAGAAAAAAAAAATAGCATAATTTTATCAGTACCCGAGGATTTGAAAGAAAAAAAAAGCGAGGGTGTTAAAAAAAAAGCGCACCATTTTATTTTATTATTTCAATTGTTCATAGGTGAGAGTGGATTTGTACGAATGAAAAACGTCATAACGAAAGTCAGAAGTGTTTAAAAATACATTTAAAAAAAAATATATACGTTTGAAAATCATGTTATCAAGAAATACAGATTATTTTATGGTGCTATTGGCAGAGTAAACAAATATTATTTTAAAAAAAAAAATAGTAGTCTAGGTATTTTTCCCTCTTTAATTTATTTTTTATTAATTTTTTTTTTTTTTTGAAGTGTAAGTAGTGACTTATAATAAAATTGTTTCGTACTAATTAGTTCGAAATTTACATTTCAAAATAAGTGCAGATGTTCTCAATTATTCTTTTACACTTCGCTACCTACTGTGATGATTGTTACCTTTTTATTGTGTAACATTTAAAGAAAGAGTTGTTTTTTTGTTTTTCTGTGGACATTTATACTCATTGTGACTAGATAATTAAAAGTCTCGATAGAAGACATCTAAACAGTTTGGGCTGGGGTTTGGGGTGGAGGTGGGTGGGGCTGAAAACGGCCACAATGATGGACTATCCATAACAACGGTTCTGCTAGTATACGACAATCCCATAGTTTTTGGACATCAATAAATAATATCAATTGGAACCAGAGAAAATGTGATTGCTTATTTTTTTCCCGCTTATTTTCCTCTCTTGATGACAATGTGTACAAATCAACATTATTGTAGGTATATTATTATGTTGATAACTGTTGGGACAGGTATATTACTATGTTGATTACTGCTGGTAGAGGTATATTACTATGTTGATTACTGTTGGTACAGGTATATTACTATGTTGATTACTGTTGGTACAAGTATATTATTATGTTGATTATTGTTGGTACAGGTATATTACTATGTTGATTGTTGTTGGTATAGGTATATTACTATGTTAATTACTGTTGGTACAGGTATATTACTATTTTGATTGTTGTTGGTACAGGTTTATTACTATTTTGATTACTGTTGGTGCAGGTATATTACTATTTTGATTACTGTTGGTACAAGTATATTATTATGTTGATTACTATTGGTACAGGTATATTACTATGTTAATTATTATTGGTACAGGTATATTACTATGTTGATTGTTGTTGGTGCAAGTATATTACTATGTTGATTATTGTTGGTGCAAGTATATTACTATGTTGATTATTGTTGGTACACGTATATTACATATTTACAATGTAGATCATTATTGGTACAAGTATATTTATATTACTATTCAGTTGTCAAAGATAACGTCAGTGCTACAGGCTTATTTTAATACTGCATTTCGATTTCTCATTCTATCGGTCAATACTAATATCAAATTTTAAGACACCCAATAATTTCGATAAAGTGGTTGGTCAAGTTGGAGAAGAATCAGTTGCGTGTCTTCGTCTGGACTGTCCACTTTTCTGATAGCTGACCATAGCAATACTTTTTGAGAAAATATAATTCCGCCCTATTCTTGTCTAGATTTAAAAAAAAAATACAACAGGAGAAAGTGGCAAATAAAAGAGTACGGCTTTCTCGCAACGAACCAATAGCTGGGGGGAAAAAAATGAAACAGCCAGTCAGCGATATAGGCTCCGCCCACTCTTCAAAAGCTAACGGTTCGATTGTTTGAGATTGCCCCCCCCCCCTCCCCTTTTACCCACTTTTTTTTAAATTGCACGTGAAGGGAAGGGAGAGGTAAGGGGGGAAAAAACCGGCGAGAGAGAGGCGAGTGACGATGGAACCAAGTTGTGTGTGTGTAAACAATGGGCACAGCTCGAGGGCTATTCATCAGCGATTAATTTTCACTAATGAACAAATACATACTATAGCAACGCTGTATTTCTGATATGTTTCGAAGAGAAATTAGGATATGTGTTTATAGTTTGTCGAGAATTCAGAAGTTTGTTTTGAAATTAGGAGCATAAATGTAAACAATTTCTTACCTTTCAGCGGACGCGGCCTTGATTGCTTTCGACGCGACATCCTCCTTTCAATCCAAAAACGCGCCTCAGCAGACGGCTGATCGAATTTATCGGCAGCGAATGCGAGGCCAGTGTGTTTTGATGCTTCTGTAACTTCGTTGACTAAGAAAAAATTCGATCAAAGCATGCGCAGTGCCATCGTCTGCTGGCATCTTTATTTTCGTCTTCGGTCGAGTTTGGAATGGGAGGGGGAGGGGGGTGTTGAATAGTGGTGACGTGAATTGGTAATTTTTTTTATTTTTTTTATATTTCAGATCGGGTTATCTTGCTACACGTTACGACATGCTGTAGTTTGAAACCAATCACTAAAAGACTGGATTTAAGACTGGATAAATAATAGTTCGAACCGTCTGGGTTCTTGTAAAAAAAAAAAAACACACATATATCATTGCTGTTACGTTGGCGGATAGTCCTAATACTAATCCTGACCACGTACAGATCTTTGTCTAGAAGTATGAGAGAGTAGATGTATATGTTCTGGTGACAATATTTATATTTTCACAGCTCACGTTCAACCTCCGCTAATAAGTCAACAAAATACCGGTTTCTTTGCTGATAACACAAGTTTATTATGTAGATATGTTGACGCCAGTTCTCACATACAGTACTTCAGCTTAGTCCTACTCTTCCGCTCCTGCTCTCTAGTTCTCAGTCTCGCTTCTCTCTCTCCTCCTCTCTGACTTACACACAAAAGCGTCCTGCTTATATACAGTACACAATTGGCTTTGACACCGGTGATTAATTATTCCTAATTAATTCTCAGTCCAACTGACTCTACACTCGGGATAATTTATGTGACGGGTCTGTTGGTGGGGAATCTAAATAAGGAAACCTATGACACTTTCTAACTCAGTTATCCCTCGTGAGAAGATTCTGCCCCACGACTTTCGTAACGGTTCCAACTTCATCCTATGTGTCACGGTCACGAACATTCCT
This sequence comes from Bulinus truncatus, assembly GCA_021962125.1. Lineage (NCBI taxonomy): Eukaryota > Metazoa > Mollusca > Gastropoda > Planorbidae > Bulinus > Bulinus truncatus. The sequence goes on along the minus strand of JAGDYQ010000172.1, from coordinate 1,537,320 downwards.
TCCCAGGTAAATTTTCTCCGTGAGCTCTCAGTACCACAGGAGACTCACAACTAATTAACATGGAGGGGTGATGGGGCGTGCTCTCGCGTAAATTATTCTTCTATCTGGTCACAATGGTGCACCCCCCCTCCCCACGCACATTTTGTTCCTAAACCGTAAACTATTGTGCTAAAATAACCTACATCGTAACAATTGCGTAAAATGTTTAGTTAAATTTCAAATATTGCAGTTGGATGCGGTTGTTGACGGGTGCAATCCTCCATCTCTGCATTCAAGTGAAATACAAATATTTGCGGTCCTACTGGCGGATGGCTACTCGTGTACACGGGGACCGTTCCTAAGTCTTTTGGGAGCCCAATGCAGAGATTCCCAAAATGTTTGTTGGGCCCAAGGGCAATCCTCTTTACATAAGGCTTAATATAAATTAATCCTGCTGCCAGGAGGGGGGGGGAGGGGGGGGTTAGCGGTTAGGGAAAGGTCTATTTTTGCCTATCCATAAGAACAGTGATATGCAGGGCTCGATTTACCGCCGGGGATGCAGGGGATATCCCCGGCACTGAGAACTTGTCATCCCCGGCTCTGCTTCAGCTAACATATCCCTGCCGGGGATGAAACCATAGACATTTATCCCCCCGGGCTCTGCAGAATTTTTTTGTTCATCTCCCGGCACTGTTTTTTTTTTCTTAAATCGAACACTGGTGATATGTATGCATCTACCTAAGGCCTGGAGGTGGGTTCAAACGCTCAACTGTCGTCCAGAGGGTCTCGGGTTCTATCTCCGGTGATGACCAATGGATATTTCAGGTCATGGCTAAAGTCCCCGCTACATCTAATATATTTCGTGCCGTCCTTACAGGGGCGTCACACACCTAGGGCTCGGATGATTTTAAAACAAAATATTTATAAAAAAAACAGAAGATAGGTGAATAGATCATCGATAAACGATTCGAGCATGTACACCTATGGCCACCTGTGCTACACCAGCCCTTTATTATATGCCATGGTTACAGAAACGATAAGGCAAAAATTAATTGATTTACAATCTGTTAAGCATGATTTCTCCGCTATTTCTCTATTTGATACAAAACTAATACTTTTTTTTTTGTTGTATTCTGCATAGTAAAAGGAAAGGGGGAAACAATCCTTACATAAAGCTAAATTACGTTTTCTTTCTCTATCTGCCATCGCAGTTTTCTTTGCAGGTCGGAGGGTAGGGGGTCATAGTGCGTCGTACAAAGCGTTAACGTGTGAGAGCCGCTGCAATAGATCGATTGACAGATATGTGTGTGTGTGTGTGTGTGTGTGTGTGTGCTTAGATAAATGTTAAATGTTTCAATCTTTGAATGAATTATAACGTTTTTTATATATGGCCTCGTGCCAGATGACATCAAATAGATTATTCCAATGTATCTATCTATCTATCTATCTATCTATCTATCTATCTATCTATCTATCTATCTATCTATCTATCTATCTATCTATCTATCTATCTATCTATCTATCTATCTATCTATCTGGCTATCTATCTGTCTATCTGTCTATCTATCTATCTATCTATCTATCTATCTATCTATCTATCTATCTATCTATCTATCTATCTATCTATCTATCTATCTATCTATCTATCTATCTATCTATCTATCTATCTATCTATCTATCTATGACACTTTTATTTTCTTTAACTTATATCATTTTTTACTTTGCAGGTGTGTCACTGAGTGGAGAAAGTTTAAGAACCACCGCATTAAGAGATTATCACGTACAGTTTTCAACACCTTCAAAAGTGTATCTGATGAGGTTGTGAGCTCGCATGTCTCGGTGCATGCAGCCAGTTCAAATCTCAGTGTAGGCCATATTATCTATGGCCGCTTCATTTTTCACTGCTGACACCGTTTTGGAAAGGGGGTGGGTGGCCAGTGGCGGCAGGGCCGAACCTAGGGATTAAGGGGCCCGGGGGCTTGGCCTTTTTGATGCCCCCCTTGCATTTTGATACTCGACACCATGACATGAGATAATGTACTTAATATTTAATGTAAAAAAAATTGCCCCCCCCCCTCAAGCTGGGGACCAGGGGTGGGGGACTTTCGGATTAGGACCCTTCCTCCTCCCCATCCTAGGTACGCCTCTGAGTGGCGGGTCGTCTTTGGGCACTGCGGAACTGCAGCACCCTCTAATTCCAGTTGATACAATATATAAATATTCCTTTTGTCTTTTCATTAAATTTGTACAGTATATATATAATCCATATTCTTAATGTCTGTAGATATATTTAAGAAGCCCACGTGTATGAAATCTTAGCTAGTAGCCGCCTCTGGTGGCGGGTATTCAAAGGGCTCCCTTAATACTGTTTGTCCTAGTCGGATCCTTCCCCTCCTCCAAAATACTCCTCAAGGGCCGCCCACTGGCTTGATCGTAAGATGATATCAAATGTATATAGTGATATCAAGCATATCGTTGGTTGGGTGGTCTAATATATTTTCAACTGCAGGAAGTAGTTTCCCGATTCTAAAAATAGATTTATTGATGTTGAACTTAACTACAACTATTGGGAATAAGGAAGGGACCGGGGGGGGGGGGGAGAATGGGTTGTTCGTACATATCCAATGTTTGATTTATATTGGCATGAAGGAAACACGGTGTAAGAGAGGGATTAGAGGGGTTGACTTGTAGAAACATGTAGGACATATTGTATGACATCTTTTGAAGTAGGCTGAGAAGGGGGGTAGGAGGGGTCAGAGAGATGAGGAAGGTGGTGGGGGTGGGGGTAGTGAACTTTGACATCCGTTTCCGTTCCCCGCTCTGAAAGTCTTTGGGTTTTTTTTTTTTTCTTTTTAATATACGATCTTTTTGTTATACAAGGCCCTTGAGACGAACAACCCACTTGATGCTCTCTCAATATGGTATCCAACGAGCAACAAATGGAAGGAGAGGGATGAGGAGTGTGTGTGTGGGGGGGGATAGGATTAATAAGAACGCGTACATACACACATACACACATACCAACACAAGTACCAAACACACGTTCACACTTCACAAGAGCACACATGTTTTTTGTTTGTTTCCTAGTCCCTGGTGGGGCAACTCTTCCCCACAGATGTCGTCGAGACCAACTATGTTTTGCAAGATTTACCGCCCTCTTCACGTCCTCACAATGAGCCAAATACGCCATTGTTGTTGTTGCTAGATTGTTTTTTTTTTGTACGGATGTATTGAGATACAACAACCGAAAGTATTGCCAACCATAAACTTGGAATGGTTCTTCTTAAAAAAGAATATATATATATATATATATATATATATATATATATATATATATATATATATATATATATATATAAATAAAAAGATAATAAAAAAACTTTAAACAACCGCACTCTTTCGCTATACCACGTCGCCCCCTCCCACCTACCCGCCCTCCCCTCCCGCTCTCTCGCCACCACCTACCACCCCTTCCCCCTATCCGTTATTCAATCGAAAATGACCTAACAGCCTGTGTTGTTGTTGTGGTGTCATAAGTTGTGTGTTTATTTTCTTAGAAATAGGCGGTGTATTTTTTTAAATTTATTAATTCTGGGTTGTCAGTTTGAAGTAGCAGCGCAACGACATGTATGTGCACACATACGTACTGTGTGTGTGTGTGTGTGTTTGCGTGTGTTTGTATTGATCGATCAAACATGACTGTGTATTGATAACTCGCTGACATGAACGTCAAGTCAAGTACCGTTTACCGATTCCCCCCCCCCCCCCCCCCATTACCTTTTATTGGGCCCTTCCCCCCCCCCTCTTCTCTCATCCAAATCTTCTTCTATATTCCCCCCACTCCGTATGCCATCGCCCAGTATTTATTTAGCCGCTATTCAAATCGTGTGACGCAAAAATCAAAGCGTGTCGGACGTTGTATCAATACCCAAAAAACTAAAGAGCGGTTTCTTTCCCCCTCCTCCTCTCTGCGTTAGTCTGAATGTTTTTATCACAAATATGTGTTAAGTTGATGTATCACTCACGTACCGTGGCTATTCTAAATAGGGAATAACACCCCCCCCACCCATTTCCCGCCCAACTAGAGACGTCGTCGTCAGGTCTTTGGGTGGGCCGTAGGTAGAGAATAGTAGGGACTTTCAGATATATTTCGGGGCCATAGGAAGAAAATTTTAAATATAACTTAGGGCCTTAGGTAAACGCATGTTACCGATTGCCCCGAATTGGGCCCCGCGCCTGGCAGGGGCCCCGCATTTTACACTTAGCATATCACTATCGGTCATATATCACGTGCTAGAAGAGGGGCGGGCCTTGCAAGCATCCGATAAATTGGGCCCCGCAGTTCGTAAGACCAGCCCTGTCTTCAGGACACTGATGATATATGACTTTTATAGAAATTAGTACTGGAATGGGGGCCCTTTGGCAATGTGGCCCCATTCGGTAGCATTATTTTCCGATCCCATATAGTTCCAGTGAGTAATCCATGGAGGACAGCTCACAAAAAGCTTCCAGGTGCGAACTGGAGTTAGACACGGATGCTTGTTGTCACCATTCCTTTTCCTTCATGCAATTGACTGGATCATGAAGAAATCCACCAGAGAACGAAAAAATGGAATCCAGTGGACATTACTGAGCCAGCTTGACGACCTAGACTTCGCAGACGATCTTGCTCTACTCTCCCACAGCCAACAACAGATGCAGGAGAAGACAAAGTCTCAGCCGCAGCGCTCGAGGTCGGCCTCAATATAAACCAGCACAAATCCCGTCACCCTACAAGGAAGACAGCTGGAAGAGGTGCAGTCCTTCGTTTACTTGGGGAGTATTATAGATCAGCAGGGTGGCACAGAGGCAGATGTCAAATCAAGAATTGGTAAAGCCCGAGCCGCCTTCATGCAGCTAAAGAATGTCTGGTCCTCCAGAGAGTTGTCCTTAGACATTAAGATTCGACTCTATAACACCAACGTCAAATCAGTCCTGCTGTATGGAGCGGAAACGTGGAAGATGTCTAAGACCACACTAAAGAAAGTCCAAACATTTACAAACAGCTGCCTCAGAAGAATCCTCCAAATTCGCTGGCCAGACACCATCAGCAATGTCAGCCTTTTGGAAAAGATCTGCCAACTCTCAGCTGAAGAAGAGATCAGAAAAAGGCGATGGGGCGGGATAGGATACACCTTACGCAAACCAGCAGCCAGTATCACAAGGCAGGCTCTGAGGTGGAACCCCCAAGGTAAACGGAAGAGAGGCCGCCCAAGAAATACCTGGCGTCGAGACCTAATAATTATGCTTCGTGTTTATTTTAATTTAATTCTTTTTTTAATGTACGAACTTGAAAATTTCATCTTGTATTGTTACTGTGGTAGCTCAATGAAAATTATTATTGCACTTAAATGAAACAATTGTTGATACTCCTGCCAACTTTCGGCTCATAATAAAACATATCGTAAACAGAGTGTATCATCTGACCGGCTTCTTTTATAGTCTACTGACTCATCTAACCATTTACTGACTCATCTAACCATTTACTGACTCATCCGACCATTTACTGACTCATCTGACCATTTACCGACTCATCTGACCATTTACCGACTCAGCTGACCATTTACTGACTCATCTAACCATTTACGGACTCATCTGACCATTTACTGACGCATCTTACCATTTACTGACTCATCTAACCATTTACTGACTCATCCAACCATTTACTGACTCATCTGACCATTTACCGACTCATCTGACCATTTACTGACGCATCTTACCATTTACTGACTCATCTAACCATTTACTGACTCATCCAACCATTTACTGACTCATCTGACCATTTACCGACTCATCTGACCATTTACTGACGCATCTTACCATTTACTGACTCAGCTGACCATTTACTGACTCATCTTACCATTTACTGACTCAGCTGACCATTTACTGACTCATCTTACCAGTTACTGACTCATCTAACCATTTACCGACTCATCTGACCATTTACTGACGCATCTTACCATTTACTGACTCAGCTGACCATTTACTGACTCATCTTACCATTTACTGACTCAGCTGACCATTTACTGACTCATCCGACCATTTACTGACTAATCTAACCATTTACCGACTCATCTGACCATTTACTGACGCATCTTACCATTTACTGATTCAGCTGACCATTTACTGACTCATCTTACCATTTACTGACTCATCTTACCAGTTTCTGACTCTTGTGATCATTTACTGACTCAGCTGACCATTTAGTGACGCATCTTACCATTTACTGACTCATCTTTCCATTTACTGACTCATCTTACCATTTACTGACTCATCTTACCATTTACTGACTCTCCTAACCATTTACTGACTCATCTAGCCAGTTACTGACTCATCTGACCATTTACTGACTCATCTAACCATTTACTGACTCATCTAACCATTTACTGACTCATCTGACCATTTACTGACTCATCTGACCATTTACTGACTCATCTTACCATTTACTGAATCATTTAATCATCTACTGATTCTTTTTATTATTTACTGACTCAACTAATTATCAACTGATTTATTTTATGATCTATTGACTCAACTAATTATATACTGGATCATCTTATTATTTACTGACTCATCTTATTATCTACTGACTAATCTAATCACCTACTGACTCATCGTATTTAGTGACTCGTCTCATCATCCATCAATTCCTCTTATTACCTACTTAATCAACTAATCATACTGGTTCAACTTATCCACTAAATCAACTATTCATATGCTAGTTCAATGTATTATCAACCGACTCAACTAATCATGTACTAGTTCAACCTATTAGCCACCGACTCAACTATAATCATATGCCAGTCCTTCTTACTGTCAACTGACTCAACTAATAATACACCAGTTCAGTGGCGCAACCAGCAAAAAATGCTGGGGAGGGGGCTCACATATTGAAAAAAGACAGGTTGACAATCTTTTTTAGTAACTTTATATAGTAAAATATGTATTGATGATTTGGTCGGGGAGAGGTTGCGCCACTGCACCAGTTCATCTAATCATCAAATGACTCTACACTAATTAGCAGAGGCGAGTTACTCTCCGCTCCATATCATATTAAAAAGGAAAAAGTCTCACCGTGTTATCACATGCCTCCAATGTTAACCCAACCCTAAGCCTTAGCTTTACACAGATACGTACTTTTAAACCCAAAACCTCTTTACTTAAAAAATAAATAAATAAATCTAAGAGATTGAACAAAAATCGATGCCTGTAGGATAGAATGAAAAAAATAACCTCCAATAAAAAAAAAAGGTTATCAATAGATTATCGCTGAGGCTAAGACGGGAGGAGAAAAAAATCAATGCAAACAGGCCTCTCTGACATCAGCATTTGAATGTTGATTCGAACTGGCATCTGGCCAAAAAAAAAACACTCTGAAATGTCCACCACCTCCTTCTTCCCGCTCCCTCGCCAGACGCTCGAAGAAAAAGATTAGCATGATAAAAAGAACAGAGATCGATTTTTTAAAATATATTTTGTCCCTATGGTATCATGACCGTAGGACCAAGTCTGTACCTGTTGCTACTTATGTACGTGTGTATCAGCCAGCCATGTGTGCTTCTGGTGACTGTATGTCGGTAGGAATGCATTTGGAGGAAAGGGGTTACATAAAAGTTACATTGTTTTCATGTCTTATGCTATCCTTTCGTGTTTTTGAAGCATTAAGGGCGATGGGGGGGGGGCGTGAGGGCTCCCAAAATGGCCTCCTCCTCACCCCTCCCCCCTCCCCGTCACCCCCCCCCCCCCGACTGCATGCGTGTTGTTGCAAACATGTTTTGGTAATATAACGTTACTGATAGTCTTGCTGCACGGTTTACATCTTGTCGCACTGAAAAACACCCCCCCACAGACAGATTGAAAATGATGATTGAACAAATCTTATAGGTCATGATTTGAAACAAAGATAAATTGATCAATTAAAATCCCAATTAGATCGATGCAAATCGAAATTTCGATTAGTTTCAACGAAATATCTTTAACTGTAAAGAGATTAAGAGAGCTATTCAATCTGATCTACGGCCAATCAATCAATCAACCATTCACTGTTGTCGTTATAGGAGAGCTGGATATTGGGGGGGGGGGGGGTGCATGACTAGGAGAGTTATTGTTTCATGAGGGCCCACTTTAAACATTTTGGCCGAGGGGCTCCCAAGTTGTTTACGGCACCACTGGTATCTATCTATCTATCTATCTATCTATCTATCTATCTATCTATCTATCTATCTATCTATCTATCTATCTATCTATCTATCTATCTATCTATCTATCTATCTATCTATCTATCTATCTATCTATCTATCTATCTATCTATCTATCTATCTATCTATCTATCTATCTATCTATCTATCTATCTATCTATCTATCTATCTATCTATCTATCTATCTATCTATCTATCTATCTATCTATCTGTCTGTCTGTCTGTCTGTCTGTCTAATCTGTCTGTTTCTCTGATTATTTCTATATCAAAATATCTATCTATCGACATCTATCTACCTATATCAAATATGCCATCTAGTAGAACAAGAACAGGCATATAGTTAATAGTCGGTATATTGATTTATGGATACCCAGACAGATATACCCCATATACATACATATCCGTGTCGTCTCTGTATCAGGCCTACATGTACTTCATATACCTGCAGAGCACAGTTTCCCCTCTTATCACCTGTATCCTGTCGGATAGACCTCTCCAGCCATCCGTAAATCAACCCTGCCGTATCGATCAGCTATCACGATTCAACATTACAACGGAATCGCCGTGCTATCAGCATGTCTGTCGTTCGTTTCTGTCTATGATCCAACTTCCTTGAAGATAGACATTGAAGGCAAGTACGACACGGAGATATTTCATAACGACTGCACAGACCCCGTGATTCTCAGCCGATGGTATGCGTACCCCAAGGGGTACGGGGAAAAAGGCCATGCAGGGGGGGGGGGCACGCAGCGACTCATAATTCCATTATGAACAGAAGTACACTTTTTAGCGAACTTACGTGTGACAGGTACCCGCGGACAAATGTTCACACTCTTTGGGGTACAGCTGCGAAAAAAAAGATTCAGAGCTTCTGGCCCAGCCATAGTTTATACATTTCTTGTGGTATTAATCATATTAAAGAATATTTACAATTGACATTGTTTTATACTGTACATTTGTTGTTGTTTTATTACTCAACCCATTTACACAAAAAAAAGAAAAAAATGTGCTTCTCTTTAAATCAATTCATTCTAAGAAACTTTTAGAAAGCATTTTGGTTACGTCTATATCAAAGTATTCTTTCTATACTGTCGGGTACTCCCTGCACTGCTGGGTACTGTCGGGTACTTTCTGTACTGTCGGGTATTCCCTGTAATGTCGGGTACTTTCTGTACCGTCGGGTACTCCCTGTACTGTCGGGTACTTTCTGTACTGTCGGGTACTCCATGTACTGTCATGTACTTTCTGTACTGTCGGGTACTTTCTGAACTGTCGGGTACTCCCTGTACTGTCAGGTACTCCCTGTACTGTCGGGTACTCCCTGTACTGCCGGGTACTCCCTGTAATGCCGGGTATTCCCTGTACTGTCGGGTACTTTCTGTACTGTCGGGTACTTTCTGTACTGTCGGGTACTCCCTGTACTGTCGGGTACTTTCTGTACTGTCGGGTACTCCCTGTACTGTCATGTACTTTCTGTACTGTCGGGTACTTTTTGTACCGTCGGGTACTCCCTGTACTGTCGGGTACTTTCTGTACTGTCGGGTACTCCCTGCACTGCTGGGTACTGTCGGGTACTTTCTATACTGTCGGGTATTCCCTGTAATGTCGGGTACTTTCTGTACCGTCGGGTACTCCCTGTACTGTCATGTACTTTCTGTACTGTCGGGTACTTTCTGAACTGTCGGGTACTCCCTGTACTGTCGGGTACTCCCTGTACTGTCGGGTACTCCCTGTACTGCCGGGTACTCCCTGTAATGCCGGGTATTCCCTGTACTGTCGGGTAATTTCTGTACTGTCGGGTACTCCCTGTACTGTCGGGTACTCCCTGTACTGCCGGTACTCCCCTGTAATGCCGGGTATTCCCTGTACTGTCGGGTACTTTCTGTACTGTCGGGTACTTCCTGTACTGTCATGTACTTTCTGTACTGTTGGGTATTTCCTGTACTGTCGGGTGCTTTCTGTACTGTCGGGTACTTTCTGTACTGCCGGGTACTCCCTGTACTGTCGGGTACTTTCTGTACTGTCGGGTATTTTCTGTACTGTTGGGTACTTTCTGTACTGTTGGGTACTTCCTGTACGTCGGGTACTTTCTGTAGTGTGTTCGATGCGCTGGGAGCGGGTTTTAAATATTGCGGGCCCAAACGATAACTTCCATGGCTGACAGTCAAGTAAGTGCCGCACGAGATGGACCGCCCTCATCGCCCCCCTCCCCCGCCTGTTTACGCCCCTGCTGGTGGAAATACTAGGTATTATTTGGTGCCTTTGACTTACAAAGTAACCCCACTCAACCCCAATCCCAACCTCCTCCGCGATACGCTTCATCGTGTCCATTCTTTATCAATGCTTGTCACACTTAGGCCTATTCCCCCCCCCCCCCCTCACCACCACACACAAGGCAGTCAAAAAGCTTTGAAGGAAAAAAGATCGGCCTGCGTCTAACAATGGCGATGATTCAAATATGGACGACACACACACACACACACACACACACACACATATATATATATATATATATATATATATATATATATAGCATATATCAATATCAGCCATATTTGTATATCTAAATCAAAGGATGGTAGAAGAATTAAATTTCTTTCTTTCTCTCTCTCTCTCTCTCTCTCTCTTTCTCTCCCCCTCTCTTTCTCTCTCTTTCTCTCTCTCCCTCTCGCCAGGCACGCCAAGAGGGGGGCAGGGGGGTCATTGCCAGGGGGCCCGCATCTATAAGGGGGCCCGGCTGCCCCAACCATGTCAATTTTTTCACGACTCATTGTTTATTAAGGGGCCCGCAATGATGTCCTGCCCTGGGAACCCTTGTTGGCTCTCGGCGCCCCTGCCTCTCGCCATCCGTAAATCAATCCACCTGATCAATAGCGGGTTTCGATATCTACAATGGAACCGCCGTGCTATCAAACATGTCACTTTGTTCCGTGATCCGACTTCCTTGAAGATAGACAACAAAAGAAAGATATCGTGACGGCCCCTTGCTGATGACGCACGCTGCTAACTATACTGACAATAAAACTACTTACGTACATTCCATAACATATATTTCAGGGAGGGGAGTGGGTGGGTAGGTTATTAATTCTGGTGCCCCTGAAAAACTATGCAAAAAGGGGCCCCAATGATATCCCCCCCCAGTAGGAAGTTCGGGCGCACTACAAGAAAATAATAATTTTAAGTGGAATATATAATAAGTGGAATCATCCCTTATGTGTCTGGGATCGAATCACAGAATTGCTGCTAGCCTTCATCCCGTTTTTACCAACTGTGTGTCCAAGGTGCCCGAGGCTGCTTCCCCGTGCCCCCCAAATCACTTGGTTCGGCACTGACGCGCACCCCGCGGTAGTGGAATTTGTTGCGTAAGGGTACGCAATGGTATTCAGCGACACGTAATTTTCTGTTTTAAAACAACCAAAGAGTTTGAAGAAGGTTCGGCCAGTTTGCTGTGTGACTCATCGCCTAACCACGTGACCACATTAAAAAATGTAAGAACATTCCATAATCAAAATAAGCTCATGTATTCGCGAACTAAGTTTCGCACACTTTTGGGACATCATCGCAAAAAGGTTGATAATCGATGGCCTAGTTACCCCCTTCCCTCCCCCTCCCCCACCAAATATCAAAGAACTGATAATGTTGTGCAGATAAAAAATACACCCCTTTTCACGCTTTTCAATCCAGTTTTTTTAACCATATGACTACACTTGCGCATGACAGTGAACTAGAAACATGCAAACTATGAAAATATAACAACATTATTTTGGAATGGAAGCTGGGGGAGCAGATGTAGTAAATACTTCAAACTACAAGGAGGCCAGGTGATGATGTGCTGTTCACACTAACCAGTGAACAAATACCTTGTATCTATGGGTGCAGTCAAATCAGGACTTTGTTTTTTCCCTTAGCTCAATTGCATTGAATGAGCCAACACAACCCAGAAATCTATTTATAAACATTTATTTGTTTTTTTTACATTTGTGGGTATTTAGTTACAAGTGGGGGAGGGGGTGGACAAAACAATTTAAACTTCTTACCTCCATGAGTCTGTTGATACCGTTTTTATCCAAATTACCTTCTTCGTCTGGAGCTAAAAGACAAAAAAATATATATATACAAGACATTCATAAAAGAAATAAATGCAAGAAATTGATCCGTTTTTTGATTTGAAAATTAGCGGAAAGTAATAAAAACTAAAACAGCTATCTGCCATTGGGAATAAAACTAAATTTTGGACAAGGAGCAGGAAGAGTTTAGCACGTCTGACCGGAAATAAATGTACTGTAACTTTCTATTTTTTTAGAAATCAGTTTGTCAGTTTATTTCATTTTCTCCCCACATATTCACTTACTATTGAAATAAACAATTTAGACCAAAATTGCTGGCCACGATGCGCAGTGCCTAGCCTATTCGCCGTCCAGGTGTAAACAGGTTTCCCCAATACCGAAACAAAAAAAAGAACCTATTTTGTGTAAAACAGTATTACTAATTAAAGTAGGTGTATTTAGTAAAGTATGTGTATTTAGTAAGAAGACGTTTTAATTCCACATAGTGTCTAATATCCAGATAATGTTCGAAATTCCTCATAGTGTGCAATCAATATCCAGATAATGTTCGATCATCCATATAGTGTCTAATCAATATCCAGATAATGTTCGATCATCCACATAGTGTTCAATCAATATCCAGATAATGTTCGATCATCCACATAGTGTTCAATCAATATCCAGATAATGTTCGATCATCCTCATAGTGTTCAATCAATATCCAGATAATGTTCGATCATCCTCATAGTGTTCAATCAATATCCAGATAATGTTCGATCATCCACATAGTGTTCAATCAATATCCAGATAATGTTCGATCATCCTCATAGTGTTCAATCAATATCCAGATACGTTCGATCATCCTCATAGTGTTCAATCAATATCCAGATAATGTTCGATCATCCACATAGTGTTCAACAATATCCAGATAATGTTCGAAATTCCCTCATAGTGTTCAATCAATATCCAGATAATGTTCGATCATCCACATAGTGTTCAATCAATATCCAGATAATGCCCGATCATCCTCATAGTGTTCAATCAATATTCAGATAATGTTTTACTGTCAACTACACTAAACAATTAACACAAGTTAAATGTGATATGAATCTGATATCATCGTTTTTTTCCACCAAAGACCAAGGCTTTTGATTCTTATAAATCAAAAATATTTTATGGTATACTTTTAAATATTTCATCCCTGCTTACCTAAAACCGGAAATAGTATTCCAACTTTTCCTTTGAAATGGCGAAAGTTGCACAAGTCTGGAAGACATTTTATAATGGTGTATCTGGAAATCTAGAGAGAAAATAGAAAGTAATAAAAACGTTTAAAAAAAATGTGTTATTTCTCACGATATAAACTTAGCATTTATAAAAATATCGGCTCATCGGTTATTTCTTTTTTACGAGTTTAAAAACTTATATTTATTGCTTATTTCTAAATTTAAATGAGACACCAAAATGTCCCCATAAGATGGCATGTAATGTTTTGTTGTGTGACAAGGAAATTAGCCAAGTGAAAGTCGCTGGAGAGACAGCTCTCTGACCTTGGTGCACTGTGTTGAAAATGACCCTCTAACCCAATTCTACGGTTGCATACAGGGGAGAAAAAAATAGTACATAATTGATTTACTCTAACTCTGACAGTTGTTTATTTTAAAATGAAAACGCTGGACGCGTTAGGCTGTTACATTTCATACTTATTGCCCTGCCCTACATATCTCTCTATATCTCTCTCACTTTGTTACATTTCTCATACTTGCTGTCTCACTCTCACATATCTCTATATTCTCACTTTGTTACATTTCTCATACTTGTTGTCTCACCTCACACCTCTCTATATCTCTCAGTTTGTTACATTTCTCATACTTGCTGTCTCACCTCTCACATATCTCTATATCTCTCAGTTTGTTACATTTCATACTTGCTGTCTCACCTCTCACATATCTCTATATCTCTCACTTTGTTACATTTCTCATACTTGCTGTCTCACCTCACATATCTCTATATCTCTCACTTCCTGTTACATTTCTCATACTTGCTGTCTCACCTCTCACATATCTCTATATCTCTCACTTTGTTACATTTCTCATACTTGCTGTCTCACCTCTCACATATCTCTATATCTCTCACTTTGTTACATTTCTCATACTTGTTGTCTCACCTCTCACACCTCTCTATATCTCTCAGTTTGTTACATTTCTCATACTTGTTGTCTCACCTCTCACACCTCTCTATATCATTGTTACATTTCTCATACTTGCTGTCTCACCCTCTCACATATCTCTATATCTCTCAGTTTGTTACATTTCTCATACTTGCTGTCTCACCTCTCACATATCTCTATATCTCTCACTTTGTTACATTTCTCATACTTGCCATCTTAATTCCTCTCACATATCTCATATCTCTCACTGTTACATTTATACTTCATGTCTCACCTCTCACATATCTCTATATCTCTCACTTCTGTTACATATCTCATACTTGCTGTCTCAATTCCTCTCACATATCTCTATATCTCACAGTTTGTTACATTTCATATTTCTGCTGTCTCACCTCTCACATATCTCTATATCTCTAACTTCGTTACATCTCTCATACTTGCTGTCGCACCTCTCACATATCTCTATATCTCACTTTGTTACATCTCTCATACTTGCTGTCTCACCTCCCACACATCTCTATATCTCACAGTTTGCTACATCTCTCATACTTGCTGTCTCACCTCACATATCTCTCATATCTCTCACTTTGTTTCATCTCTCATACTTGCTGTCTCACCTCTCACACCTCTCTTATATCTCTCACTTTGTTTCATCTCTCATACTTGCTGTCTCACCTCTCACATATCTCTATATCTCTCACTTTGTTACATCTCTCACACTTGCTGTCTCACCTCTCAGACCTCTCCCTATCTTTCAGCTGCTCGTCAGTGGCTTTTATATGCAGCATTATCGGAGGCTTTTAATATGCCAGCCTGTACCTATCTCTACACAGTTTGGAATACCACTGTGCACAATCTCAACACACGCTGCATTACACCTTTCATTAATCAAATGCTTTTGTTACACAACAGTCACAGCACGCCTTATGTTATCCTACCATAAATCTAAAATGTTAATATGCTATGCCTTAATTTTTATTATGATATTCTTAAAAGTCAGCGGCTGCGCTAAGAACCCCCCCACACACACACACACACACACACACGCGCACACGCACACACTCCCTAGCAGCGTGATATTGTTTAACACTTAGTTATATTTGTCAGTTTCTGTCACAGAACATTTATTTAATAAAAATGAAAATAAGGTGGAACGTTGACATTCAGTTACGGTGGTGGTGGTGGTGGTGGTGTCGAGTATTTGATATTCTTGGGGGGGTATATGGGGGTCAAGGGCATCATAAAGTGATGCAGCCCCACCCTCACCCCCACCCCTGAAAAAATCAGGTCCTCTCCCTCGCATACGACAACCTCTCACAATAAGCAAATGTTCTTGATCAAATAGAATATGAACCTAACTGAGTGTAAACCTTACATTGTGCGGGAACCCACACCCCTAATTTTCTGAAGTCTGTGTGGTAAATATAAAATATTGTCTGCCCGCAAATTCTAGCAAGAAATTCGAAATGTTTGTGTGCACAACGTAAAAGTCTATAGGCGTATAAACTAAACATTTGTGCACAACATAAAAGTCTATAGGCAGCAATAATGAAGGAGGGGTGGGGAAGGTGGGAACAGTTTTAACAAAATATGAAAATGTGATTGTGACGCGCGTAACTCTGAGTGGGGAACTGGGGGGGAGGGGGTGCGTTGGGTAGCAAATGGCATAAAGGGGGCCGGCTATGAACTCACCCTCAACCCATTCCAAAGCCGAATATGTTTATTCAAGTGTGGCAGATGCCAAAACCCCCCCCTCCACCTTCCTTTCGCCCGACTAGTTATTCCCCAGAAGAGGAGGGGGTGGGGTATGCTTCAGGTCGACGTCACTTTCGCTGAAGGTCACAGTCAGTTAGTAAGGTCGTCGTGACACTTTTCATGCTGGTTTTTAGTAACAATAGCTAAAAGAGACACGACTCCCCCTCTCCCCCCCCCAATCCTCCCGCCAGCCGCTATCCTAGTGAGTACCGTGCATAGGAATTATCGATCAGTTTCGGCCGACTCTATTTAAAGCTCCCGTAGACCATACAAGGTAACAACGAGCGTGCCAGACTTTCTATCTCCCTCCCTCCCCCCCCGGGGTCACTCCTCCCACTCCTTTAAACGCAATCTAATAGACCATTGATATGTTGGATAAAAAAAAAACTTTTTAGAATTCCTTGTCTACCCTAGTTTAAGCAAAAAATCATTCGCTAGTTTGCCTACTAAGTATTTTCACATAGTAAACAAAGTAACGAAACTTTCTTCCTGTGTACTAAAAAGTCCTCGAAGCCCAGTTTCATTGATAGGGGCTCACTGCGCCAAAGATCCTTTATAGTACGAAACCTCATACAGGCCCTATCTAATGTCTTTGGGAGACCTCCGGATATATTTGGGGCCCTAGGGCTTAAGGAACCCTTGGGGGCTCTTTTTAGAACAAGATTGTTTGAAAACGGATAATGGAAGGGGCCCCTTAACGAGTGGGCCTATATGGGTTCACTAGTTTACCTTATCACGTGAACAGTTCTAGTATGATGGTGTAGGAGCCAAAGGTCCTCAATTATCTCTTAAACTCTGTCTAGCGCCCGCCCCCAAACAGCCCTGTAGCCAAGGGGGTACTGGGGGTCAGTGCCCCCTCCCCGCTAGGTGTGGAGTGCTCCCCCCCCGCTTAAAAAGAAGAAAAAGGGAAAATAAAGAAAAAGTAAAGATGCCCCCTTGCTGGGTATTGGTGCCTCCTGCTTACTTTGACCTGGCTACGGGCCTGCCCCCAAACAAAAAAATTACTAAGAACCCTGACTGTGCTAATGACACATGCGTCAACACGTGCGTGAGTCAGACCTGTCCAAGTTAAAATGTTAACGTCCTTGATGGTGGCTCAGATAATCGTAACTGTCGGCCGGCCAGCAACGGACATGAATCATATATAGGTTGGTGACACGCTAATGTAAACACATCTAAACAGCTTGATCCAAAGTTTGTAAACAAAGATCGTAAAAGTGCAGGGATAAAAACAACACACTCACTGCCGCAGTGCAGGTCGACAAGAACTAAAGTAATCGAACCTAACTTCAGTATTTTTTAATATCACGCTTTGTTTGAAAATAGCATCCCGATAAATAAGTTTGCTTTACGAGCTGAATGAAATGAAACTAATCCAGCAGCCGACAATTGGTGTGTGCTTGCCAGCTGGCTCTAGCCCGGGTCTGTAGCAACCAGCACTGCGCTCAGCCGCTGTTAAAAAAAAACTGAGCACAATTATCATAACGATAGAGCGTCTCAGATAAGACAGCTGTGCGCGTTAAAGTGATTTCGCGTGACTTAATATTCGGGTGGTTATGTTTTGTTTGACCAGAAAACAGTAGAGATGATGATCGTGTTTTTGTCTTCTATTGAGAACGGATAGTTGAAATAAACCGAAGTTATAAATACATGTACATACATTTGCTTCCGTTAGTAAAGTTAAAATAGCTGGAACATCGAGTTAACTTAATATGGAAGACTAGGCCAGGCACTCGGCTTTGCCTCGGGTTTAAAATAAGGTTTTCTGTTTACCTTGTTTTCTCCCTCCTCTCTCTTCCTCCCTCCCCCTCCCTCTCCCTCTTTACCCTCTCTCTCTCCCTTTCTCCCTCCCTCCTCTCCCTCCCTCTCTCTCCCCATCTCTCCCTCCTCCCTATCCCATCTCCCTCTCTCCTCTCCCCTCCTTCTTCTCTCCCCTGTCCATCCCCCTCCCTCACTCTCTCCCTCTTCCTCCTTCCCTCTCTCTCCTCCCTGCCTCCTCTCTTTATCTTCTCACACATTTCTCCCGTCCTCTCTCCTCTCTCCTTCCCTTTCTCTCCTTCCCTAACCCCTCTCTCCCTCCCTCCTTCCCTCCCTCCCCTCTCCACCTCTCTCCCTCCCCCCCTCTCCCCCTTCCTCCCTCCCTCATTCCCTCTCTCTCTCCCTGCCCCCTCACTCTTTATCCCTCCCCTCCCTCTCTCCTTCCTCCTTCCCTTCTCTCCCTCCTGCCCCTCTCTTTTCTTATCTCTTCCTCACATTTCTCCCCCATCCCTCCCTCTCTCCTTCCCTTCCTTTCTCCCTAACCCCTCTCTCCCTCCCTCCTTTCCTCTCCCTCCCCTCTCCACCTCTCTCCCTCCCCCTCTCCCCCCCCCCCCCCTTCCTCCCTCCTCATTCCCTCTCTCTCCCTGCCCCCCCCTCACTCTTTATCCTCCTCCCTCTCCCCCCTTCCTCCTTCCCTCTCTCTCCCTCCCTGCCCCTCTCTCTTTCTTTATCTCTTCTCACATTTCTCCCATCCTCTCTCCCTTCTCTCCTTCCCTTCCTTTCTCTCCTTCCCTAACCCCTCTCCCTCCCTCCTTTCCCCTCCTCCCTCCCTCTCCAATTTCCTCTCCCCTCCCCCTCTCTCCCCTCTCCTCCTCATTCCCCTCTCTCTCTCTCCCCTGCCCCCCTCACTCTTTATCTTATCTCTCCCTCCCTCTCTCCCCATCTCTCTCTCCTCTCCTCTATCTCCCTCCCTATCCCCTCTCCCTCCGTTCCTTTCTCTTTCCTTCCCTCCCTTTCTCTCCTCCCTCTCCCTCTCTCTCTACCTCTCCCATCTCCCCCTCTCTCTCCCCCTGTCCATCCCTCCTCCCTCCCTCTCTCCTCCCTCCCTCCCTCCTACCTCCTTTCCTCTCTCCCACCTGCCCCCCTCTGTCTCTTTATCTCTCCCTCCTCCCCCTCTCTCTCTGGGAGAACAGACAGACAGACAGACAACAAATGTCTTATAAGTCAGAGGATTATTCTGAAAAACAAAAAAATTGTTTAAAAAATTTCACTGTCGGGATTTAAACCACACATAGTCGGCCAAATTTGGAGTCACGCCAAGCGAGTAACCGACTGTGCTAGCGAGCCACACAATCATAATCTCAATTTTTAATACGTTATGAGCGCAAGTTCTCTTCGATCATCATCGGGAAATGACGTCACAGAGGAATTTTATTATGGCGCCGTCGAGATTACTTTAATATAGTAAAATACTAAAATAAAAAAAAAAATTAATTACAATTAAACTACCCATCGAGATGAAACGAAACCTGTCCTATAACCTTCCCCATGTAATTATGTGTATGTAACAAATTTCACGTTATTTGATTGTCTGGATCTTGAGCTATAAGGAAACAGGCAGACAGACAGACAGACAGACAACAAATGCGTCTTATAAGTATAGAGATAAATAAAAAAAATAACATACAGACATATCAAAATGCTTTTATATGAGTGAGGTGGAGGAAGTATGCTTTGGTAGTGACGGACAAATCTTTCAGCGCACAAAACTTTAGGAGCACAAATCTTTCAGCGCACAAATCTTTCATGCTAATAAATCTTTTAGCGCACAAATCTTTCAGAAGGCACAAATCTTTCAGCGCACAAATCTTCAGCGCACCAAACTATTAGCGGACAAATCTTTCAGCACACAAAAACTTTCAGTGGACAAAATCTTTCAGCGCACAAATCTTTCAGCGCACAAAACTTTCAGCGGACAAATCCCCATATTAAATCAAAATTAAGTCGATTATGATGAAAAATTGTGTTTATATTCACGACCATCTGTTAACAGGTTCAAGACGCTTAAGTGACCTACATTAAGTGACCCACATTTAGTGACCTACATTAAGTGACCTACATTCATACTCATTCATAACACAGTCATGGGCCCATGAGCAAATCAGTTTGCTAAGAAGAGAGATAGGAGTACACACATACATGTTTACATGTTTTTTTGTTACAAACTGTTTGAACGTGCTTAACGTCTTCATCAACGCGATTTGAAAACGAAATAATCTGTCCTGATGCACATCTGTTGATTACTCCATCCCCCCCCCGCCCACTTGAAAGAAGTTCGTAAACCATACAGATTTGAGAATATTTGTTATTTTACTAGTAATAGAAACTTTACAGTAGGAGTGATATCGTTTCCCATAGGAAAGGTTTGAAACATAAAGGGGATCGGGTGGGGAGGGGGGAGGGGGGCGACATGAAAGAAATCGAATATGCTGAAATGATGAGTGACGCTTGGTAACGTGCCGGTACTTCATCTATGACCAGCATGCATAGGATTACGGGTTCGACTCCTGCGAGTCCATCATAGTCCCCAACATATGCCTCCGGTGGTGCCTCCACGGCAATCGCACTATCGGATATGGCCGGGGGAGGTGAAAGGAACGGCGCTGCGAAAACTGTCATATTCGTTTGTTAATTGGATCTAAGAGATAACCACATCATCCTTTCAGGGACTTGTACAAAAATAAAAGTTGTCAGGCCGTCACAAAGGGGAGTGGTAGGGGTCGTCACAAAGGTGAGTTGTCAGGCCTTCACAAAGGTGAGTTGTCAGACCGTCACAAAGGTGAGTTGTAGGGCCGTCACAGAGGTGAGTTGTAGGCCGTCACAAAGGTGAGTTGTCGGGCCGTCACAAAGGTGAGTTGTAGGGCCGTCACAGAGGTGAGTTGTAGGGTCGTCACAAAGGTGAGTTGTCGGGCCGTCACAAAGGTGAGTTGTAGGGCCGTCACAAAGGTGAGTTGTCACGCCGTCACAAAGGTGAGTTGTCGGGCTGTCACAAAGGTGAGTTGTCGGGCCGTCATAAAGGTGAGTTGTCAGGCCTTCACAAAGGTGAGTAGTCAGGCTGTCATAAAGGTGAGTGGTAGGGCCGTCACAAAGGTGAGTTGTCGGGCCGTCACAAAGGTGAGTTGTCGGGCCGTCACAAAGGTGAGTTGTAGGGCCATCACAAAGGTGAGTGGTAGGGCCATCACAAAGGTGAGTGGTAGGGGCCATCACAAAGGTGAGTTGTCGGGCCGTCACACAGGTGAGTTGTCGGGCCGTCATAAAGGTGAGTTGTCGGGCCGTCACAAAGTGAGTTGTAGGGGCCATCACAAAGGTGAGTGGTGGTGGGACTATCACAAAGGTGAGTGGTAGGGCCATCACAAAGGGTGGGGAAGGTGGGAACAGTTTAACAAAATATGAAAATGTGATTAGACGCGTAACTCTGAGTGGTGAAAACTAGGGGGTGGGGGGGCGCTGGGTAGCAATGGCATAAATGGGGGCGGGCTGTGAACTCACCCTCAACCCATTCCAAGCTAATAGGCTTGCTCCAAGTATGGCAGATGTGCCAGTCCCCCTCCCTTTCGCCCGACTAGTTATGCCCCTGAAGAGGGGTTGTGGTTGGGGGTATTGCTTCAGGTCGACGTCACGCGCACTGAAACTCGCGGCCAGCTAGAAAGGTCGTTGTGACACTTTTCCGGGTTTTATAGAAAACAATAGTTTAAAGAGACACGATTCTCTCCCTCCCCCCCCTTAACCTCCCCTTCCCCATCCCCTCCACTCCATCCCCCCGCCAACCACTACCCTTGTGAGTACCATAGAATTATTGATCATTAATCGACTCTATTTAAAGCTCCCATTCATACAAGGTATCAACGAGCGTGCCATCTTCTATCTCCTCCCCCCGGGTCACTCCTCCCACTCCTTTAAACCCAATCTAATAGACCATTGATATGTTGATATGTTGATAAAAAAACTTTAGAATTCCTTGTCTAGCCCTAGTTTAAGAAAAAAATCATTCGCTAGTTTGCCATCTAAGTATTTTCACCTAGTAAACACAGTTGTTGGGCCGTCATAAAGGTGTGAGTTGTAGTCGTCACAAAAGGTGAGTTGTAGGGGCCGTCATAAAGGTGAATTGCCGGCCGTCACAAAGGTGAGAGAGTGGTAGTGGGCCGTCACAAAGGTGAGTGGTAGGCCGTCATAAAGGTGAGCTGGGGCTGTCATAAAGGTGAGTTGTCGGCCGTCACAAAGGTGAGTGGTAGGGCCGTCACAAAGGGGAGTTGTCAGGCCGTCATAAAGGTGAGTTGCAGGGCCGTACGGAACATTTTTCATGGCTCCGCTGCCTCGTCTGCTATGAAATTGACTTAGCTGAAGGGGGCTCCAGTTGGGAGAGATCGTCATGCATGGGCCCAAGACCCACTGGCGGAAGCCCTGCTAATACACTGAATAAAAAGGTAGATGTAATTTTTTTTATAAAAAAAGGAACAAGATTGAAGAACTCGCCCTCACCACCCTCGCTGTAGAAGATTTTCATTTTTGAGTTGAGATCAACAGAATGTTATCCGTTGTGTGTGTGTGGGGGTGAGGTGGATTATATACATGTATTTTTGGAATCCTGTCTATGATTTATTCCTCTTTGGTGGATATATTTTATTTGGGTGTCATGGTTGGAATGTTCTTCATGCCACGTTAAAATGCACGCAAACAGTGGCGTCACCCGGTGCGGAAAATCTGTGATGTCACCCCCTAACGACTTTCACCATGAGCAACAGCTAGTTGTACTATAGTACATATTTCTAATTTTTCCTGCACAAGACCTTAAGGGCTGTCCATTATTTATGGCCAACAAACTCTTGGCGATTTTTACCTCCCCCCCCTCCACCTGTCAACAACTTGTCAAACTTCCAGAGACCCCCCCCCCCCCCAATAAATTATGTCAACATTTGATTACCCTCCTAAAAAAAGGTGGCTTCCAAAATGTTTATGTGGTAAAATTAGTAGGAACATAGTTAGTTTAATTAAAATACTGAATGTTGCTTATGTGTATAACACAGGAACACAAACTCTGCTTAATTTTCCTATTTATTAAGTAATTATATTAAATTGAAAAAAAGTAACATTGCTGACGTCAACTTTTCTTGACCTCCCCTCCCCCTGTCAACAATTGTCAAAAATTTTCTGACCCCCCTCTATTTTGTTGACGTAATTAATGACAGATTAGACAGATTACTTTTAAAATATTATAGCGTTAAAAGTTATAGTATCACTGACCATATTTCAGAAAGATGTATACTACTTTAATTAAACTGTACTTGTAAACTACGTCTCCAATATCATGAAACCACGTGACTACATGCGTCCTTTTTCTTAGAACTTTTTAAAAAAAAGTTACTCTATATTGATTCCAGCAGCTTTGAAAACTGTATTCATTCACTTAAGCTCCAGATGCTCTGCATTGTGGCACCTGTGCTACTGCTCAGGTTTTTTTTACTATGATCGGTTTTTGCTGGTATGAAATGTGCAGAAGTCCCTGTAAGGATGAGATGAAATCTCTTAGATTCTATAAACCACTAATGGGACGGTTTTTATGGTGCCCTTCTTTCATCCTCACCTTAGATGACAGTGCAATGTTGGGAGATATATCGGGAACTTGAGCCAAGACCTGAAACATTTCTTTGGTCTCACCGGAGGTCGAACCAGGTACCTTCAGGTCGAAAGTCGAGCGCTTTACCGCACAAAAAAAAATTTAGAACTGTCTATTTCTGTCACTCTCATGTTGGTGCCACCCGGAGAGGCCCGCAATCCCTAGTGACGCCACTGTAACAAACACACACACACACACTTTTATATAAACACTCCCAATATTTATCATACACCGTCTGACCAGTAGATACCTCGGTGGAGCCCTTCTCTGGAGAGGTGTTTGTTTTGGTGTTGTTAAATGCATTTGCTGTAATGTCGGTGGAGCTCTTCTGAGAGGTGTTTGTTTTGGTGTTGTTAAATGTATTTGCTGTATTGTTTTTATTCGGGCGTCGTCTGCATTTGATGGTGCAACCAGTGCACCAGCACCCATACCGCCCCGCGCTTGAGAAAGGGCAAGCGCCACGCGCTTGAGCAGAGCGCCAAGGCCCCGCGCTCTGAGAAAGTGGCAAGGCCACGCGCTTGGAGAAAGGCAAGGCCACGCGCTTGAGAAAGGGCAAAGCCACGTGCTTGAGAAAGGCCAAGGCCCCGCAATCGGATTAATGGGGTTCAGTATATAGACTCCACATACCCAACCCCAATTCTGACACTCGCCGAAGGTCATGCCTTACCACCTCTGATGGATACATTTTTTTTTTTTCATTTCTTGTTATGATGAAGAACAGTAAAGTATATGGTTCTCACAGTGTGGGTCGTGGACGCATTTAGTTGGCAGCGACTAAATTAAAATTAATAAAAATAAACATCTATGTATAATATATATATATGTATATGCATAATTACATCTCTATTTCTCTACGTATTTAGAAAACTATTTGTTTGTAAATCTACAAAGTAAAAATGGAAATCTATAAATTCAATGCATGGCTATTTGTTCCCTTTTCTTTTTACAGTTGTAGTTGTTAGCGTAGGTGGGTAAAAAAAGGTTTTTTCTTATAGGTCGACGACAGTCAAAGTGGGTCGCATGACGGTAGTCAAAGTGGGTCGCATGACGGTAGTCAAAGTGGGTCGCATGACGGCAGTCAAAGTGGGTCGCATGACGGCAGTCAAAGTGGGTCGCATGACGGCAGTCAAAGTGGGTCGGAAAAAAAAGTTTAGAATCACTTGGTAAAGTCTGTTTTTATAACTTAGCGCGAAATAATGAGTGAACAATAGAGAATAATGCACGGTGTTAAATTAAACACAGTGCGACGTGTCCCAATGATGTGTGGTTTATGGTCCCAGAGTTTGAATGCGTTTCAACGAATCCGTTTCTGTGACCTCCGTGCTGACGTCAACAATGCTGGAATGAAAAAAAAAAGGGGGCTTGGGCGTTGAGCCAGCTAAGTCTGTGACCTACTTGACTGACCACGGTGAGGTCAGGGCGTTCATTGTATTCCCGCTTTTACAATCCGAGGCGGCGCGACGAATTTGATCTGGCCAACAAGATCACTAAGTGGTCGGTTTCGAACTTTGCTGACAGCTGGATGGGTGTGAATGAGAGGGGGGGATTAGTCGATCATGTTCTTTGTGTAATTTACCCAGCGGATATTGTAAGGTGTGCTGGCAGTTAAAAGAACTACAATCATTATGTAAGCACATTTATTTATAATTATAGTAAAAAAAAATTGTGCAGTGCAAATTAGACAAACATATATGTGCTATTACACAAACCCGCTCTCTGGGTATTTGAGAAACTGGGAACTACGTTCAGAAGATGTCTGGGGGGAAGGGCGCTAGGAAATATAATCTATCAGAGCAATCTTAACATAAGGTGGGAGCCCCCAGGCAGTCTCTTAGTTTGCCTATCTAAAAAAACGTCTGAAACGTCATGACATGGGCATCACATCCAGGGCCCCGATCTAAAACTTAATAAGGCCCTTAAGCTATTTGAGGTACGGGGGTGGGGGCATGTACAAATCAAGATAGTCTGTGACTAGCTCATCCGCTCGGAGGCCCTGCCTCGGCTGGTTGCCCCGCCACTGGAGATTCATTTTGTCACCCATGTGTAGCAGATCGAAAACTCTCGGCCGGCATATGATATAGGCCGACCTGCCTAGGGGCCCTGCGTACCGCTCCTGTCACAGAGAAACTATGTGCGCTGAGGGGTTTGAATAACGGTATGGTGTTGTACAAGGAGCAGGGGGAGAGCAGGAGGTGTAACTGTAGACTGAGTTGCTGTAGTCTCTGTGTCTGTGTGTGTGTGTGTCTGTGTATGTAGCTGGACAGTAAAAATACAGTTAGTTAGACGATGCCCTTGTATGGGTGAGGTCGTTCTTTGCCCAGTTATTAAAGTAGACGCGGTCAGCTAGTTATTGGAGTTAGTGTTTCTTTTGTGACATCTGTTCACTACATCAAAGGCTACGGAAGATAAAAAAATTACATTGTGATATCTTCCCATCCCCAGCGTATTGGCACTTCTTGTCACAACACAGGACGGTTCCAAACGCATGGATATTACACAGATGTGGCGTAACTAGAAGAGGGCAGGGCGGAGTTTGCGGCCACACCGTGTGACACTAACACCGGGGGTGGGGTGACATCAAAATGAATATTCTAAATTTCATAGCAGAAAGAATTCGGGTATAGTCGGTTTTTATAACCGATCATATTCAAAAAGATGAGCAGTATAGATGAATACAATTCAAAGCTGCTCGGATCATCATAGATTTACTAAACTTTCTAAAAAAAAAAAAAAGAAGAAGCACTCATTTAGTCACGTGGTTTCGTGAAATGGCAGACGTATTCTACAAACTCAGTTTTTTTTAAAGTAATGGCACATCTTCTTTTAAAATACAGGCAGTAATACTATCGTTTTTATTGCTTAAGTATTTTAAAGTAAATTCTCGTAAGTCTAGAGCAGAAAAATTCGAAACATGATCCATTGTCCCAGAGGCATATTCCCTGGGCGCTTACTCACAATGAGGCGCCAAATGGTATATTTTTACTTGTTATATTATATGTTTTTCGAATAGGGGGCGGCGCCAAAAGAGGCATTGTGCCCCAGGCGCGAGTTAAGCTGGCTATGGCACTGCATTTTTCCATGGTGGAAGTCTTGAGGGAGTGACACCCTGAATTTTCCGCACCGGGTGACACCAACCATAGTGACGCCACTGTTACAAAGTAAGGGTTTTGATGGTGGAGACAAAAGGTGACTGACCCAGGCACAGAGGTGTGGCCTGATAGTAGATTTTGATTCGCAAGATTGACGGATGGCCGAGCAGTGTAGAGTGCTGTGCCTGACTGTCAGAGTCCTGTATTCGATCCTCGGTGAGAAACAAGGGAATTTTTCCGAGGTCCCCATGAAACTTGGTTAAAAGTCCCTCCAAGTCTCAGCTTAAAAATGGGTACCTGTGTTTGGGGGGGGAGAAGGCGGATGGCGTCATATAAGCCGAGGTTTACAGAAACAGGTGAATCCTACACTTCATCTGCCCCAATGGCTCTTAAGGACGTCTTTTTGAATGACTATCAAATATCGCTCCCAATTTACGCTGTTTTTTTTATTTAATTTAAATATTGTAATAAATAAATTCATACTTTGGTACGTCGTTGATCAGTTTGAATTTATCATCGGAAATAATTTGATGAAATGGTGAACGATAAATCTATAAAATAAATAAAAGCTTTTTTTTCTTTACCTTTTTTTTTTCCTTACGGAAATGAAGTCTGGAACTCTTCCGTATTTAATAGTGCAACGTCGATGCTAAACTAAACTAAACTAGTGCTTTACGGGAAAAATAATAAACATTCAACACAATTTACACAAGGTTACACAATGCTGCAATAATATCAACTGAGCTATGTATAGACAGACACTTTTTTTTTAAAGTTCACTTCTGCAACTCGATGTTGGCTGGGTCTGACCAACATAAGATACCTCATTAATGAAGGTAAGCCTTGTACTTTACTTTTTTTAAAGTTCACTTCGTAACTCGATGTTGGTTCGGGCTCCGACCTACATAAGATAATTTCACACGAAGGTGTTTGTACTTTACTTTTTTTAAAGTTCACTTCTTGCAACTCGATGTTGTCAATTCGACCTACATAAGATAATTTCACACGAAGGTGTTTGTACTTTACTTTTTTTTTTTTTTATATTTATAAAACACCAACCGAAACCTTTCGTGTCGTGTGAACAATACCTTTTTAGCACCACCACCTCCCGCCATTCGAAAACAGTATTACATTATATTTAAAATGTATCATTTGGCACCCCTTGTGAGTAGAGCCCGGGCATGATACTCCCCCTCCGCTATTTTGTGACATACCGGCACAGATGTTAATATGGACCCATCTTCCCGCCATTTCTTATTATTCCCTCTTTATGTATCTTTTACCCTCTCTCTCCTGTCCTCCCTCTAGACTGTTTTCTCTCTCCTTCTCTCTCTCTCTCCTTCTCTCTCTCTCCTTCTCTCTCTCAGTGTATCTGTGGGCTGATACATAGTAACAGCCCATGTGAAATCAAACGTGCTGTGTTCCTGAACATCTTGAACTGTCATTCAGTGATATTGGTCAATGGCAAGCAAACAAACCATCTGGCCCACCTTGTGGTCCGCCATCCGGTAGGTGGGGATGGGGAGGGTACCCAAATGGCACCTCAATTTTTCTGCGGTGGCAGCAAAGGGGAATCGGCAATGGGCAAAGTACGCACCAATATTACAATGTCCAACTGGGGAAATAAGTGCCTGCTCCACTACCCTAAGCCCCCACCTCACGGGCGGGTCAGGTGGCTGGACGGCTGCTCCAATGGACTGCGGACATTTCTGCCCTTCTGCCCCCCCCCCTTTTTTCGTCCAAACTCGAGGACCACCAAGTTCTTCCTCTCCCCATCCCATAATATCTACTAATATTTCAAGCAAGGTGCTAAAAAAGAAAATACTATTTCCTCGGTGTCCGTTTCGAGACACCAGCTGTTCCGCACATGAACCATGACCTAAACAATTACCATAATTCTATTTCCTACGACTCAACATATGGCTCAGACCAATGATTTTATATGCCTCTCTATATTACTGTAGATAGATATCCCCATCCCCAATTGGATCAAGTTTTTAATCAGTGCCTTCGTCACCCTCACCTAACACGACACCTAGCGACTGATGACTGTATGTATGATATGTTAATTTTAAGGCAGGGAGGGTATCATGTTTTCAAAAAATATAAATCTGGTCTAACTCCAGACAAGGTTATCTCTCTTTTAAAATAAATTGTAAAGCTTACAAAAAATATCACAGTGTAAAAAAATAAACGATTTGATATGAAAATATTCAATTAGTTATCATAGTTATGTTTTTTTTTAATGTGAATTTAAATTATTTAATCTGATGAATTAAACATAAATGAAATTTTCTCTGCACAATTTTTTTTTGAAAATTATAAATAAAGGAGTCATTTAAACACATATACAACTGAAAGTCATAATATCCTTCCATTATCCTTAGTGCTAATGATAATCTACAACTGACTCAGTAGGGGGTCATTATTAGGCATAGGAAACTGACTACAGCAGGGGGTCATTATTAGGTATGTAAGTAACTGACTCACACAGCAGGGGGTCATTATTAGGCATAGGCAACTGACCTACACAGCAGGGGGTCATTATTAGGCATAGGCAACTGACTCACACAGCAGGGGGTCATTATTAGGCATAGGCAACTGACTCACACAGCAGGGGGTCATTATTAGGCATAGGCAACTGACTCACACAGCAGGGGGTCATTATTAGGCATAGGCAACTGACTCACATAGCAGGGTCATTATTAGGCATAGGCAACTGACTATATCCCCCCTCACACTGTACTTTTTCTTTAAACAAAGTTGACCTCCATTTCATCAGCACTCTTGATTATTAACACGTGATCAAAGACTTTACAATGATTAAAAGGATACAGCTGCATTCATGCTTATATTTTTTTTAATTTGGTACTGCCATTTCTCAAAGAACTTATTTTTACCAGGTTTGAAGCAAAAAAAACAAATGAAGGGAAGTTGAGTAAAGAAAGCTGGTAACTAAAACTGGTTCAACCTTTGAAGGAACAATATATTAAAGATATGAGCCATCAGGAAGTACAGTCCCCTATACCTAGCAAAGATGCCAATGACCACAACATCCAACAAAGTACCAGAAATTTAAAGATCATCCTACATTATTAACAGAAAATTATTCGGTTAAGTGTTCTCATTTTTTGATAATAAAATCTTTTAGTTTTACAAAGTTTGGCATGTTAGCTAGCTTAATTTATTTTAAGAACCAATTGTTCCAGGTGACCCAAATGATGACAGTCCACTGTTGTAATGATGTGTTAGCTCATGGTAATAATGAATCAATAGCTTCTGGCAAGATATTATGGATGGGAAAGTATTTTTGGTTTTGTTTTTCAATAAAATAAATGGTAAGTAACCCTGTTTTTTACAAATATTTTTAATATATTATTTTATTTTTTTCTACTAATCCATGCATTCATGCTAGTATTTAAAATTTTTTACTGCCATTTCAAATAAATTTTTTTGTCATGTTTGAAGCAAAAACAAATGAAGGGAAGTTGGCTAAAGAAAGCTGGTAACTAAACTGTCTATCCTTGAAAGGAACAATATATTAAAGATATGAGTCATCAGGAAGAATAATTATCCTCCACCGATGAGTAGCAATGGTGACATACATACATCATCAGACTAGTAACAAAATTTGAGTTTAGTAATATTGAGAAATAGAATTAGATTCACCATTAATTTTTTGTTTCCATTAACAAGAATTTTTTTCTTATTTTATTTGTATACACTTTATAAATACATGTTAATATTTACAAAATTTATATATATTTATGAACTTAAATAATTTATTGATAATATATGAAGTTTTAGCATTTAGGTTTTTTTTATAAAAAAAATTAATCTAAACAGTAAAAAATTGTTTTCTTTTATATGTATAGATCAGTGTAAATAATAGTTTAAAATATTTTATTAAAATGAAAGTATGATATGATTTTTCTATAATGCAAATTGATTTACAAATATATACCTTTTTTTTTTTATTGGCTTTGGAGGTTATGGTAAATACAATATGAATATTGTTTGTTTTTTTCTTCTACTGTATATCAATTAATTTCTACATAGGATTAAAATGTTTAGGAGCTTTACAGTACAAGTTGTTTTTTTTTTAAACATGCATTTAATTTTTTTTTTTTATAGAATATAAGCATTTGTAATTCATGTCAACAATTTATATTTCATTGTATCCATGTATAGATAATAA
Organism: Bulinus truncatus; assembly: GCA_021962125.1. Classification (NCBI taxonomy): domain Eukaryota; kingdom Metazoa; phylum Mollusca; class Gastropoda; family Planorbidae; genus Bulinus; species Bulinus truncatus. Next base: position 1,506,414 of record JAGDYQ010000172.1, on the reverse strand, counting down.
ATATGTATTTGTAATTCATGTCAACAATTAATATTTCATTGTATCCATGTATAGATAATAAATATGTATTTGTAATTCACGTACAGATAATAAATTGTTTCAAGTCTAATTTTGTTTGGTTATGGTTTTGACCTTTGTTTCCATTCATTTCTTATAGCCTAATTGTGGGAAAGAAAATGTCTCTGATGTTCCTTTAATAAAACTAATTGTGGAAAGAAAATGTCTCTGATGTTCCTTTTTAATAAACTAATTGTGGAAAGAAATTGTCTCTGATGTTCCTTTAATAAAACTAATTGTAGAAAGAAAATGTCTCTGATGTTCCTTTAATAAAACTAATTGTGGAAAGAAAATGTCTCTGATGTCTTTTAATAAAACTAAGTTTAAAAAATCAAAAGCTCAATGGGAAGGTTAATTTTGTTTTATTGTTTTTTTAAAAATCAAGCAGGAAAAAACTTTTATATACTTAAGTTAATTTTCTTTCAAATTCTGCTCTATTTCTTTACTCAAGTTCTAATTCACACTAATTTGTAAATAGAGTTCTTTTTATTTATTAGGCATTCTGGGTACAGGACATCTATTTTAGAAAAACAAAAGAGAAAAATGTTCCTCTTATATAAAATGTAATACATTTCCTAAAGTATGCTCTGAACTGTGCAGTGTTAATTTTGTTTTACAACAACATAGTCACCCCCCTGATCTCTTTGACAATCACAATCACCAGGGCCTTCCCTTTCCATCCATCCTATCAGTTAACACCTTCCTTATAAAAAAAAGAAATCTCTCCTAGTCTATGTTGACATCCTCTCACCAGAGGCGTAGCGGGGGTAAGGCAACTTGCGCCCGGGGGCATTTTACCTTTATAATACCTTTAGCGCCCGCCCCCCATTTGGCGCCCCTGAACCTCGGCGCCTGGGGGACATATGTACCCCACCCCCTAGTTCCTTTCTCTGGCGATTAATTACTTTGTCATGGATGTGTTGTGTGTTTGTTGAGCTTTTTTTTTTTTTTGTGTAGTGGCCGTGGAGCATGGGTGGGTGAAAGGTCAGAAGTAAAGTAAAGGTCGCTTAAAACTCGCCGGGTCCCTGGGCATTCGGCCCCCCTGCCACTCCCTCTCCTCGGCGGTACTGTGTGTGTGTGTGTATATATATATATATATATATATATATATATATATATATATATATATATATACATATATTATGAGTAGTGACTTACGTTATATTCAGCTTTAGTGATTTTTTTTTTAAATATTTTTTTAATATTTGTGTTGTCATAATAAACGTGGACCATGGTTCTTGGTTCTTTTGTTGACTCATTTTGTGAGCGAATGATCATTGAAACAGTGCTACATGATGCAACATTTAACATGTCATTGGTGCTGATAATATATGGTTTTAACATTACTCCAACTGTTACGTTTCAAAGGGCTCTGTCCTACATGAATATCTCAATCTGTCATTAATACAAGTAATCATTATCGATAGATTAGTGACCTCTAACTGCCTGGCTGGGGGTTGGGAAAAGGGGCTGAAGAGTACATGTGTCCAATGATAGCCGATCATAAAACGTGTCTGTTTTTGTACGGGTGCTAAGAAGGTTTTGTATAAAAGTATAAAAAAAGTTAAAAGTTCCCATAGCTGCGAAGTGCCATCGGGGAAGATGAAGTGTAGAATTCACTTGTTTCTGTATCCACTATGAAGGGATAATGTGGTTAGCAATAATACCTTACGCCTTAACTCCCCTTATTTATGTCAGATACTTATTTAAAGTTGAGTGAACGGGTGAGTGTGTGTGTGGGGGGGGGCAATTTACAAAAAAATTCACCTTGTTTCTCAAGGAGGATCGAACCCGACTCCCAGATCGACAGTCAAGCGCTCACGACGTTCTACCATCCGTAAGGTGATATTCATACTTCATATGAATAGTTTATTTTATCTGCACTAATACGTAATAAGTCATGATATATAGCAGTTCATGATTATATAACATCAGATGGGCAATAATTTGGACTGGCGGAGCTTTGCCATTGGGTGGCCATAGAAGGTCTAGTTTGCATATGATCAGTTAAACGCAAATAGATTACTGATGACTGACAACCTAAGCCCAATGAGAAGGGTTTCACTTTTTCTTTATAACATCATTCACATTAATCAGTCTCTCTGGCTGGTGGCGGAGTGAAGGGGCGGGATTCGGTGTAGGACGAGGGAATGGGTGGGGTTCAGCCATTTGCATCTTCAGCTGGACCTGCAGGCAGGCAGTTGAGGTCAATAAGTCGTTTTATCTTTAGGATGGATATATAATTTATAATTAGAAAGATAAAATATGCGTCAATGCGTCAATTCAAGTTATGAATAATTTATTTGGACTCACTGTGATGGTGTTTATAGTATAAGCAACTCTTTAAGCTGGGTGCCATTTCAACTACATGATCTATAATTGTGTCATTATTCAGTTCACTTAAACATCGGTTTCTGTTGACATAAGCATAAAAGCTTTCAAGGTGTGTAAAAGATAAATGAGCTTCGCAAGCGATTCTTAATGTATTTCAGTTTATAGAAAGATCTTCACAAGCTACTTGGGTAGAAGACAGAGTCAATAAAAAGTTTATATGCACTAAAGAGATGCTTGTAATGTTAGCCCATAGAAACTGTATTTATGTAGTACAGAAAAGCAGCAAACAGAACATTTTTTGCAAAATTTGCATTTGAAGTTCCTCACTCTTATCCACAACTTGGTCGTCCCAGAGTTCATGGCGAATCTTCACTGACGCTGTCCTCACTGAATCATCGAACATTTTGGAGTAGGTATTCGTCGGGGCAGAATTTTAAAATTTGTCCTATTTCTGCGCAAAGTCAGTTAGCTCTTCTCTGAGATTAGTCGCTGTGGCGCTTTCATCAAATTTAACCAGAATACCGCTAAAGCGCTGCATCGTTGATGTAGCCAAACCTTGTTGTTTAATATTCTCATAATTCTGTGGATCAAGACAGGCAATATCTGCGTATAAGGAATCGTGATTTTCAACCGCTTTTCAACAGTTTTTACAATTTTGTCCATGATGTAGTTATGCGATATCTGTCCGCTGCATTATTTCCTCATGCGTTCTTCTCTCATCGGACATCGCTTTTGGTTTGTATAAACGTTTCTCTACAAATTTTCTCAATGGTAATTTCAAATATATTCTTCTTCCAACTGAGCATAGGGCCCAGGACACAAATCATTTGGCACTGTCGAGAACACCATCAAAATCTCTTGAAATATTTTCTAACAACTTAACAGTACAATCTACATTACGGTATGCTTGCATCGTCGTTTAATGTATAGGTACATCTTTTTTGACCGATAACTAAGACGACGTTTTCCAATCATTTTCAGAATCTCAATTACTCTTCCAGCACTTGTCTCTTTTCTTGGAACTTGTTGTCACCTTTGTTTATTTTGCTGAGAGAATAAAATTCTATCAATGTCTCTTACTTACAGATTACATAAGCTTCCACACATTTCTCGTGATATTTGATGTTTTCATGTTCCTCTAATTTTTGATGCACATGTTTCAGGAATTCATTCCCGCTGTGAATGAGTTCATATCGTCAGTTTTGCCATATGCTACATACTGTGCAAAAAAAAAAAGCTTTAGATTTTTTACAGTATGACATCCAATTCCTATTGATACCATTGCTTCTGAAAAAAATTCTCGATGCGTATTTGTAAATGGTAGATCAGTTTCACTCGCACTTGGTTGTATTGGGTGAAATTTAAAAAAAATGATTGTAAAGTATTCTGTCGAGGACGTTTGAAATAGTAATCTAGAAGTTATCCTCGAGGCGAAGTATTTTTTTTGGATTTAGATGTGCCACTGCCAGTTGTTATAAATATTGTGTTGTCAGATAACCTCGGCAACATTTTCTAAATGTAAGGTGGGAATCAAGTTTGTTGGTACCATTGAATGCTGATTGTTGCCATCGCTTTGATTTGTGTCGAGTTGTATACTTGTAGAAGGTGTTTTTTGAGAGACGATGTCTTTAGTTTGAATTGGAGTGGCTTTAAATAAATCGACTAGGATTTCGGCATTTAGCTCCATCTTTGGCCAAGAATTTTTAGTTTCTATCTCTTAATTTCTCCGCACCACCTTTTTACATTTACGTATTGAGTTTATATCACTCATATTTTATTTAATTAATACCAATTATAATTAACTAACAAATAAAAAAAGAATTTTTATTAAAGCAAAATTCAGCGGAAGTAGAATGAAAGATGTAAATCCTAACATGGCGGTGTTGTAGCTTACTGGTTGGGGGTTAAAGGGTACATGGCGTGCTGTGGTGGTGAAGGAGTCTGTTTTGTGAGACCGGAACTGGTTAGCACACGGACTAGCCAGTAGTCTCGGGTCGGTAGTTAAGAGGTAACAGCCCGTGGTGGTCAGTCGTTGAAGTAGCACAGCTAGAGGTAGGCGTAGTTTGTAGAAGTTAGGCTGTGGATGTATTCATGGGACTATTGTATTCTTGTAATGATGTTATGTTCATATATATGGTTGGATTAAATTTACTTATTACTTTTCACTTTTGAGGAATATCGTGTTTGTTTTGCTGGATTGACTATTTCAGTATTGTGCTACTGTGTGTATCAGCAGGTGTAGCACTTAATGTGTCAGAGTACTGACACATTTGATTAGTGACGACGTCAAGTCAACGCCCTGAAAGATCCTTGTATCAACATTGGTGGAGCGACAGTTTTGCCTGTATTATTAATTTGTAAACACAGGTTCCGTTAAAGAAAAATAAATGGCTCAGTGGTTTTCACGTATTGAGGCTGTGGAGAGAATAGCGAGACACGCAAAAGAAGTAATGATGTTAGAAGGTAGAGAACTAATTAAGTACGGTGATGAACAAATAGAAGAAGAAACATTAGCGAAAATGAAGAACCGAAACAGAGAGAAGAGGAAAGAGAAGAAGAGGCATTAAAGCGAGAGAGGAGAGAGCATGAAATCAAATGGAGGGAACAGAACAATCAATTAGAAATGCTGAGACTTGCGATTGAAATGAAGAAACGCGAAGTGGGTCAAGCAGGGACGTCATTTCAACGTACTACACACGTGAGGTCAAAGACTATGTGGTCGACAATGCCGTGTGACCTTATTGGGGGGAATATTTCATGTAAGTACAAAGAGTGCTCAGACAATGACATTTCACGTTGGAATAGAGATAACCCCCGATGCGACGATACTCAATGTATTGATGTCAGCAATGGTGCTGTGAAACGAAGCAGAAAAACGGCACATAATAAGCGAAACATCCGAAGCAGTTGGAGAGTAAAATCACCAGAGCTGGTAGATGAAACTATCAGAGTCGGGCATAACACTGCCCATGAACAAGCCACGGACGCGGTAATAGAACGCCCTGTTGATGCAACACAAATAAACGGCTGTAGAGACCATCACATTTCAGGACTTGTTATTAAAGATGAGGTCTTTGATAAACCATTTGTCATTCGACAGTCCAACGAAGCAAGTGGAACGCTAGAGGAAAGTAAATCACAAGATCAGAGAATTTTTTCTGCAAACGCTGAGGATTCTGGTCTCAGACAGAGAAAACCTTTGCCTACTCCTCGTGCTGATAGTTCTGGTCTCTGTGCTCCATGACAGTAAGAGTAGTGCAGCTTGAGTGCTTTACCTAACGAAAGTAAAATTTGACTTCCAAAGAAAGTGTTAAACAAAGTAGAAACTTGTCATCCCCTAAAGATGGTGTTTTTTATGGACAAAATTTGTCTACTAAAGCCAGTGCTAGTAAAAGTAGAGGTTTGGTGTCTTCTAGAGACAATGTTAGTCAAAGTTTTGAGGAAAATACACCAAAAATCAATCTCTCAGCACGCCAGAGTAGACAACAGAAAATGAACATGTTACCGAGTCTTCTGATTCTGTTTCTATCAAGTTAAGACACCCTTCACAACGAACTAACTCAGGAAGAGTTAATGCATCTGGAAAAAAACACCCGGCTATCTCAGAATTTAAATCATCTCTACACCAAGAGCCTTCATTTAATGAAAGTAGTAGTTCTTCTGATAATACACTCAAATCAGCACCTGAATTGCCTCAGGAGGACAAAGCACCTAATGTGCTAGTATCGAAAGACAGTAAAGGGATGAAACACGTTTCTTACAGCTCTAATACGTTACAAAATAGTGGTGTTGACCATAACTCCGAGGAGATTCCACCAGTAGACAAACATGATGACAGACAAAGTAGAAGGAAATCTCTTTCAATGCCAAAAAGTTGCAACCCCAACAAACACAACTCGATTAATGAGCAGGATCAAAGGGCTTCGCAAAGACTGTCTGAAAGATGAAGGGCATCGATATAAACATGTGCGCAATGTTGTTCAGTCATTTTACAGGATAGGACATAAGAGACTTATGAATGGATTTAGAGCCAGTACTGAACAATTATACCAACTGGGCGTAATGTGGTAATGTTGTGCCTTTTTACATTACTAGAATTACATGTCTGCCTGGGTAGAGCTGGGTTTTTCTCAGCGATTCAGAAGATCATCTCGACAATACAATCTATGGGGCCAACGCACTCGACTCAACAGCACTGTGGTAAAGTCGGGCGAGGTCGTTTAAGATTCAGATAGTTTGGCGAGTTTATAAACTGTGTTGCGCTGTGAAGACTTTCGTCGTCAGAAAAAAGACCCCTCGTCCACCGGCTCAGAAGGAAAAGAATTAAGAGGGCACGTCAAGAACTGCGTGTACGGACATTCAAACAAATTTCACAACGTTGCAACCATGTAGAGGAGATTATGTGGCATAAACGAAGATTTGTCAGCGATCAGATGGACAACAGGTTAAGCGATGACTTATCAAACAGTAACAGTCATTGCTCTGATACTTTCGGGTCATGATTAAGGACGGCATCCGGTCCTGCGCTACAGATCTCATAATAGAATCTCCGTCAGTGAGGTTTACCAGCAGTAAACCAATGCCGGCTGAGACTCTCGTTACGCAACGCTTGAGAGAGTGGGTCTGGCTTTGGTTTTGTGCATCACGAAACTAGCAGAGTGTTCGGGGTGTGCGGTCGCCATGTGCAATCGACCACGCTCCATTCGCCTTCATCAGACAGAGTGGAACAGATCAAACAGTGAATTCTTTGGTCGCTACTGTTACAGAACGAGCTTTGACATACAGCCAATAGCAGGAGAGGTCAATGTTATTGCTGACATCCTTCCCCAGATGCTGCGCATAGACAGACGTTGGTGGTCTACACCGATACTTGCGTGACGCTGGAAGCATACCTATGACGAGCTGCTGATTGAACTGGTAGAGCAGACTCAGGGTCTAAGTAAACAATGACATTATTACATTGTTGTTTTTCAGGAAATGTTTTGATATGTTGATGTAATGTCGGATTATGATTTATGAAGTTTTGGAAGCGCACCTAAGACGAGCTGCTGATTGAACGAGTAGAGCCAGACCCCAGAGGTTACGTCAACAATGACACTACGGCTATGTTTTTTTTCTCATATAATTGACTTGATATTTTCATGTAATTGAATTGATATTCATGTAATGGAATTGATATATTCATGTAATTGATGTGACATCTTCATGTAAACCAGTTGTTATTTTCTTATAACGGATTATGATTTATGTTTCATATGCGATTTGGTAATAATGTTCCCACATGTATATTGATTAGTATATGTTGTTACCAACTAAGTATGATGGGGCTGAAGAATAATTATCGAGTTGTATAGGAGTTAATAAGGACAGTAATTCAAAGGGTTTGAATTATTGACGTTGGAGCAAATTATGTAGTATACGAGTTAATAAGTGACAGTAGTTCAAAGGGTTTGAATTATTGACTTTGGAGATATTGAGGTGGTTGTGTGCCAAACTCTAATATGTTTGACACCAAAGGGGCCATGGGGGAGTGTTGTACATTGGGTTGGGGTTAAAGGGCATGGCGTGCTGTGGTGGTGAAGGGAGTCCATGGTGGGAGACCGGAACTGGTTAGCACACGGACTAGCCAGTAGTCTCGGGACGGTAGTTAAGAGGTAACAGCCCGTGGTGGTCAGTCGTTGAAGTAGCACAGCTAGAGGTAGGCGTAGTTTGTAGAAGTTAGGGCTGTGGATGTATTCATGGGACTATTGTATTCTTGTAATGATGTTATGTTCATATATATGGTTGGATTAAATTTACTATTACTTTTCACTTTTGAGGAATATCGTGTTTGTTTTGCTGATTGACTATTTCAGTATTGTGCTACTGTGTGTATCAGCAGGTAAGTTATTCTAATGTGTCAGAGTACTGACACATTTGATTAGTGACGACGTCAAGTCAACGCCCCCGAAAGATCCTTGTACTTAACAGCGGTTAACCGAACATCTCTAGTACGGAGCTCTTTATTGACGTAAGAGTACGGCCGCTGTTGGTGTGGACATTATGGACCGCCATTTTGACTGTTGCCTCTAATATCACCGCATAATAGTTATTAATTATTATATCACCGGTCCTGGCGGCCACCGGGAATCTTCCCGGTGTCCCGGCGGCCCAGTCCACCCTTGTGTATGAGTGACTGTCCTTCCACGGGTAAACAGATATTGTCTAGAGTAGTCTAGACGTTTCAATAAGGGTTCTCAGCCTCAGTAAACATCGGTGTAGTGTCTCGCCACGCCTACTGGCGAAAATGTAAACAAACTTGCCGTCTCAATCCGGGGAATTACCTAGCTTAGTAAACATGAATGTAGGACTTGTGACCACTGGTAAAATATGAAAACAAACATTGGTTGCTGGTCTCAATCCGGGGAAGTACCTAGCTTAGTAAACATGAATGTAGGACTTGTGACCGGTAAAATATGAAACAAACATTGGTTGCTGGTCTCAACTGGGGAATTACCTAGCTTAGTAAACATGAATGTAGAACTTGTGACCACTGGTAAAATATGGAACAAACATTGGTTGCTGGTCTCAATCCGGGGAATTACTTAGCTTAGTAAACATGAATGTAGGACTCTGTGACCGCTGGTAAAATATGTAAACAAACTTTTGGTTACTGGTCTCAACTGGGAATTACCTAGCTTAGTAAACATGAATGTAGGACTTGTGACCACTGGTAAAATTATGAAAACAAACATTGGTTCTGGTCTCAATCCGGGGAAGTACCTAGTTAGTGAACATGAATGTAGGACTTGTGACTACTGGTAAAATATGTAAACAAACATTGGTTGCCGGTCTCAATCCGGGAATTACCTAGCTTAGTAAACATGAATGTAGAACTTGTGACCACTGGTAAAATATGTAAACAAACATTGGTTGCTGGTCTCAACTGGGGAATTACTTAGCTTAGTAAACATAAGAATGTAGGACTTGTGACCGCTGGTAAAATATGTAAACAAACTTTGGTTGCTGGTCTCAACTGGGAATTATCTAGCTTAGTAAACATGAATGTAGGACTTGTGACCACTGGTAAAATATGAAAACAAACATTGGTTCTGGTCTCAACTGGGGAAATACCTAGGTTAGTAAACATGAATGTAGGACTTGTGACTACTGGTAAAATATGTAAACAAACATTGGTTGCCGGTTTCAATCCGGGGGAATTACCTAATAGTAAACATGAATGTAGAACTTGTGACCACTGGTAAAATATGTAAACAAACATTGGTTGCTAGTCTCAATCCGGGGAATTACTTAGCTTAGTAAACATGAATGTAGGACTGTGACCACTGATAAAATATGTAAACAAACTTTGGTTGCTGGTCTCAATCGGGGAACTACCTAGCTTAGTAAACATGAATGTAGGACTTGTGACCACTGGCAAATATGAAAACAAACATTGGTTGCTGGTCTCAACTGGGAAGTACCTAGCTTAGTAAACATGAATAAAGGTGGACTTGGTGACCACTGGTAAAATATGTAAACAAACAATGATTGCTGGTCTCAATCCGGGAATACCTAACTTAGTAAACATGAATGTAGGACTTGTGACCAGTGGTAAAATATGTAAACAAACATTGGTTGCCGGTCTAAATCCGGGGAATTACCTAGCTTAGTAAACATGAATGTAGAACTTGTGACCACTGGTAAAATATGTAAACAAACATTGGTTGCTGGTCTCAATCCGGGGAATTACCTAGCTTACTAAACATGAATGTAGGACTTGTGACCACTGGTAAAATATGTAAACAAACTTTGGTTGCTGGTCTCAATCGGGGAATTACCTAGCTTAGTAAACATGAATGTAGGACTTGTGACCACTGGTAAAATATGAAAACAAACATTGGTTGCTGGTCTCAATACGGGGAAGTACCTAGCTTAGTAAACATGAATGTAGGACTTGTGACCACTGGTAAAATATGTAAACAAACTTTGGTTGCTGGTCTCAATCGGGGAATTACCTAGCTTAGTAAACATGAATGTAGGACTTGTGACCACTGGTAAAATATGAAAACAAACATTGGTTGCTGGTCTCAACTGGGGAAGTACCTAGCTTAGTAAACATAATTGTAGGACTTGTGACCAGTGGTAAAATATGTAAACAAACATTGGTTGCCGGTCTAAATCCGGGGAATTACCTAGCTTAGTAAACATGAATGTAGAACTTGTGACCACTGGTAAAATATGTAAACAAACATTGGTTGCTGGTCTCAATCCGGGGAATTACCTAGCTTAGTAAACATGAATGTAGGACTTGTGACCACTGGTAAAATATGTAAACAAACTTTGGTTGCTGGTCTCAATCGGGGAATTACCTAGCTTAGTAAACATGAATGTAGGACTTGTGACCACTGGTAAAATATGAAAACAAACATTGGTTGCTGGTCTCAATCCGGGAAGTACCTAGCTTAGTAAACATGAATGTAGGACTTGTGACCACTGGTAAAATATGTAAACAAACTTTGGTTGTTGGTCTCAATCAATGGGGAATTACCTAGCTTAGTAAACATGAATGGACTTGTGACCACTGGTAAAATATGAAAACAAACATTGGTTCTGGTCTCAATCCGGGGAAATACCTAGGTTAGTAAACATGAATGTAGGACTTGTGACCACTGGTAAAATATGTAAACAAACATTGGTTGCCGGTCTCAATCCGGGGAATTACCTAGCTTAGTAAACATGAATGTAGGACTTGTGACCACTGGTAAAATATGAAAACAAACATTGGTTCTGGTCTCAACTGGGAAATACCTAGGTTAGTAAACATGAATGTAGGACGGTGACCACTGGTAAAATATGTAAACAAACATTGGTTGCTTGTCTCAATCCGGGAATTACCTAGCTTAGTAAACATGAAATGTAGAACTTGTGACCACTGGTAAAATATGTAAACAAACATTGGTTGCTAGTCTCAATCCGGGGAATTACTTAGCTTAGTAAACATGAATGTAGGACTTGTGACCACTGATAAAATATGTAAACAAACTTGGTTGCTGGTCTCAATCGGGGGAACTACCTAGCTAGTAAACATGAATGTAGGACTTGTGACCACTGGTAAAATATGAAAACAAACATTGGTTGCTGGTCTCAATCCGGGGAAGTACCTAGCTTAGTAAACATGAATGTAGGACTTGTGACCACTGGTAAAATAATATGTGAACAAACAATGATTGCTGGTCTCAATCCGGGAATTACCTAACTTAGTAAACATGAATGGTGGACTTGTGACCAGTGGTAAAATATGTAAACAAACATTGGTTGCCGGTCTAAATCCGGGGAATTACCTAGCTTAGTAAACATGAATGTAGAACTTGTGACCACTGGTAAAATATGTAAACAAACATTGGTTGCTGGTCCAATCCGGGAATTACCTAGCTTACTAAACATGAATGGTGGACTTGTGACCACTGGTAAAATATGTAAACAAACTTTGGTTGCTGGTCTCAACGGGGAATTACCTAGCTTATAAAACATGAATGTAGGACTGTGACCACTGGTAAAATATGAAACAAACATTGGTTGCTGGTCTCAATACGGGGAAGTACTTAGCTTAGTAAACATGAATGTAGGACTTGTGACCACTGGTAAAATATGTAAACAAACTTTGGTTAAGTTGGTCTCAATCGGGGAATTACCTAGCTTAGTAAACATGAATGTAGGACTTGTGACCACTGGTAAAATATGAAAACAAACATTGGTTGCTGGTCTCAACTGGGGAAGTACCTAGCTTAGTAAACATAATTGTAGGACTTGTGACCAGTGGTAAAATATGCAAACAAACATTGGTTGCCGGTCTAAATCCGGAATTACCTAGCTTTAGTAAACATGAATGTAGAACTTGTGACCACTGGTAAATACAAACAAACATTGTTGCTGGTCTCAATCCGGGGAATTACCTAGCTTAGTAAACATGAATGTAGGACTTGTGACCACTGGTAAAATATGTAAACAAACTTTGGTTGCTGGTCTCAATCGGGGAATTACCTAGCTTAGTAAACATGAATGTAGGACTTGTGACTAATAATTGGTAAAATATGAAAACAAACATTGGTTGCTGGTCTCAATCCGGGAAGTACCTAGCTTAGTAAACATGAATGTAGGACTTGTGACCAATTCGGTAAAATATGTAAACAAACTTTGGTTGCTGGTCTCAATCGGGGAATTACCTAGCTTAGTAAACATGAATGTAGGACTTGTGACCACTGGTAAAATATGAAAACAAACATTGGTTCTGGTCTCAATCCGGGGAAATACCTAGGTTAGTAAATACGAATGTAGACTTGTGACCACTGGTAAAATATGTAAACAAACATTGGTTGCCGGTCTCAATCCGGGGAATTACCTAGCTTAGAACATGAATGTAGGACTTGTGACCACTGGTAAAATATGAAAACAAACATTGGTTCTGGTCTCAATCCGGGGAAATACCTAGGTTAGTAAACATGAATGTAGGATCAGGACCACTGGTAAAATATGTAAACAAACATTGGTTGCCGGTCTCAATCCGGGAATTACCTAGCTTAGTAAACATGAATGTAGAACTTGTGACCACTGGTAAAATATGTAAACAAACATTGGTTGCTGTCTCAACTGGGGAATTACTTAGCTGAAGTAAACATGAATGTAGGACTTGTGACCACTGATAAAATATGTAAACAAATCCTTGGTTGCTATCTCAATCGGGGAACTACCTAGCTTAGTAAACATGAATGTCGGACTTGTGACCACTGGTAAAATATGAAAACAAACATTGGTTGCTGGTCTCAATCCGGGAAGTACTCTAGCTAGTAAACATGAATGTAGGACTTGTGACCACTGGTAAAATATGTAAACAAACAATGATTGCTGGTCTCAATCCGGGGAATTACCTAACTTAGTAAACATGAATGTAGGACTTGTGACCAGTGGTAAAATATGTAAACAAACATTGGTTGCCGGTCTAAATCCGGGGAATTACCTAGCTTAGTAAACATGAATGTAGAACTTGTGACCACTGGTAAAATATGTAAACAAACATTGGTTGCTGGTCTCAATCCGGGGAATTACCTAGCTTACTAAACATGAATGTAGGACTTGTGACCACTGGTAAAATATGTAAACAAACTTTGGTTGCTGGTTCAACTGGGGAATTACTCATTAGTAAACATGAATGTAGGACTTGTGACCACTGGTAAAATATGAAAAACAAACATTGGTTGCTGGTCTCAATACGGGGAAGTACCTAGCTTAGTAAAACAGGAATGTGTAGGACTTGTGACCACTGGTAAAATATGGGAACAAACTTTGGTTGCTGGTCTCAAATCGGGGAATTACCTAGCTTAGTAAACATGAATGTAGGACTTGTGACCACTGGTAAAATATGAAAACAAACATTGGTTGGTTGGTCTCAATCCGGGGAAGTACCTAGCTTAGTAAACATAATTGGTATTTTAGACCAGTGGTAAAATATGTAAACAAACATTGGTTGCCGGTCTAAATCCGGGGAATTACTCAGCTTAGTAAACATGAATGTAGAACTTGTGACCACTGGTAAAATATGTAAACAAACATTGGTTGTTGGTCTCAACTGGGGAATTACTCTAGCTTAGTAATGATGTGAATGTAGGACTTGTGACCACTGGTAAATATGTAAACAAACTTTGGTTGCTGGTCTCAATCGGGGAATTACCTAGCTTAGTAAACATGAATGTAGGACTTAGACCACTGGTAAAATATGAAACAAACATTGGTTGCTGGTCTCAATCCGGGAAGTACCTAGCTTAGTAAACATGAATGTAGGACTTGTGACCACTGGTAAAATATGTAAACAAACTTTGGTTGCTGGTCTCAATCGGGGAATTACCTAGCTTAGTAAACATGAATGTAGGACTTGTGACCACTGGTAAAATATGAAAACAAACATTGGTTGCTGGTCTCAACTGGGAAGTACCTAGCTTAGTAAACATGAATGTGTAGGACTTGTGACCACTGGTAAAATATGTAAACAAACAATGATTGCTGGTCTCAATCCGGGGAATTACCTAACTTAGTAAACATGAATGTAGGACTTGTGACCAGTGGTAAACATGTAAACAAACATTGGTTGCTGGTCTCAATCCGGGGAATTGCCTAGCTTAGCAAACGCTTTGAGTAGTGACTGTTATGTCCACTGGTGAAATTTGTAACTCAATCATTAGCTTGTGATCTCATTGAGAGAAAGCCCTTAGCTTAGTAAATATGTGGGTTATAGATTGCTATATCCATCAGTAAAATGTGTAAACAGGGGAGTGGCCTTCGGTGAAAGTAAGGGAGAAAACACTCAGTATCACCCGATGGGAAACTAGTTATTGCCCTAGGTTCTGGTTGCCCCCTATCGGCGGCCCTGCCCTACAATACTGCTCCTAATGTCATACATGGAATTTTAAAAAAATCCTTTGCCATGGAAACGATCTAATGAAATCAAAGAGCCACTACTGGACACAGTGAAAACTAAAAGGTGGCATGGTTCGGTCATACTCACGTCACAATGACCTTTGTAATTAAGCATGCTAACCTGGAATAAATGCATCTAAGAGATTGTTGTATTAAGAAGCGGACAGACATAATTTTAAAAAAAAATGAACAGACTAAAATCTATCCACGATAAAAATGTGTAATTATTAATGGTCGATTAAATGAATAATGACTAATAAGATCATCTATCTTTCAACATTGCCTGTGCACGCATCCATTCATTTATACTCTGTGAAATAATTTCTGACTAGTGTTGGCTAATTTGAAAATAAATAAATGACATCATTCGCATATACTGCAGACATTTTCGCATCATAAACATATTTAAGTCCTAAAGGTGATAGCAGTGATCTATGGGTAATTATAGCTCAGTTTATATGTAACCTAGAGCAGGTGTCAGCAACTTTTTCAAAAGCGAGCTCTAACATCAAATCTTTAATTTCACAGAAGCGCTGGGCCAATATCTGATGGATAGAAAGTATATATATATATATATATATAGGGCCGGATTTAGAGATATGCTAACTAGGACTGGCCTAGGGGCCCCGCCAAATAAGGGCACTCATGTTAAGTAGTTAACAAAAATAAAAAATAAAAACTTTTAGCACATTTATCTTTTTTTTCAAAATGTGGCATCAAATTTGTGTTGGCCTATGACCAGGCCCGTAGCGTGCGGGGGCATGGGGACCGGGCCCCCTGCCTTTTTGTCTGGCCCCCTGCTAAGCTTATTTGTTCTACTTAGTAAAATGTAATACCTGCCGCCCCCCCTGCTATTGCCTGGCCCCTGTTGTAGAATGCCTGGCCCTTCCTGTAAAATGTTCTTTAGAATTTGATTACAGTTCCAGCATTCGCGCTTTTCGTGTTTGTTCTGATATTTGTTTATCATCATTGTCAAGTCCAGATTTTTTTACATCAGCCGAGTCTAGACACTGTTAATGTATGTCATGTATGTGAAAGCATTTATGTAGTTGTTGCATCGACTAGGAAGGGAGCAGGGGGTTTACTTGTCGAAGGGCTATATAACAAAAACATCTTCATGTTATATTACAAGTTGGGCTTAGTCGACATACCTGTGTGTGTGTGTGTGTGTGTGTGCGTGTGTGTGTGTGCAAACATGGTGGGGGTGGTAGATCTACGTTATAAGTGAATGGACTTCAAATTGTTGAGTGAAATTCGGTTATTTATCGATTTGGTGAACTTTCAGAATTTTGTCAAATTAACGTGCATTTAGGTCATGCGTTAAAAGTTTATCGCGAATATTTTTGACGCGTTATCGCGCGTTATTGCAGTTTAAACAGCATATTGAAGTATTGAAAAATGAGATGTAAACATCATATAAAGTTGAATAGTGGACAGATAGAGATTGCCCTTATCTGAGTTACAGAATGTTCTCCTATTCATCTATCTATCTATCTATCTATCTATCTATCTATCTACCTATCTATCTATCTATCTATCTATCTATCTATCTATCTATCTATCTATCTATCTATCTATCTATCTATCTATCTATCTATCTATATCTATCTCTATATCTATCTATCTATCTATCAATCAATCTATCAATCTATCTAACTATCTATCTATCTATCTATCTATCTATATCAATCTATCAATCAATCTATCTATCTATTTCCATATCTTTATCTATATATATATATATATCTTTATCTCTATATATATATGTTTGTGTGTGTGTGTGTGAGAGAGAGAGAGAGAGAGAGAGAGAGAGTGAGTGTGTGTGTGGTGCCTCATTGCCCCGCCACTATTTTTATGATTACTCCAGGCTGTGGTTCTGAAAGGACCTTTTCTCATGTACTCCTGCGCGTCAGCTGTCTTTGTGAAAAGATCATAATGGGCTTCCGGTCGCTTTGTGTTATTGATATTTATATACTTGATTAATACTTAGCTCGATAAATTCTTATGTAGTGACTTATATAGGGACTTATGTAGGGACTTATGTAGGGTCATATGTAGGGACTTATGTAGGGTCATATGTAGAGACTTATGTAGGTACTTATGTAGGGATTAATGTAGGGACTTATGTAGGGACATATGTAGGGTCATATGTAGGGACTAATGTAGGGACTTATGTAGGGTCATATGTAGGGACAGGCCCGTAGCCAGGTCAAAGTAAGCAGGGGGGCACCAATACCCAGCTAGGGGGCGCCTGCTCGTTTTAGTTACTTTTTCTTTATTTTTTCCTCTCTTTCTTCTTTTTTAAGGTGGTCCATGGGCCATTTAAGGTTTCTGCTAGTTGTTTTTTCTTTTTTATTTTTTAAGCTACACTAGCCATTTTGGCACATGCATACAACATACCAATTAATGAACAAAGAAATAAAAAAAAATATAAAAAAATTTATTTAAAAATGTATTTTGTGACTTTTTTGGGTAAAAAAGTGCAATTTTAAGACATATTTTCAAACCAATTTATTGTAGAAATCATAAAATAACTTTGCACAAATGTTAATGAGTGTGTTTCAAACAAACGCCCAATTTTTTTTTTGGAAATATTAAATAGAATTTTTTTATAATTTTTTTTCTTACCTACCCCCCCCCCCCCCCGAAAAATTAACTTTTTTGAGAAAAAAAAATTATAAACAAAATTCTATTTAATATTTCCAAAAAAAAAATTACAGTATAGTTTTGGTCAGCATATATTGTGCGATAGATAGTAATTAAAAATCGGTAGTAAAAGGTTTGAAACTACTACCTCATTATGATGAGGTGATGGTCAATGATATTATTTTTAAACCATTCTACTTTTTAGCTTCAACTTTTAAGATAATAATAATAAATAATCACACTGAAAAATATATTAAATTTTGATTATTTGATTTTCATGATTAAAATTAAAAGAATAGCGCCATCAGAAATTTATTATTCGCAAATTTGCGTACATTAATTGGTACCGGAAGTGTATCTTGTCCATTTAAACAAACAATTCAGTAAGGGGACTACTTTTTGAGAAAGGTGTATATGAGCTAAACTACACACTGGGCTTAATTCTTAATTTGTTTTTCAATTTATGTTCAATAAAAGCCAGAGAATCATTATCGTATTTACTTTTTCAAATATAGTACGAATTGTTTGTTAAAGAAAAATAATTATCACTTTTTTAAATATATATTTAAAAATTGTATAAAATATGCCATTATATGGTTTACTCCAAGTTTATACATAAGGGGCGCTATCCTGTTAACAAGATTATAGCTAAAGTTAAGTCCCTTTACAGCTTAGCTATAAAAAAGATATATAAGAGCAATTATTCTAAATTGAGAATTAAATTTTCCACTATTGTTAGTAGTATTCGATAAGAATATATTTTTAAAAATGAAAAAGATGGCTGCAAACGTAATTTATGTGTGTTTTAAAATACTAAAATATTAAAAACAATGCCTCAAAAAGTATGACTAATTAACTTGCCAAATGAAACATTTAGTTTAAATCATTTGTTAAAACAAAATAATATCGTTAAACAGAAACGTGAAATTTCAAACATCAAAAGATTTATTTGGCAGTCATGTGTCTTACTTAGTTTAATTGATTTTTACTATAGTAGTTATTAAAATTGAGGAACTAAAGGGAGGTAGAAACTTATTTTTTAACCAGATAAAAGGGAACTAACAGAAAACATACTACTAATAAAAATAGTATATTACTGAATAAAATTTATTTTGAAATAACATTTATAAGTACAAATTAACGTAAAATTTAGAAAATATTACCATACCTTTTAAAAAAAATATATTTCTATCATAAAAATATAACATATATTTTAAAAAAATAATAGTTTAAAGCTATTACAGCAAAAAAGACATGGCTCAAAATTACTCTGTGCATGGTTTACTCCAGATTCGTGTAATTTTTAGTCGCGTCGTAGGTTGACGCATTATTTACAGTTAGTATTTAAAAAAAAAAACAAATCATTGATAAATGGGCGTTTTCAACTAAAACCATGAAAAATGATTCAATGATGGAGATAGCTTACTAATCACTTGAAGCTGCCTACCAAAATAGGGGACGGATGGTCGTGCGGTAAAGCGCATGACTGTCGACCTGAAGGTACCTGATTACATCTCCTTAGTGGACCAAGGAAAATTTGCAGGTCTTGGCTCATGTTCCCGATACATCTCCCGTGGTGCCTACATGGCCATTGCACTATCGGCTATGATGGGGATGAAAGAAGGGCCCCAGAAAAACCGTCCCAATAGTAGTTTATAAAATCTAAGAGATTTTATCTCATCCTTACAGGGGTTTTGTTTTTGTAGTTTTTTTTTTTTAAATAGGCAGGACCGGATTTAGACTTGATAAGGTGCCAAATATTTAAGTATATATGACAATCGCTCACTCGAACAATTATTTGGGTGCCCCGAATAAGTGTGTGTGGGGGGGGGGGGGAGGCAAAACTATAGCTTGTTCGGCTTATACGTGCCAGCACTGGTAAAAGCTAAGCTCAATAAGGCTTAACATTAAAGCCATGTTGATTGGTTAATCCATGCCACAAAAGACACAAGATATAACTTCAGCACGATAATCTTAGGTGTTTGTTAATCATTGTTAAATTTGAATATTTTTCACATATGTGTATTTAAGGTTTTTTTTTTTTTTTTGGTATATACTAATACTTGAGTCTAATTTTGTTTTGGTATACACTAATACATGAGTCTAAATTTTTTTGGTATATACTAATACTTGAGTCTAATTTTTTTTGGTATATACTAATACTTGAGTCTAATTTTTTTTGTATACACTAATACATGAGTCTAATTTTTTTGGTATATATTAATATTTGAGTCTAATTATTTTTTAATGTTACTGTTTAGTGATAAATCTTTGTAAATAGTCAATTAATGGTATGTAAAGCAGAGTGGACTCGGGGATCTTCACTCTACCTGAAAAAATTCCATGGTACTCACTGAGATTCGAACCCAGGACCCCTCTGGTCGATAGTCAAGCGCTCTACACCGCACGAGGGGGACGGATTGTCGAGTGGTAAAGCACTCGACGGTCGACCTGAGGGTTCCTGGTTCGATCTTCAGTGAGGACCTAGCAAAATATTTCAGGTCATGGCTTAAGTTCCCCACCCCCCGCTATGTCTCCGGCGGTGCCTGCATGGCCATTGCACTATCGTCTCCGGTGGGTGTGAAAGAAGTGCACCACAAAAAACGGTCCCATTAGTGGTGTAAAGGATCTAAGATTTCATATCATTATTATAGAGACTTCACACACACACACACACCGCACGAACACCCAACCACTCCTTGTTTTTTTATGAATGGACCCAATTTGTCTTCTTTGTCCTGGGCCCCTATAAATTTTAATCCACCACTGTCCATACCCAAAATCCCTGGCCATCGGCTTCCCTTGCTAGAAGCAAAATAAGTTACCTCCGGGCTAGGCCGCCCATTTACGCAGCCACTCTTTCTATTTTTATTTCGCACGCCACTGGTCCTTATTGTATATTGAATTACTTGCATTCTGGTTAGGTCGAACCTGAATACACACAATTCGAAATCAATACATGAATACCTTTTTTTTAGTTTATTTATATATTTATTTTGAATTCTTCAATAATATATGTACCGGGAATATTCCATCAATTACATGTTTTTGCTGTAAAAGAATTGTGTGAAATATATATATTGTTACGACCCACCCGGTGCGCACCGTACAGTCTACGGAGTGAACGCGATGACGCAGTAGTGACAGTGACGTAGAAGCCGGCAAGAGAGTGGCCATGTTGCCGTTGTTGTTGTTTTTATAGATATTAATAAATACTCTTGGAACCCACGCCGGCCTGTGTTATGTTTTGATTTTATAAACAGAATTTTGTAAGAGTTGTAAATATATATTGAAAAACGCGTATGTGTATATATATATATATATATATATATATATATATATATATATATATATATATATATATATATATATACATACATATATATATAAATATATATATATATATATATACATATATATTTATATATATATATATATATATATATATATATATATATATATATATTTATCTAAAGGGGGGCTATTCTTTTAATATTATGACTAACTACAGTTATATCCCTTTACATCTTATGTTTTTGTACTATATAGTTTTAAAATATCTATGGTTTTAACTAAATTTAAAAAATCTAGAACATGTCTTTAATGTTTTGAAATGAGAAAGAAATAAAGGCAAAAGAGCTTTACATGGAATCTTAAAGTCTTTGTTCATTTTATTTTCATTTAAAACAATTGGGGAAAATAAGATATAACAAAGGGGATAACATATTAAGGGGAAATAATACTTATTCCGTTTGAAAACTATAGACTTTGTTTTTAATTCAACAAAATAAAACAATCATTGACAAAAAAATATATATAATAAAGTTTCACATTAAAATAAAATGAAAATTATGTTAAAAAATGTTTCGTAAAATACGTTTAAACTTTTTCGGCATACTTGTTTCAAATATATGTAATTAATCCTACACTTATATTTTATTACTACAAAGATTTTGTGCATAAAGATTTAGAATCATCATTTATCGTAATATTTTTAATTTCAAAATTTTTTGAACGCGACCATATGTCGCTAAATAACGTTTAAATTTAGTATAATAGATAGATATTTATAGAGCACGATTTTCGTTTCGAAGTCTTTTAATAATTAAATTTATACAAATCATGTTGCCACTTCATAAAAAGAGTACATTTAACTAGAACACGATAAAACAAGATACTGTGGATATGCTCCTTAAAATGCTTTTCAATAGTTCCTCTATTAAAATTTTTGGGCCGGTTAAATGGTTAGGAAAATATTTATTCTGTCATCAGGATTAGAAAAAAAAAATCCGTTGCCCCTGACAAACGTGTGCTACCTCAGTCATCCTGATTTCTATAAATATTTGTATCAGCTAAAGATTTACTACAAAGTATGTCAATGTTTAAAATACATTTTAATGGAAGCACATTTTTTACAGCTTGTGTATCATTTTTTTTATTATATATTCTCTAGTGTAGAAATATGACCCTCCCCCCCAACCACAATCACCATATAACATTATATGGTTTTTCGAATAGGGGGGCGCTAAAAAGGTATTAAAAAAAGTATTGTGTCCCGGTTGCGAGTTAATCTCGCTATGGCACTGCACTTCATCTAAATCATCTTCACTACCATATTGCAATCTATATTCTTTTTACTTCAATCACTTCTTTTGCACGATATGTTTTAAGCTCTGTATCCGACGTCATTCATCTGTCTGTCTTTTCTCCTTTAGGGGCTGTCCATTATTTATGTCAACAAATTTTGGGCGATTTTTACCCCCCCTCCCCCTTGTCAACAACTTGTCAAACTTCCAGAGACCCCCTCCCCCTATAAAATTACGTCAACATTTGATTCCCCCCCCCCCCTAAAAAAGGTGGCTTCCAAAATGTTTATGTGGCAAAATTAGTAGGAATATAGTTAAATTAAAATACTGAATGTTAAGCGAGTGTGTAACACAGAACTACTAACGCTGCTTTTAATTTTCATTTATTAAGTAATTATATTAAATTAAAAAAAAATTAACATTGTTGACGTCAACTTTTCTTGACCTCCCCCTCCCCCATATTTTGTTGACGTAATTAATGGACAGCCCCTTATCTATACACTATACTCTCTACTAAAAAAAACTACTAAAAAAAGTGATTATCTTCGTTTTCTGCACGATTTTAATTGAATCTATAGTTTAAATATAGTTCATTTTCATCGAGAATACACAAGTGCTCAAAATTTTCAAATCGATTGAACCTCGAGAATAGGAGGCGTACCTAGGCTGGGGGGGGGTCCAAATTCGAAAGCCCCCCCCCCCACCCCCAATTTTTTTATTACATTTGTTACATTTAATATTAAGTGCATTATTTTATGTCGTGTTGACGAATGTCAAAATGCACCCCCCCCCCCTAAGTTCGGCCCTGTCGAGAATCAAGTGAAAATTGACAGTCGTCGTCGGCATCCGTCCGTCTCGAGAGACGATGGTGTAGCTAAGATGAGTCTACAAAACACCGCCGGGAATGGCTGTGCAGTCCGACTCGGGAGTGGCAATCCCTGCCGCACTTGTCACACTTGAAGATAGTTGGTTGTTGTAGTTGTTGTTGTAGCTGTTCTTTTTTCCGCTTCCGTCTTGTTCTTTTCAGGGCAGCATTATCCTGTCGCTCAGCCTCTGCGCGCAATGAACCCTGCCGGACAGCGAGCCTCCATGAGTGGCGGTCGGCTGCTTGGCTCTCCCAGGAGTTGGGGTTAATGGAGCACTCTTTCATATCCTTTTTGCAGGTGTCTTTGTAGCGCATTTTAGGTCGCCCTGTTTTCCTCTGGCCGGTAACTAACTCGCCATAGAGTAGGTCTTTCGGGATGCGGCCTGCGTCCATTCTTTTGACATGACCGAGCCATCTGAGGCGTCTCCCGCTGAGAACTGCAAACAAGCTGCTCATGTTGGCCCTCTCTAGCACCCCAGTGTTGGGGATCTTGTCTTGCCACTTTATCTGCAGTATACGTCGCAGGCACCTCATGTGGAAATTGTTTAGCTTTCTTTCGTGCCTCGCGTAAGTGGTCCACGTCTCGCATCCATAGAGGAGGGTACTAAGTATGCAGGCCTGGTAGACGCGCAATCTGGTATTTTCGGTGAGGCTGGGGTTTTCCCACACACGTTTCTTTAGTCTCGCCATGACTGTGGCTGCCCTAGCGATTCTGCAATCGATCTCCGGGTCTATGGATAGCGAGCTGGAGATGGTGGACCCGAGGTAAGTGAAGTTCTCGACGACCTCTAGGGTGTGCCCATCGATGTCAATGCTTGGGGGTGTATCTGTACCCTGTGCCATGACATTCGTCTTTTTCAGGCTGATAGTCAGTCCAAACTCCTTGCATGCATGGGAGAGGCGGGTGACAAGCTGCTGCAGTCCGTCTTCAGTGTGTGATGTCAAGGCTGCGTCATCAGCAAAGAGCAGCTCGCGAATTAGGACCTTTGTGACTTTGGTCTTTGCACGGAGGCGGGCTATGTTATAGAGCTTGCCATCGGACCTTGTATGGATGTAAACACCCTCGCTGCAATCCTTGAAGGCGTATTGGAGGAGCATGGAAAAGAAAATGCCGAAGAGTGTAGGTGCAAGGACGCAGCCCTGTTTTACTCCGCTGCTGACTGGGAAGGCCTCGGAGATTGCGCCGTTGTAGCAAACCGTGCTATGCATGTTGTCGTGGAAGGACATGACCACTGCAAGCAGGTGTGGGGGGCAGCCAATCTTTTGCAGCAAGCTGAAGAGTCCACTTCGACTTACTAGATCAAACGCCTTTGTGAGGTCGACGAAAGCGATGTAGAGTGGCACCTGCTGTTCCTGACACTTCTCTTGAAGTTGACGTAGTGAGAAGATCATGTCCACTGTTGATCGGCCAGCCCTGAAGCCACACTGTGACTCTGGGTAGACTCGGGAGGCGAGGGCCTGCAGGCGGTTTAGAGCGACGCGGGCGAAAGCTTTGCCGACGATGCTGAGGAGGGAGATGCCCCGGTAGTTATTACAGTCGCTCCGGTCCCCTTTGTTCTTGTATAGTGTGATAATTTTGGCATCCCTCATGTCTTGGGGGATATAGCCCTGTTCCCAGCATCGACTTAGGAGGTCGTGCAATGGCTTTAGCAGTGTTGGTTTTCCGCTCTTCAGAACTTCTGGTGGGATTCCATCGCTACCGGGTGCCTTTACGTTTGCAAGGCAGTCGATGGCTTTGCTTAGTTCATCCACGGTGGGTGTGGTGTCTAGCTCCTCCATTACAGGCAGATCTGGGATAGCGCCAAGGGTGGCATCAGTCACAGTGTTCTGGGTTGCGTATAGCTCCAGGTAGTGTTCGGTCCACCTCTGCATCTGTTTTTCCTGGTCCTTGATGACCTCTCCTGTTTTGGATATAAGGGGGCGGTTTTGGAGGGAGTTGGGCCTATTGCCTTTTTGATGCCCTCGTACATCCCTCTTGCGTTTCCTGTATCGGCAGCTGCCTGGATGCTGCTACAGAGGTTCAACCAGTAGGAGTTGGCGCATCTGCGGGCGGTCTGCTGGGCTTTGCTCCTGGCTGTCCGTAGGGCTTTTAGTGTGTTGGGACTGGGCCTGGCCTTGTAGGCCAATAGGGCTTTCCTTTTTACCTCGGTAATGGGTTCCATTTCCTCCCAGTGGGCCTCGTACCAATCGGCGTTTTTCCGCTCTATCTTTCCATAGGTGGTGATGGCGGAGTTATATACGACATCACGCAGACGCGACCACCTAGAGTCGATGGTGTCAACTGCTAACTTTCTTTCACTGAGTGTAACTTCCAGACTGCTGATAAACTGTTGTTTTTTTTTTTTGGGGATTTCTGGCACAGTTGATATTGATGCGTGGGCGACCTTTTTTCTTGGAGTGATGCAGTTTCTTCGGCGTTATGCGCACCTTGCTTGCCACGAGGCGTGGTCCGTGTCGCAGTCTGCACTGTGGTAGCTGCGGGTGAGGAGGATACTGTCGATATTCCCTCTTCTGGTGAGGACGAGGTCGAGTTGGTGCCAGTGGCGGGAGCGTGGGTGCCTCCATGACACCTGATGTATCTCTTTGCACCCAACTATAGGTCCCTTGGCATTGTGCTAACCACACAACCATGGGCGTATTCCCTACATTTTGAAAAAATGTCATATAAGAGGGGGGCATTTGCTCCCCCCCCCTTACATTAAAAAAAAATGTCATAAAGTTGTTATTTACCCCCCCCCTGGAAAAATTCTTAGCGACACAATCCCTTTATATGCTGTGGTTTAGAGAAACAGATCATTTCTACACTTCATCTGCTCCGATGGCGCTATATTTCTAACATCACTTATTGCAAAATTATTATTTAGAAATCGCCAGAACACATAAAACATTATAAAACTATGGCATTTTTTTTTAAATCTCTCTACTCAATTGTTCCAAAGATGTCATTAATACTAGCAGTCGGTCTGGCAACGAGGTGGGCATCATTATGTAAGGAATACCCTCTGTGAACTTTGTTACAAAAGTAGGGTATGTTAAAGAAAAAATGTTTGAGTTTTATTTTTTTTTTTAATCATAATACAGTAGCAAAGATGAAAATGTTAGATGAAAGTTATGAGCGTTTTGCTGGTAACTTGATTCATGTTTTTAGACACAAATAATGTAATTCATGTTTTTGACACAAAAGCATTTTTCCAAGTTGACTTATTCATAATGATACCTGTAGCTGAAATACCTTTTTTTGTTAAATTTATATTACAAAATATTGCAGA
Source organism: Bulinus truncatus (assembly GCA_021962125.1). Taxonomy (NCBI): domain Eukaryota; kingdom Metazoa; phylum Mollusca; class Gastropoda; family Planorbidae; genus Bulinus; species Bulinus truncatus. Next base: position 1,480,207 of record JAGDYQ010000172.1, on the reverse strand, counting down.
AATAATAAATTACAGCTTGAAATATACAAGATTCCTGGTATATATATATATATATATATATATATATATATATATATATACATATACATGAATATATATATGTGGGATGGATGGCCTAGTGGTGTAGATACTCGACTGTCGACCTGGGTTCGATACTCTGTGAAGACCATAGGAATTTTTCCAGGTGAAATTTGTTTCAATGTCGTCCCACAAGTCCACCCAGCTTTAAATGGGCACCTGACTTTAAGTCGGGGGAAGTAAAGGCGGCTGGGCGTTGTGCTAACCACACAATCCCTTCATATGCTGAGGTTATAGAAACAGATGAATTCTACACTTCATTGGCCCCCTTTGAGCCAAGGGAACTTTACTTTTTTTTATATATATATAATGGCTACATTCTATATTATTGCACATACCCCCATTTTTTTCAAATGATATTTTTTTTCCCATTTAAAGCTGTTTCATTTAGTGCTTTGATTTGTTGGAATGTATCCATCACAGCAGTATATGACTACATGTATATCTATTCTTACCATTATACTTGATACTTACATGTAGTTATAAATATTGTTGTTTTACATTTTACCGCAAGAACATCTATAAACAACCCATACATTACACACTCAATATGGCAACCTTCATTTGTTTTTAGTTTATATTACTTTTATGAATGTTATGTCAGGTGCCATACAATTCACCCACATAAAGTAGTCTTTTTACTCTTTCTGTCAATTTTTGTTTATTTTTTTTTCATAACGCATACATAAAAAGGATTTCATTTAATTAAAATTAGTTTCTCAGTTTAATGTTTCATTTATTTTTTATTCTGTTGTGTGTATTTAATTTAATAATACACTTAAGAGATTTTACCATATTTAACTTTTTGCCAAAAAAACTCTTAATGCTCGTGATGCATAAATGAAATATATGCATTATGTACTAAATTGTTATATAATATATATTTCTTTTAAAAAAATTTTAAATAATAAGAATCATAGATACCAATAAAATATTCTTTTAGATCCAAAAGAAATTAAGTGTTATATTGTAAAGATGACATCCAACATTTGTATTATCTATTAATTATCTTTGACTAACTGTAGAAAAAACATGATATTTAATTTTTTAACACCGCTAACCTAGTCACCCACACTAAACAACCAATTACATGACAGCTAAGCTTTTAATAAAATGAAGGAAAAAATTTTTTAAATAAACCTTGAAAAAAATACCTTTTTTTAAGTCAGGGATAACGGATTAAATTACAAGTAGATTGTATTATCTTGGGTGTATAATATACTTTAATTCATGTATTGTGTGCTTTTCATTATATTCATATTTTCAATTTTTTAGAGCATTTTCGAAAAAAAATGCTCTAATGTCCCCGTTTTGTCTGTCTGTCTGTCTGTCATCACCCTAGATCTCAACAACCATAAGTCCCCGTTTTGTCTGTCTGTCTGTCTGTCATCACCCTAGATCTCAACAACCATAAGTCCTAGACCCATGATGTATATATCATTTTGTAGGTCTTGGCTTGCCAAGAAATGACTTTTTTTTCATTTCGCGATCTGACCTCTGAGGGCCGTAAAAGGGGCCTTATAAAGTACCGTTTTTTACTATATAAGCTTTATTAATAATGGACCGCCCTATATCTCAGCAACCACAAGTCCTAGACCCATGATGTATATATCATTGTGTAGGTCTTGGCCTCCCAAGTGTACATCAAAAGTCTATTTTGCGATTTGACCTCTCAGGGCCAAAATATAAGAGTTTTGTATGTACCGTTTGGCTTATATTTTAAATATAAATAATAAAAGCTAATCAAAGGGGCGTAATCATTATTTATTTTTGTAACAGTTATTCAACATGACTTACTTCCCGTACTTCAACATTGAACTACTTTCACTAAGATTGGCAACAACAATTTATCAAACAACAATTGACGGAGTTTTCGGACGATTAAATGACTACAATTTAGAATGTTTCAATTATGAGTCCTATTTCAGTGACCACAAACCACTTGTAGTTAGATTTAAGAGAAAATAATTTTGTTTTAAATTATAAAGAAACGTCTTTTTAATATCTTTTTTCAGATATATGCATTACACAATTGAATTTGTAAACATTTCCAAAATTTACAAATATTTACTGAAAGATAGCATACGTACTGATACATAATACGAAAATGCGCTAACACGTCCTGTGTCCAGAATGGAACAGGCTTAATTGCTTGTTTTTAATAATTTGTGCATTTTTTCCATATATTTTGTGTTTTTCTCTACAATGTATTTTCTAAATAAATTTCTGTTTTTGGTTGTGCACTGATATAAATGGAGCTATAAAATATTTTTGAAATTTGTTTAAAAATAGACTTTGATTAAAATGTACTCAAAAGTGATATTATTTTAAATACTTTTTTTGTTCTAGGTCTGGCTCTTTCAGTCACATTTATTAACCCATTGTGCCCCCCCCCCCCGGTAAATGGGCAGTGAAATTTAGCTACATTTTTGTAATCATTCTGAGGACGGTTTCTCTCCCCTGCCAAATTTAAGCTCATTTTACACTTCCCAGGAAGTGATCTAATCCTGGGATACTATTTCAATTGAAAACTTAACTCGTTGTTTAATAAAATTCAAATATTTATCCTTTCACTGTAGTCTTATTTCTGGCACTAATGTCATCATCCTTTAGCACCTAGAGTTTTTATTTTATTATTTGGTTGGCATCAAATATATCTGTGAAAAACGACACTGTCCGTAAAAATTTATTAATGCTATTATGTTATATTTAAATATTCATATTCTGAATATTTATATATTGTGAATCTTCATTATACAATTTTTTCTTAGATTACTTATACAATTTTCTTTAGCTCTGATTTACCATTCCCTTGTCGGTGGTTGTCAAAGGAATCCTTGCTGAACCATCTCTTCGAACTTTTTGAACTTTTCAGTATGTAAATCTCGGAGCGTGAATGTCTTCCATAAAAAATCAATAAAATTCTCAACAAATTTGAAAACAAAAGATTGGTTTGAGGGTTTTGCTTTTCTGACTGATAACCCTCGCTACTCTATAGAGTATAGAGCACCCAAAAATAGAAAACGCCATTTGAATTTTTCTCTAGATGATGGTTACACTCTCACGCTGTTTGTCTAATTCTCTAACTTGCTCAAAACTCTTTATCGTGAGCTACAATTCCGCTGATTTCCTTAAATATCACTTCATCTCTGGTAGCTTGTTCTTTACTATGAACTAGCTGGCAGTCCACCAATCATCGCCCAAGAAAATCATGTTTATTTTTAGATTGAACTTATCGACCTTCTGGCAAGGATGTTATGAAAAAGCAAAAATGCTATTTCATAGTCTCCTATTTTGTTTTAATAAGCTTCTTTTTTTTTTTTTTTGGCTTTACAGCCCACTTTCGGGGGCCCTGGCCTGCCATACTACTCTTCTCCACTTTTCTCGATCCATGGTCTTCTTCCTCCACTCTGTCACTCCTAAGCAGTCAAAACATACGGACATAGCAAAGTTAGATCTTTCAATGTTATGCTCCAACTAATGCTGCGAACACACGTTTTACATCAAAACATCTTACTAGGGCAAGCTGAGAAAGTGAATTTAATGAGACCACACATCTCAGATGACTTGAGCCGCCCCTTTTGCTAGACCACAGTTTATGTAAGTTGTACACATTTAGTGTGCCCCACCCCAGGATTCCTCATTTTTAGTCGAAACTGAAAAATTCGCGAATGGACAACGGAGGCCGGGGGGGGGGGAGGGGTCGCAATATAGGTGACTTGGGAAGCCTATAAATGAAGTTTTGTGATAACAAGAAAAAAAAACTTAATGTGTATATTTATTGTTGTAATAAAAACATGGAACCCCCCCCCCCCCAGGATGGACTCTTTCACTCTTACACCTCCCTACATACACACACACACACTCCTGCTACGTTAGGCAAATTACAGTTATGTTGTTATTGTCAGGGGCGCCGAGAGCCAACACGGGCCCCAGGGCAGGACATCATTGCGGGCTTCTTAATAAACAATGAATCGTGAAAAAATTGACATGGTCGGGGCGGCCGGGCCCCCTTACAGATGCGGGCCCCCTGGCAATGACCCCGCCTGCCCGCCCCCCCTCTCGGCGTGCGTGGTTATTGTCCTTGTTTCTAAATAAGACAGAATAGTGTCTTTCTTTAGGACAGGGGTTAAAGGAAGATATTTCATGGGGATATAGGCAAACATACCTTTTGGTCTTCTTAGCAACACAGGGACAAGGCGTGAGTGTTTGCCGGTCATAGTCATATTTATAGAAACTGCTTTATAATGGTACTGTGCTTATTGAATATAGTTAGCATAATCATTCATAATAAAATGACTTTTAAGTTTTACTGGAAAGGGGGGCCCATTCGGAAGTGCGGGCCTAAAGCGGTTGACTAGTACTCCCCCCCCCACTCAAGTTGAACGCCCCCCACCCTTTTCCAATTTTTTTTTTTTGGTCCGGTAACTTTTTTTAATAAGAGTTCTCATGTCTCCATTGTTCCAACACGTCCTTAGTTAGCATAATAATTTATTTCCCCCCCTATGTAGAAATTACAAGAAGACAAAGTAATGCCACGAGAGAACAGCACGGTGTTCACTTGTGGGAATTCACTGATGGTCGAGCATGCGCATTACGTGATAACCAGTCTTTCACTCGTGCTACTTACGTTCATTCAATATCTTTTAAACAGTTTTTTTTTTTTAAAAAAAGAATAAATAAATCTCTTGCTCTTTGGCACTCAGGAGCGCAATAAATCTTATAAAATCGTACCAAACCTAATTTTTATATATATATATAGTACGCATAGTCGATTATCTTAAAGCCTTTATTAAGACAGATAATGGTATCGATAGCTTATATTTCTTCCGTGAGGGAATTGCTTCTACACGATACCGTTAAGTAAAGTTTTTTTTTTACCTGTAACTTTTATAACAAGGGACATCACTCGTGGGTTCACTACAACCAAGGGGAATAAATGAAGTATGGTCCTGACGTTCGTTTATTTAATAAATTCATATTTATTTTTATCTATTTTATTGGCTGAATGTGAAAGTGGAATAGCAGTTGAATGCAAAACAAAAATACCCTGAAGGGATTTATTGTTATTTATTCTCAAATGTGCTGCAAAAAATAAAGAAAAAGACGTACTACTTTCCATCATATAATTATGTAAGGAGGGGAAAAATGTATTAATCCGCGACACCAGAGATATTTATTGTTTGATATTTTAAAAACATTTTGAATGAGGATTTAAAAAAAAAACTAAATACGTAGGCTAGAGCAAAAAGAATCCAGGTTCGTTTTATGGCCTTCGTAGGACCTGGGCATTTTTGGAGTTGAAATGTTGTTTTTTTTTTGTAAAAAAGTATAGTTACCTCATCCCCCCAAGGGCCGTCGGGGCAGATAAAGTATAGCACTGATCTGTTTCTGTAACCATTGCGTATAAAGGGATTGTGTAGTTAGCGCAGGGGCCAGGCCAATAGCAGGAGGAGGCAGACAATTTTTTTTTACTAAGTAGAGCAAACAAGCAGAGGGGGGGGGGGTCAGACAAAACGCAGCCCCCCGCCCGCCCGCACGCTACAGCCTGTGTTAGCGTAACGCCTAGCCGCCTTTATTTCGCTAACTTAAGTCCGATTGAGGGGGGATCTTTAATCAATTTTCATAAGGACCTGGGGAAATTCCTCCCCCCCCCCCTTTTACTTCTTCACATAGAATTGAAACCGGGACCTCAGGTCTGCAGTCGAGAGCTCTACACCACCCGGCCACAAGTCCGTCAAAATATTTTTTTTTGTAATACACCTAAATAGATGATAGCACAATCAATTGTTAATTTTTTAGTATTTACGTTATTTTATTTTATCACCCATTACATTATTTTATTAGAATGAAAACTATGAAGATTATAAAATTATGCATTTTTATCCTAAATACAGTGGCGTAGCGGGGGGCATCATGCCCCGGGCGCTACTCACAAAGGAGCACAAATGGTATATTTTACATATAACATATGGTTTTCGAATGGAGGGGTGGGGCGCTAAACAGGTATTGTGCCCCGGGCGCGAGTTAAGCTCGCTACGCCACTGCCTAAATAAAAAAAAAATTAAAAAAAATAATGTGGTTGTCCTGGCATTCTTATTTAAAATTTAATTTTTTTCTACTTTTGCATATGTGAAGCCCCTGTACGGATGAGATGAAATCTCTTAGACCCTATAAACCACTAATGGGACGGTTTTCATGGTTGCCCTTCTTTCATCCCCACTATAGCTGATAGTGCAATGGCCATGGAGACACCACGGGAGATATATCGGGAACTTGAGCCAAGACCTGAAACATTTCCTTGGTCCTCACCTTCAGCCCATACAAAACGCAGGGGAGCCCGCCCCCAGGCCTCCCCCGCACTCTACGGGCCTGGTTCGAACAATATGATGTGGGGGGGGGGGGAGGGGTTATAGACAATGTCTTATTATGTACACTCTGAGATATCCGAACTAGAACTTTTTTGAGTTGAATAAGCAAGATTGGTGGACATTTTTTTAGGAAGTGGCTACGGTTCTAAGGAACGGGACTCCGTATTTTTTTTCGGGGTCCAGCTATAGATGCGCATGCGCGGCAGACGGACTGCTTATTATTGCATTTTTTTTGTTAGGATTAGGGTTAGGGATAGGGGGTTAGGGTTAGGGTTAGGAGCAATATCTATAGCCGGACCCCGAAAAAAAATATTCAGAGTCCGTCTAGAGCGCTAGAGCGCATGCCCATCTATAGTTGGACCCCGGGAAAAAAATAATACGGAGTCCCGTTCCTTGGGACCGTAGACACCGGGTTTTTTTTTTTTAAAGAGATGCATTCATACAGAGTACGTCCCTCACTTGTGTGTATGTGGAACCTTGGGTGACGGATGGCTGAGCGGTGTAGGCACTCGACAGTTGACATTAGATTGTGCAGCCCATAAGATATGTACCGAGGCCTCTATAATCGCACACTATTCTTACCAATGGCTATATTTTAATCTCAGATCACTGAACCCGGAATCGGCCAACAAATATAGGCCCCCTCCCCTCTCCCCCCCTCCCCGCCCAGATATTTGGTAGGGCCGCACCACTCTCGCGACGGCCCAGGGGCTGCTTTCATTTATTCACCTAACGTTTCTCTACGCCCACTTTTTTACTTTTTTCCTGAAATACACATCCGGGTAACGACCCGGATTTAACGGAACATGTGCATGAAAACAAAAAACAATGTATGCAAATACAATCACGTGACTATACAATGTACAACGAAGATGCGAAATCGCCCATAGGTTTCTATTAGCCGTAGCTAGCTATTGTGACGCCCTGTGCGAGTTACTTGTTTTGGCGCCCTCCTCCCAATCGGAAAAGTGCAAAGAAAACATATATAGCGCTCTTTTGGCGCCCTTCACTAGTTCGGCTCCCTTGCGCGGCCACACAACCGGCAGTACCCTTCCCAGAGCAGTGGAGTAGCTAGAGTTAGTGTGCGTCTGTGAAGTCCCTGTAACGATGAGATGAAATCTCTTAGATCCTATAAACCAATAATGGGACGGTTTTGTATTTCTTTCATCAACACCATAGTCGATGGTGCAATGGCCTAGGAGGAACCACGGGATATCTAGCTGGAACTTTAAATAAGACAGGAAATATCCATTGGTCTTCACAAGAAATCGAACCATGGACCCTCACGTCGAAAGTCAAGTACTTTACCGCACGACCATCCGTCCCCTTGCTAGTAGCGAACGCACACCTTATGATCTGTTAAAATTCGATTTAAGCAGTGAATAATTATCGCAATGGATACGGTTCCAAGGAACGGGACTCCGTGTTATTTTTTTTCGGGGTCCAGCTATAAATGCGCATGCGCGGCAGACGGACTACTTATTATTGCATTTTTTTGTTTTCGGGGCTAGGATTAGGGTTAGGGTTAGGGATAGGGTTAGGAGCGATAAGTATAGCCGGACCCCGAAAAAAAAATTCGGAGTCCGGCTATCGCGCATGCGCACATCTACAGCCGTAAAAAAATAAAGTCCGTCTAGAGCGCTAGAGCGCATGCGCATCTGTAGTTGGACCCCGGAAAAAAATAATACGGAGTCCAGTTCCTTGGAACCGTAGCCACTGCGAATAATTATTATTCAAACAGTCTAAATACGCAGTTAAGAGTAATGAGTAGTAAAGTTCACCCCTTTTATCATACTGAAAATAATCCACAGTAAAATAAGACTTAAATATGACACATAACAACAAAAGTACTTTCCATATCTAACTCAAAATTTAAAAGATAGCTAAGGAGAAAGAAAGTGAGGCACTGTAGTTCGAACCAGCCCCGTAACGTAAAAAATCTACAGCATGGGCCAGGCCAATAGCAAGAGGGGGGGGCAGGAAATAAATGTTACTAAGTAGAGCAAACAAGCAGAGGGGGCCAGACAAAACCCAGGGGGGCGCCCCCAGGCCTCCCGTCCTCCGCACGCTTCGGGCCTGGTTCGAACAATACGATGGGGAGGGGGACTAAGGGGGGTTATAGACAATGTCTTATTATGTATACTCTGCGCTATCCGAACTGGAACTTGTTTGAGTTGAATAAGCAAGATTGGTGGACATTTTTTTTTAAAGAGATGCATTCATATAGAGTACGTCCTTGATAGTCTTTCTATTCTCTCTCTATCTATCGGTCCCCCCTCTCTCTCCCCTCTCTAGTGCTCTCTTACGCTTTCCTAGCCCCCTCCTCCTCCCACCTCACCCCTACTACCACTGTGTCTCTTTTTTTTCCCCCACCTCCTCTATTAACTGATTCATAAATAATGGACAGTACCTACAGACAAGAACACCACTAATACAATATTCGGCACAACGGAATAATAGATGACCCTTTTTTTTTATTTTTGAAAGGTCAGAAATTTCACGGTCAAGGTTAGTAAAAGTGTCACAAACTGAAGTCAATCTACATACTAATTTAATAACCAAAGCTAAACTCGTCATCGCCATTCCATCGCAGACAGATTTCATTTTTTTTATTGCACTCAAGTTGCCAGGTGAAAATGTTTGACTACAGTTTGATTTTATTACGAGCCAAAAATAAAAAAAAAGCAATAAAATATTTGGCGAATAATAATAATAAAAATTGGCCAAAAGTAATACAAAATTATTATTTTTTTTTTTGTAAATAACATACAGCAAGTAAATGGAATAACATCCTGCACTTACACACACACATACATACATACATACATACATACATACATACATACACATATAAGGAGAAAGGGGGGATGCATTTATTAAAGAGATAAAAGTAAATAATTCCTAAGAAGCTGTTTTATTTTGTTTATAGCTGGCTGGATGGTAAAATGGCTACTATGCAGAGTTTTAGGGGCCTTTGATTAGGTCCTTCCAAAATATTTCGAACAACCCTAATAAATGTCTGGGGGCTCGGGGAGGGCTTTAAAAAATAACGTGAGGCAGTGGATCCTCTTATTGGTCGTGTATTTCTGGGATGGGAAAATTTGCATATTCTGATAAAAAAAAAATGTTTTCGTGGCCGGCAACATTTTTGGAAGACCCTGGTGAAATGTTAACAGCAGACAAACGGCGTGGGGTCCAGACAGGGTCCGTTTGGCAGTTTGAACCGGCCCGCGCATAAAATTTATATTCATACACATCATCTGCAACTAACCTGGTCCTTCTGTCAAATTTTAAAACCTATAGCAGGTGGCCCGCGATTTTAAAAAGTTGACCAACCATCACAGTAGACTCTGAAGTATACCGCCTATTGGCGGAAGTCCGTGCCAGATGTATTAAAATCCAAATAGGCAGTTGTTTGAAGTGTGACGCGGCACTGTAGTCAGTTTGAAGTGTGTCGCGGCATTCTAGCCAGTTGTTAAAAGTGTGTCGCGTCACTCTGATCAGCTATTTGAAATGTGTCGCGTCACTCTAATCAGTTGTTTGAAGTGTGTCGCAGCACTCTAGGGAGTGGTTGTAGTGAGCCGCGAATATTTTCCTTAGGTTGTCGAGGTAGACTTATGCATTATGCCCCATTCCTGAATACAATAACTGACATGGCATTTGTCCACTGACTCAAACCCTCACTACACAGAGGTTGTGGCGGGGCGGGGGGAGTCCAGCCCCCCTTCTCCTCCCCCACCCCCACCCCCTTTTTTGTTTTCTCAAGTCTTTGTAAATATGAGATGTTTATGTCTGAGAGAAATCTTATAAACCACTTATGGGGCTTTTTTTTCCCCACTTGTTTTTTTTTTTTGTTATTGTGTTATTTTTTTTTTTTAATGTGCTATTCTTCCATCCCCGACCGTAGACGAGTTTCATCACCACGGATGTGCAGCAGGGTATTGCACAAGGCCCACACCTACCCCCCACCCCCCCGTCTACTATCGTCAAATAACAATTTTTTTTGGTGAGTATATTAAGCATGTAGCTCATTGCTCACTGATTGCCAACTCCTACAAAGTGATTTATTATTACATATTATATATATATATATATATATATATATATAGAGAGAGAGAGAGAGAGAGAGAGAGAGAGAGAGAAAGAGAGAGAGAGAGAGAGATTTGACTTGCTTGGTACACCTTTGGTTTTCGTGTTGGGACTCAGGGAGAGTGCACGAATTAGAATGAATAACAATAAACATTTCGTTGATAGTTAAAAAATATATACATAAATATATTCAAAAAAGCAAAATATTGTTTTCCCATCTCACGGCCGCTTTACGTCAAAACGAGACTTGTGTCAAAGGGAGACGAGTCACGCACCTTTCAATTATCTCCCTTCCGAAATCACGACTAAATTTACATTCGTACGCACTTACATAAAAAAAAACATTTTCGCTCATATCAACCAACACACGTAGTAGTCTTACACGACAAGCCATGACTAGGTCATAATCTACATGTTGTGTATGTATGTACGCAGGGCCGCTTTATCAACTAGGCACAGTAGGCACTGTCACTAGGGCCTACGGACTTTTCAAAGGGCCTACAAAAGCCAGAACATAAAATGAAAACTAATTCAGAATGCCATTAGAATGTAATAATGTTTGTATTAAAGTAATTATATATAACCGTGTGTGATGAGCACCTGAGCAAGTCAAGCTGCAGTGATGTAGATCTGTAAATTACAGTTCGTTAACTTTTCGGCTCATTGCCTTAACAAAGTCACATATGACGTCCTCAAAGTTTATTTAGATTTCAAATCGCAAAGAAGTGCGAGTGTATTCTTGAAAAAATATTTAAAATGAAGTCGGGGAGGGCCTACGACTTTGAAAGTGCCTAGGGCCTACGATGACCTTAAAACGGCCCTGTATGTACGTACGTATGAGTATGCAGGGGGTGGGGATTAGAAGATTTAAGGGCTGTGCGCTCGGCTTTGGTGCCAATTTACAAAAAAAAAATGCCCTAATTTACACAAAATGTAAACTACTTTTTTTTTTTGAGTCAGTCTTTTTTATTATCCTAAGTTTTCTACGGTGCCCGGGGGTCTCAAATGACCCAAGTCCGCGGCTTCCGCCCCTGTGTCTTTGTATTTAACTCATGAACTAAAAAGTTCATTCTTTTCCGCATTTAAATACAAAGGCATATAAACATATATACATTGCTAAAGATACCATTTGAAGTCCAACACTATAATGAAGCTCGCTACTTTACATCACAGAAAAAAAAGAGATAATAATTACCAGTTATCTGAATAAAATAAAACAAGAATAAGTGAATACAACATTTTTTTTTCTTCCACACCCTCCCCCCCTCCCCCAAGCCCTACTATTCCCCACTTATCTGTCATTCAACCTAAGAAGAAGAAAAAAAATATAAGTGACCATAAATAACTTGACAGTTCGGGCCGGTAAAACTTGTCCAATGGTAAAAATCCATTGTTAGCTACCCCTGTAAACTTCCCGCACTATAAATACTAGAGAAAACCGGTGTGGTGTTCCGTCAAAGATTCTTTTTTTTCCCTTCCTAGCACTAGTCAGAAATCTACGACGCACCATGCAGGTAAGAATTGCGTTTTTTTACATAGCGTCCTGTTCGTCATCTAGTTAGTTGTGTGTTGAACTGCGCGGGTCACGAAAGGTCAAAGTGTGACAAAATGAATGTTTCCCACTGCAAGCACGTGAAAGAATTAATATTATCTCCGTGAGGGAGAAAACTTCTTTGCGTGCGCGTTTGGGGAGTGGAGGGGAGAGAATGTGGTGACGTAGGCTAATGTCCAGCCAAAGACAAAAAGCCACCGGTGCACATATATAAAGCGCACCATTTATTTAATCTTTGTGTTATTATTATTATTATTATTCGTGTTTTGATCATGAGGACATTTTTGTTAACTTTTTAAATTTTGTTTTTTTCTTTGATTCACTGATTAAATATAAAAATAAACGCTCGGCATTTCACGTGCATGCTCACATTTCCATTGGTGGATATTTCTTGCCGCTATTTGTGCTGATTGAAACAATCTTTGCAATTCATTTATATAACATGACACTAAAGGTAGTAGATTTACTTACAGTTTTATTTTATCTTTGTTAAATGTTTGGATCTTTTAAAAAAAAAGTAATTCCTTTTTTTTAAAAAAAATGAGACATCACATGATTTTGTCTCGACTTATTTGAATACCGCAGAGGTTTTTTTTTACAGATTTATTTGTTTTGTTTTTTAACTTTTGTACTTCTATGTATTGTTCCGATAACGTATTTTATAAAAGTTGACTTTTTTTTAGCTTTCTGCTAGGAAACTTTAAAGTTTTGCACACAAAAGAGCACTATCTATAATATCAAAAGAGAAATATATTTATGGGTTTTAACATTGTGTCATTTTCCTTTCAGAGTTAGTTGTTTGGTTAGTGAGTTAACGCTTTGGTGCAGACAGTCAGACAGACAGACAAATAGATAGACAGAGAGACAGACAGACAGATAGATAGATAGACAGACAGACAGACAGACAGATAGAAAAGATAGATAGAAAAGATAGATAGATAGATAGATAGATAGATAGATAGATAGATAGATAGATAGATAGATAGATAGATAGATAGATAGATAGATAGATAGATAGATAGATAGATAGATAGATAGATAGATAGATAGATAGATAGATAGATAGATAGATAGATAGATAGATAGATAGATAGATAGATAGATAGATAGATAGATAGATAGATAGATAGATAGATAGATAGATAGATAGATAGATAGATAGATAGATAGATAGATAGATAGATAGATAGATAGATTTGTCTTTGCCCCCGAGTGTGAAACAAATATGAGGTCTCCATGCTCCATTAATATTTCATTATTTTAACTGAATGGAAAACCTAACCCCCAACAAACATGTTCGTCCGGAACTTGACGATTGTACCGAGGAGGATCTAGCTAGCCCGGCAGATCATTTCATAGCTTTCATGGGTCTTCATAACAACAACATCAAGAATGATTATTAATAAACGCCTTTGTTTATTTGTATATTTTTTTATAAAATAAATTATTCCATGGTGCACTTCTAGTCTTCCGTGCTATAAATGATCCAGTTGGTCCGTGATTGATGTACGTACTTGGTGGGAACAGCGCAACTCGTTGCTATGTAAACAAAACTTTTTATGTGAACGAGATCTCGTGTGAAAAAAAACGTATTTGACGTAACAAGAACGAGCATTGCGCATGTTTTATGCATTCTCAAAAAAAAATAAAACGAAGCGATTATGTCAAAAAATGGGGTCAGTTCACTCCACCCCAAAATTTGTTTTTTTGCTAAGAAATAATACTAAATGTCGACTAGTCTTCTTTAACTCTTTAGTTGTTTTTGTTTTCAAATTTAATTAAATCTATCTTCCCACCCCCAGGAAAAAAAAGCCATATAATAAATGTGTTCTACATTGATAAAAGATTTTATTATTGTATTGTACACTTTTCAAATTCTTTGTTACATCCACCTTTTATGTTTGATTTTTTTTTTTTTATAAACGGACCAAAATTGAATAGCTAATTGTAAACATTTTCGCAAATGCTGAATTTCAATTGTTTCCGTCATTTCCGGCTGACAGAAAGACACCATTTGATTTATGAACTGAACGTTGTTTTTTTTTTTTACAAATAATTAAATTAATATCCATCAGACCATAATCAACATTTTTATTATCTTTCTTTTATTCCTTGTATTATCCGGAACATTAATGTGATTGTTGTCTGTTGTAAGATACGGAACGTTCCGGTTGTTCCGGAAGATCCGCATCAGAAGGGTTAGAGTAGGAAGTTCATCATTAATCATCTGTAATGTTTCCAACACAACTTTAAAAAAAAAAAATAACAACAACGATATACTAATGGGATGGGTTTTTTCGTCCTCTCTTTCACAGTTGGCCCTGACTTAGAAGATCAAAGGTCACACTTTCATATTTACATTCTTTTTTCTCCTCCGCTGGTCAAAAAGGTTTTTAAGCTATTACCTTGAGTACATATTACAGTGGGGAAACAGTCATCGTCCCAGTGTCTAAGTGTTGGGTCGGGCTGCGAATGGCCAGTTATACTTCGGTAAATGGACCGACAATTACGTCTCTCCACCACACATATGAAATTTGACTAGTGATTGCGCAAATGACCCCCCACTGCTTTGTTTAGTTACAATTTAACAACCAAGTATCAATCTCAGAAATGTCCAAGCATGTAGGGTAAAAAAAAAAAGAGTATTGCTGTTATTAGTACAGTTAAGCTCCACCAAGAAATGTTTGAACATTATCAGTGGTTCTTAAAATTTTGCGGTTGGCAACCCACCTCTTAAGAAATAGAAAAGGATAGATGAAAAGAAAAAATTAACATTAATATTTGATGAAGTGACTATTACAATTTCTTTAGCAACCCATTTCAAATCAGCTCCCGCCCCCCCCCTCCCATTGTGGGTCGGGATACCACACTTTTAGAGCCACTGCTGGTATACTTTTCCCCTAACAGTACCCTAAAGGTTAGCGAGACAATCATGATTGTCAGTTATAACTGAGACTAATAATATTCAATTGTCCTCATAAGAATGGTGGGGTGGGGAGGACGACCTGAACACTTACCAGGGGGCCACTACCCTAGGAGGGAGGGGGTGGTGAAATGGGCCTCTATTTCAAAATCTATTTATAGATTTTCTGGCTCTGGCCTCTGGTTATCATTAAAACATCGCAATTGTTACTTCCATCAATAATTTGTTAATCTTTTTTTCTTTACCTTTTGAAGGAAAAGATTCCCCACCTGTCATCCCCGCCCATGGTTTGCGGCAACGGACACATTGACAACGCCCTGGAGAAGAAAGCCGCCGAGGCCAATGGCGTCATCAGGGGCGAGAGAAAGGTCAGCGTCTACATGGGCGACGTCGTGATAGAGGAAGATGACCCGTGGGCGTTGCCCGAGTTGAAAGATGACATGGCGCAGTGGAAAGGTGGGGATTTTTTTTCTACGTCAATGTATTTGTTAAAAAAAAAAAAAAACTACTTTAAAAAATTGAGACGAAATAGAAAAAAAAAATGGAACCAAATAAAATAAAATTGGGACCAAATAGAAAAAAATGGAACCAAATAAAATAAAATTGAGAGCAAATAGAAAAAATATGGAACCAAATAAAATAATATTGGGACCAGATAGACAAAAAAATGGAACAAAATAAAATAAAATTGGGATCTATTAGAAAGACTGGAACCAAATAGAACAAAAAGGGAATAAATAAATATAAAAAAAAGGGCCAAATTGTAAAAAAAAAAGAACCTAATTTTAAAAAGTGGAACCAATTTATAACTTTTTTTTAAATAAATGTAGTAAGTGATGTTCTCGTCTGACAAATCACCAGCTTGACGTATGACAGTCCCTCGTCAGTCTCTTGTTGTTTGCTGTCTTCGGTAATTAACTCACGTGTTGGGATGTGGGTCACTTCAGGTGAAACAAGTGGACAGGAAATGAATACTGATAACGTATAATGAAATATGTTTAAATTAACAAATAGACCTGGTTTTTTTAGGCTATTTTAAACCCATGGCATGTCATTCGGTTGTTTACTTGATGCTATTTGCGGTCTATCCATTTGACTTTTTTTTTTTTAGTTTGCGACTAAATTTTAAAGGTTTTGTTTACAGCCCATTCATTACACCTTGCCACGACATCTGCGAAATCTTAAACAAAAAGTAGTCCATATGTAATGATGAAGTAGAGCTAAATTTACATTAAACACACAGAATTAATTGGAAGACAGTTACTTCATGAGACTGTAAGACATAAAAAACACGAATTTCGTGGCTTTCACACCTTCTGTATTAAATATATCATGGGACGCGCACCCCCCCCCCACACACACACGAGTAATGATAAAGCACAAGCCATTTAAATGTACCATATGACCCAATGACCATGTCAATCTAACCCTTTCATGACCCCACTGACCACCTAGGTATACAAATTCATGACCCAATGACCATGTAAATCTAACATTTCATTCTCCGCCAGACCTGGACACAAAGGCCAAGGTGAAGAGAGTTACCTGGCTAGTGGTCAGATTTGTTCTCCTGGTCGGCCTGATGTACATGTTCATCTGCTCACTGGACTTCCTGGGATCTGCGTTTCAACTTCTTGGTGGTGAGTAAAGACTGAAACAAAAATATGTTCCCCCACACAGGGCCTCTCTATGGCCTTTGGAGGCTTTAGGCGGGGACTTATAGAGATATTAGGGGCCCTAGACAGGGACATAGAGATATTAGGGGCCCTAGGCAGGGACTTATAGTGATACTAGGGGGCCCTAGGAAGGGACATAGTGATATTAGGGGACCCTAAGGGTCATAGAGATATTAAGGAGGCCTAGGAAGGGATATATAGAGATGTTAGGGCCCTAGGCAGGGGACTTATAGAGATATTAGGGGGGGCTAGGCATTGACTTCCAAAGATATTTGGGAGCCATAGGCAAACGTTAATGTCGGGGCCTTCTTGACACCAGATTTAATATAAATTTACTGGCAATGGGCTCTTTTGGCAGTGTCGGAGTGGGGGGGAGAGGGGGGGAGGTCCTTGGCAATGTCTAGTTCATCACTCTTCACAAAAATAATGGCTTTTCATATTGTATGCCTACACCAACATTTTTATTGCTAGGTGTAGCATTCACTTAAGACTGGGGTGAATTCATGTTAGACCGAATACAACCCCCGGGGGGTGACAGTGCCTGTAACAGTGCTACCTCAGCTAATCAGTTAACTTCAATTCAATCTCTGTCTCAACAATATTCTGTCCATGTAGAGTTGTTGTTTACAAAACTTCACAACGGATCATTAATCTAGCTGAGAGAGATTTATGAAGAAAGCTTGTTAGGGAAATAGAATAAATGAAATAGACATAACATAGAGAGACAAGGCTAAAAATAATTACCGTAAGACTAGTTTAATTTTTTCAAGGTCTTATGAAATTGATGTTTGTTTACGTTTTGTAATGCAACATTTAAAAATATAAATTTTATGCCTTATTCTTCGCGTGTCTTATTTATTTTTCCTCTCTCACTAATCCCATATGTCTCATCCAGTTTCTTACTCAATCCACTTTCTCTCTCTCTCTCTCTCTCTCTCTATCTATCTATCTATCTATCTATCTATCTATCTATCTATCTATCTATCTATCTATCTATCTATCTATCTATCTATCTATCTATCTATCTACCTATCTCTTTCTCTCTCTCTCTCTCTTTCTCTTTCTCTCTCTCTCTCTCTCTTTCTCTCTCTTTCTCTCTCTTTCTTTCTCTCTCTCTTTCTCTCCCTCTCTATCTATTTCTCTCTCTTTCTCTCTTTTTCTTTCTCTCTCTTTTTCTTTCTCTCTCTTTTTCTTTCTCTCTCTTTTTCTTTCTCTCTCTCTATCTCTCTTGTGTAACATTGAAGAGCTACGACAGATAACTTTAAAATAAAAGTTCCACGATAGCGTCACGACACGTCAAATGTTGTGACTAAGAAATCGAACCCAGACCAACTTTTATTTCTCCATCCAATATTACTCAAATAAGTTGTAAATGTTTATTTTACCATTGTGATGCACTACACGCCACTCGTGAACAAACAAACAAAGGACAACCTCTGGAACAAAGAGGTACGCGGCTTTGTTTCGTGTGTGTTAAACGTAACACAGTTCCGCATACCTAGCCGGGTCAGAGTGTAATGGGGATCTCCGCATCCATCTACGTCACATTCTGCTCAGGTTGGTTGAGTGGTCAGTGAAAAACGTCGTAAAAAATTTTTTTCTGGCGTCCCATCCTAGGTCGGCGCCCTATGTGTCCGTGGCTCCGTGCAACCCGCACTAAACTACTTGCGTTACGGCATCAGAAGAAGCTCTTAGACTTTGGGCCCGTATTCGCCGAGTATCTCATTGGGCCCTCCACTAACTATCTCCTTAGATATAAAGCAAGGATGCATCGCTAATAATTACGCTTTCTTGGAGACGAATTAAATTAAACAAATTTATGCAAATGTTTAAAGTGTAGCCTACTCATTAGAAGACAATGCCCCCCCCCAATCCGTTTTCAAACACACACACACACACAGCTTTGCCTTAAAACCCAGACCGTTTCGTCTATCTCCCCCCTCTATGTATATATCACTTTTATTAATATCACGGCACTCCGAAAGTCTTCACACGGTACACCCATATTCACTGCGGCACACCAGACGATAAGCGTTAATTTAAAATAAAAAAAAAAGGATTTCACTTAATATCTAATTTAAACATATAGGTCTAAGACTATTAGACTAAATTTTTTTCAATATTTGAAATTTTTTTTTTTGTATCCAGGTAAAGCTGCCGGGCAAGCCATGAGCAGTTCAGTTTTGCTGAGCAACCCCATAGCCGGGCTGATGGTGGGCGTCCTAGCAACGGTCCTGGTTCAAAGTTCATCCACATCAACCTCCATTATAGTTTCCATGGTGTCGGCTGGAAGTGAGTAATCTCCCTTGGCTTCATTCGTTGTTTTTTTTTTTTATTGTCCCTGTCCCTTGTATGTCTATTTCTCAACATACAGCTTTTTTGTTTTTGTCTCTCTGTTGGTTGGTTTTAAATCGCACTGATTTATCCATTCAATATGTTGTAGCACTTTTTAATAAAGAAATATTGCCAAAAATATGATGGCATATATCGTACAGGTAGGACGGATGGTCGAGTGGTGTAGATACTCAACTGTCAACCTGAGCGTCCTGGGTTCGATCTCCGGTGAGAACCATAGGAATTTTTCCAGGTGAAATCGGTTTCAAAGTCGTCCCACAAGTTCACCCAGCTTTAAATGGGTACCCGACTTAAAACTGGGGAAGTAAAGGCGGCTGGGCGTTGTGCTGACCAAACAATCCCTTCAAATGCCGAGGTTATAGAAACAGATGAATTCTACACTTCATCTGCCCCGATGGCCCAGTATGGCTAAGGGATCTTTACTTTTTTATATATCGTACAGAAAGCGCATCGCTATGTAAAAAATCCTCTATTGTAGCCACTTAATAATGATACACAACAGCATTATTCACAAATATGGCGCCTTTCAGAAAAGGCTATTTCAATTTTTTTTAAAAAAGCCTTATTGAATTTTGTGATCCGAATCTTTAATTTATAATGCTTATCTAACTCTTAAACACACCCAAAAAAAAAACTAAAAATAATAATGTCTATTAATTAATTAATAAGAAGTCGATAAAGATTTAAATTTTCCAAATACTCTAACTTCTGATCAGTGCCGCCACTGATGGGGGAGGAGGGGTTGCGACCGGGCCAGCCTTAGGCCGATTTGACCGATTGCTCCAAATTTGGCCCCGCAATTTACATTCCATATTAAAAGTAATATTTGTTATTGTAAAAAAAAATTGGGCCCCCGCAATTCGTAAAGGCCGGCCCTGGGTGCGACTAGCATATTTGAAAAATTTTGAAATGTTTCATTGCACAACCCAATCACACTCCATGTTTCATTTCTTTAACCCAATCACACTCCATGTTTCATTACTTTAATCCAATCACACTCCATGTCTCATTACTTTAACCCAATCACACTCCATGTTTCATTATTACTTTAACCCAATCACACTCCATGTCTCATTACTTTAACCCAATCACACTCCATGTTTCATTACTTTAACCCAATCACACTCAATGCTAGGATCAGTTCACTATATCTGCAAGGAGTGGAGAAGAAAATGAAAGTGTTAAAAACAACTTAGAAGACGGACGCATAAAAACCTGGAGACATTGTGAACGTTATTTTAATTAGCTGACCTTTCCATCACCTGGGACTGAACTTTATCACGTACGGGAAAGGTGGGGGGGGGGGGGGTGATGGTCCGAAAAAAAAAATCGCGTCCTGTTTTGTACGGTGGCTGATTTTAAACAAACGAGTTGTGGGAATAGGCCAGTTAAGGCATGATGACGTCATACTATTATGATTATTTTTTTAATGCTCAGCAGAGGATGGGTTCCTTTTTTTTTTATGTTTTAACCAAATCTATAAATAATTAAATTATATAAAAATAATATATCGTATTCATTTTAATAATTTGCTTAATTATCAATATAAAATGTATATTTTTTCATATAATTTTTTTTTCTATAATTATTCTATAAAGTGTAGCTTAAACCTATATAATAGGCGAATAGGGCGGCTTCATTGTATTGTGTAAACAATACACGCGTAAGAGGTCATTTAAATTAACATAATAAATAACCAGTGTTGTTACGCAAGACAATAAAAAAAAACATTTCGGTTAAGTAGAACGTGGAATTAGTTGCTCGTTCCTCTGTTCATCACGCCCAAGAACGTGGACAAATATTCAAGCAAAAACAGTGACACGTCGCTACACCATATCCATCAACCCCCGCCTACCGACCTCCCGGATTTTTTATTAACATCTTTGCATTGCATGTATGTCAAACGAAATAAATAAAACAGTTTACTTGAAAAACCCCACCAACAGCAAAAAAACTCAGAAATTACAGAAGTACAGTAAACGGTGGCGTAGGAAGGGTACTGCGGGGTTGTGCGGTCGCACAGGGCGCTGAACTAGGAAGGGGGCGTCAAAACAACAATGTTATATGTTTTTGCGATTTTTTTCAGGTTGGGAGGAAGGAGGGCGTTAAAAATGTCACTCGCACCAGTGCCGTAGCGAGCTTAACTCGCGTCGGGGCACAATACCTTTTTAATACCTTTTTAGCGCCCCCCTTCTCATTCGAAAACCGTATATTATTAAATGTAAAATATACCATTTGGCGCCCCTTTGTGAGTAGCGCTCTGGGCATGATGTCCCCCTTGCCCACCCCTCACTACGCCTCTGACTCGCACAGCTAGCTAGATACGGTTCTGAAAGAAAACTGAGCAAGCTCAGTGATGTGAATCAGACTCATGTAAGGTCGATTAGACTGTTTATCCCAAACCACTAGGTTCAGGTTAATCTACCGATTCAACAAGTAATGCAATTTCGGTATGTAGTTCTTGGGGGTGGGGGGGGGATAGCTGTGCAGAGAGTTTATTAGATACTAGGTTACTAGCTGTACCCTGCAAAACCTTTGCATAGTGTTAGGCTTGATCGGTAGACTAGGTTATTTTTTTTTTTTGGGTTTCGGGCAGATCCGATTTTTTTATGATTGTATTTTAAACTGGAATACTGTCGTATTAATTATTTACTTTCAATTTAACGCAGAACCCAAATGGCTATTATTTTACTAGATTAAGGCTCCTAAAATATCACATTTGAAACGAATGTATACAGGACGATGACCTTTTAATAGTAACAGGAGGTTGAGCCAGTACAGGAATTAAGTGTAAGCTACACAAGCTGTAGCGTAAGGGCCCCACTTTCTTGGGGGGTGCCCCAAAAAATTATCCGAGTGAGCGATTGCCATATGTACTTAAATATTTGGCACTGACATATAATATCTGGACTTATAAAGGGCACCACGTCTCAAACAGCTTAGGGCATTATCAAATCTAAATCCGGCACTGAGTGGGGCATAAACATTTGCTTAATATACTTATCCATTAAAAAAACGGATCTAGTTCCACCTAAGGACAAGTAGTTTTACGTGAGTGTAGTTGGACTAAAAATGTCCAAAGCCTATAAGGCAATTTCGGATAATGAATTATTTTTCAGTAAAGTTTATACCCCAGAAAAAAAATTATACAGAATGCGCATGGTCAATTTATATTGGATTTTTCAGAAAACCGCCATATATACTTATTATTAGCTGTACCCTGCAAAACCTTTGCATAGAGTTATATCCCCTTAGGCTTGATCGGTTGTCTATGTTATTTTTTTTTTTGTTTCGGGCAGATCCGATTTTTTTAATGATTGTATTTTAAACTGGAGTACTGTTGTATTAATTCTTTACTTTCGATTTAACGCAGAGCCCAAATCGCTTATATATATATATATATATATATATATATATATATATATATATATATATATATATTATTCTATTGCGTATCAATATTTATGTGAGATACTATTAAAAAGTAAAATAACACAAACGGCGGACTTTTATTTTAGTCATTGGTTGAAGACTTTTTTAAACAGCCATGCCCTTTCTGTATGATATTATTTCCTGCTGTTCATATTAAGTTAGCAGACGACAACTGAAAACAAACGTAATTAATTTTCTTAAAATTAAAATTTGTTCCAGTTCTGCAAGTGAGGCTGGCCATTCCGATAGCCATGGGCTGTAACATCGGTACGACTGTGACCAACACGCTTGTCTCCCTTGGACAGGTCAACGTCAAAAGTGACTTCAGGTAAGGGGGAGAGAAATGAAGACGGTTATAAGAAAAAAGGTCAGCAAACTGTTTAGCGTGCGGGAGAAGAAGGAGAAAAAGAAAAATGTGTCAAGTTTAACAAATTCGGTGTCAGACAAGGTAACAATGTACTGGGTAAAATGTCAATGGCAGGCCGTTGGAGGGAGGGGGTGGGTACAGATATGCCATTGTTTATTAGTCCGTTCGTTGGTGTGTTCTCTTTCTTTGTGTGTGACAGTTTTATAGGAGAGGTGCCGGACATAGAGGAGGTCTATGCCCATGACTTGTCGTTTTTTTTTCTTGTGTTGCTGTTTTAAACGATTTATAAAATTTATAAAGGATTGGTAAAGAACTGAACGAAATTCATTGGTCGTCTTAAAGTATGAATTCATACTTTTCATAATTTAATTTAATAATTTTTAAGTATTAAACAAGAATGTGGGAAAGGGGGGGGGGGGGGGCGAGGCGCACAGTAGAGATCAAAATGAACAGCACTGAATCAGTCGATCTGTAGTGACCTACTTTTCACATACATCAATGTTTTCACTGTACATATTGAAGTGAAGCTGTTGGCTATTGCTGTTGTTGTTGTTGTTTATTTTCCCTGTTAGTCGTGAACTGTTTAGTCAGTCACTTTATTATGTAGGGCAGTGTTCCTGTCAGATATAGTCCAATAGTCTTTCCAAGCTGTAATCAATCAATCTTGGTCCTTTGTACATTCATGTATTGTCGCCCATTTAGCGACAAAATGCGTCAGAACACACACACACACACACACACACACAAAATAAGGGTTCACCTAGTTAACGTATTTTTTGTTATTTTTTTTTTGGACTTTGGTCAATAGTTGTCCGGTTACGGTTAGAAACACACGCGCAGCCATGTGATTGGAGTCACGACAACTCCAGCTCTATATGCTAAGTGCCACAGTGGTTCTCGATTCTTATTTAATTAATCATGATCCGATTTAAATACGAAAAAGATCACTATTTGGTACAATGTTATGACAAAATATATCTTTATCTTTCAAGTTGTATGTCGCTGATAACTGATAAACCCTTAGTTTTATAAATCTGCTTTACAGAAGTTTAGATTAAAAATAACTACCTCTTTTTTTATCTCATATTTTAATGAGTTTTTAAACTTATGGATGGGTTTTTACTGGGTTTTTTTAAACGTATGGGTGGGTTTTTAAATTGTGTATCCCTTTTTTAAAAAAAACATTTTCTAATAAAAATTATTGTAAAAAAACTAGGCTGTTTCAAAACAAAGGCCTTCTGGAGCCACATGAGTATGGGAGCCCTAAAGTTATTCGACAATTTAATTTTCATTATTCTGCATTGTGGTAGCAGATGCCCCAGCAGAATGATTTGCTCGGGAGCAGAAGGGGGCACAATATATTTGCTGTTACGACGGCTCTGTAAAAGGGCGTATGTTTGGGGAGGTCACTCATACTTTTGATCTGACTCCACAGGAGGGCCTTCGCCGCCGCCACTGTCCACGACATGTTCAACTGGCTGTGTGTCCTGATCCTGCTTCCGCTAGAGGTCGCCCTCAGACTACCTCTTCCGGTTGACCGACGTCATCACAAGCGAGCTCGCCCACAACCAATCAGACTCCAGCTCAAGCTCCAACCCCAAGATGCTGAAGGCGATAACGGAGCCGTTTCACCACAAAAATCATTCAGGTATTATTTTTCTTGTTGCACAACCTCATCTTATTTCGGGGGGACTCAAGTACCCCCATTTAGAGTGGGGTCAGGGGACCCGAGAGTTGTGTGAGGCCCCCGTCGCTTTTGGAATTTGTTTTTAGTTATTCCTTTTGCTGTTTAATTTGTGGTGAGAGGAGGGCGCACCTGTTGTCATCTTTAGTCAGGGGCCCTAAATTTTCTGACTGAGGTGCCATGGGCGTGGGTAAAACTCGGTGAATTTGTTACCAAGTTCATGGCAGGTCAAAGTCGTGTGTTCGATTCCCATCGATGCCTGCTACATTGTCACATCGGAGAACGACGACGTATCTCGGGCACTGCAACAGCTGCCTCAGTATTAGTAACGGGCCCCACAAATAAACTTATTAAGTCTTACAATGTCACCATAGGACAATGGTTATCACATGCGGCTACTTTAGCTCAGTATGTTGCGGCATCCATTAAATATGTTTTCATTTCATTACTGTATCTAGTTAAATTGATAAAGGCTGTGGGCACCATGTATGGTTTCACTTAAAATCTTCTTTCTTCTTCCTTTGGCTCTACAGCCAATTTAGGGCCCTGGCCTGCCATACTACTCTTCTCCCCCTTTTCCTGATCCATGGTCTTCTTTTCCTCCACTCTCTCACTCCTAAGGCTTTAAGGTCTTTCTTCACTTCCTCCAACCATCTGCTTCTTGGTCTGCCTTTAGGCCTTTTCTCATTGGGTGTTGCCTTATATATTGCTTTTGGACCTCTGTTTGTTTTTTATTCTTTCTATGTGCTCTACCCAATTTCAATCTAATCATTTTAATTTCAGCTGCTATATTTCTTCGTATAACTCGTATAGTTCTGAATTGGTTCTACTTCTCCACTTTTTATTATCCTTTACTGGCCCATATATTTTCCTAAATATTTTCCTTATCACTTAAACTGTAGTATTTAAAAAATGTATACGGATTTGATCGACCATCATGCAAGGCCCCCTGTTGTCAAATGGTATTTAAGTTATGTTTGAAATGTGTAACCTACAAAACGTCGTGCTTTAATAAACTATTTATTGTTTATATTTATTGAATAGTGTAGAGAGTACACAGCTGTTGCTTAAATTGTTAGTATCGTGCTCATATTGCACTACGTTTTTACCTTACACTGTATTGTTAGTGTTTGTAATGCTTTCATCAGTTATAGATATTTGTTATTGTTTCGCTAATGATTTTTTTTTAATTCAAGATTAGCATATAATTATGTATACGTGAGACCGTTCTTAAGGATGGGCAAACTAGGTATCCTCCGTCTAGGGGCCCCACTTTGAAAATGAGCCCACTTATAACTAATTCCTATAAACTCCTATGCTAAGAGAACCCAGAAAAAAAAAGCTTCTGCCAATAGCCTCCAAAACATTTTGGGAAGTTACTCTCTGCCAAGCCCTCCCTCCCCCCCACCCCGCAATACGTCGGATCGGCTATGTGTAGGCCAAGTCAATATCAATTTGTCATCATTTTGGATTCTTTG